>OY292534.1:914725-1480765 GCA_958496365.1 Subacronicta megacephala
ACTTCAATGTGACTTCTACTAGCTGAGATTTTATTTGGAATCTACAGGAATAAATAAATGTTGCATATTTTCACCAACATTTGGGGTTGCCGAAATTGATCTCACATAAATAGTACGGTCAGCAATGAAAGTCGCTGAACGCATCTAAACTTTGAAAGCAACAACACCAAAACTTTAAATTAGATTCTAATTTAATTAAAGGAAATAATTGCAAATATTGCCCTGCAGTGGGACACGAAAGAGGCTACATAAAAAAAATGCAAATATTTATGCAAAAAATTGTAGGTACTATTCTCACATATATCCTTCTCGGTAACTTCTGGATGATTCTGATGGATCTGATTAATGCGTTATGAAGATTGCATCGTGTTCAGCGACTTTCGTTGCTAACTATACATAAGCAATACAGTTATGTATTTTTTTTTTCTAATTAAAAAAGAAAACTGTTCCTTTGATAAAATTTAATTTAATTATGTAGTTAAAAGTAATTTTATTTCGAGACGGTTTTGGTAATTGAATTAACTTTACTATTTCCTTATACGGGCTGGGGTTAATGAAATGTTTAATGCTCATGGTGTCCCCCCACCATAGGACATGTATGTCTAATGCAGGGCACAGAAATACACAGCGCCATCTGCACGCCATAACATGTTGCGTAATGTGATACTGCATCAGGGTTACCACTATCCGTATGTGAAATAATACTATAAATTAGAAATTTAAAAACCCCCGACAATTGCTTTATATCTGGACCGATTTTCATCAAACATAGCTAAGAACACTCGCGACTAATTCCCCTTTCAAACAAAAAAAACTTAAGCCAAATCGGTCTATCCGTTCGGGAGCTACAATGCCACAGACAGACACACATACACACACAGACACGTCAAACTTGATAACAGCCCGTCGTTTTTGCGTCGGGGGTTAAAAACAGTCAGCAAATATTTATAACGCAATAAAACGAAGCTATTAGGTATAAAGCCTAACCACTCATATCATCAGAAAAGACCAATGCCCAAAAGTGGGACGGTAAATTGCTCGATGAGAGACTTGGTCGCAGGTACAGAAATAAATACATACATACATATATATACAGTCACGCCTTTTTCCCACAGGGGTAGGCAGAAACTATGGACTGCCACTTGCACTATCTCTTTCGCTTCTTCCACATTCATACATCTTTTCATACACACGCGCCGGTTGCGAGTACTACGCACCTGACCTTTTTGGAGAACCTCGCCGATAAGATCGGTGTACGTCCTTCTAGGGCGACCTCTTCCGACGCTGCCACTAACATTCGCCTTATAAATTCCATTGGTTAATCGTCTTTCATTCATTCTCTCGACATGCCCAAACCATCTTAGCATATTCCTTTCAATTCGAGTCACAGAAATAAATATCATTTATAATTTATACTACCTGCCTTATTAGTCCGGATGTCCTAAGCAAGACTTCGATCGATTGGTCTTGGGTTCGATTCCCTAGGTCGAGCAAAGTGTGGGAACATGGGAGTAAATATACCCGAACTGTGGTTGTACATTAAGTCCTCCTCTTTCTAAACTTACGGGGAATACAGGCGGAATTGTATATATTGTATGTATGTTTAATTTATACGTTTTCCCCATTTTTCAGATAATTCTAAGCACAGCCCTACGGTTCACATCTGCCTTTTAAGGCGTTCCAAAAACGAATGCACATCACACGCGGCGGTCGTGATTCTTTTACAACTATGTGGTACTTTTTATGTTCCAATGCATCCTGTCCTGTTGCGACATGGTACCTCACAGTACCGACCGATTTGTACACACATACCATCACGCCTGTATTCCCCGAAGGGTTAGGCAGAGGTGTACTAATGTACATCCACATTTCCCTAGTATGTTTAGGTCCCATGCAATAGAAGCGAGCCTATTGCCATTAACCGGGCACAAATCCAAACACTGAGCTGCTACTTGGAATTTCATAGAAAAACCCAATAACACTGCTCGACCTGGTAATCGAACCCAGGACCCTTAGCGTAGCAGTCGCGCTTGGGACCACAAGATTATTAAGGCAGTCAACAAGCACTCCAATATCCTTTTACTAAGAGTTACGACTCACACCAAATTGGGAGTTTTCAATATCCTTCAATCCTTTCAGTAAATCCGTTAAACATTACAAATATTTAGATCTTTCAGTGTAAATTGAACTTTATTTCGAGATTTGTAAGGGTTATTTCAGTTCATTTTATTGAAATTGAACCTACATATATAGCAAATAAAGTGTATATTTGATTGTAGTTTTCAGGCTATTTTCAGATACTGTAAATCTTAGTTTGGTTTGGTGTAACAAAGCCACATTCCTGGTTTGTTTGTATGTTTGTGTTTATGTTCTTTAACATCCTTGTTGTGTGGTAGTCTTTGGTAGAGATGTTATATTAGGGTAATTTTTCGATAATCCTATTATAGATACAATATATTATAGGCCGACCGTTTAACTCGCGTATCGCCTGCACGGTAAGAAGGGAGCGGGGGCGGGTAACGCTACGCACGGAGTCAATAATCCAAAGATTTATCTCGAGATAGACATTGTTGGTAAAGAATAAAATAATAAGTATCTTTTTTAAGTATTTATTTACTTCCTACCGCTCCCTTCTTACCGCGCAGGCGATACGCGAGTTAAACGGTCGGCCTATAGTTATCACATATTATGACACCATACCTATTACTGGGTATTATTCAAATATTAGTGAACCGATTATAAGCCACTCGATCTCAGGCCGGATTCGAACTTGGATCGCTCACTTTTTCCATACCAACATCCTTTGGACTATTACGATTATTTTAACCTTTTGAACGCCATTGTCACATATATGTGACAAACGAAATCTTACCCTGAACGCCAACGTCACAAATATATGACAAAACATACGTCGCACCAAATTATGAAATAAACAATTTAATCATAACTTTAGTGTGTTTTCACTACTTTGTGTAATTTGACAAAAAAAGTGGCCTGGCTTCAGGGGTACGGCGATACGTTTATACTCTGGCGTTCAAAAGGTTAAGAAAAAAAATTAGCCTGATCGGTAGAGCTGTTCTCGAGTTTTACAAAACAAAACCTTTAGCAACTCATTTTTATTATTATATAGTTTACTTTAAGTAAAACACATAAACAGCTATCTACCCTCTGTTTGCGGGCTGAGCTAATAAAGATCGGAACACACAGCGTAATTCATTGCAAGATGCGCTAGACGCGACGATCGACGCCGCGTCGACGCCCGCATCCCCTGCGTAAACATTATAGTGAGGAGACATGAACATAAAAATACATTATATCGATATTTTATTTTATGCATAAATGTATCTGCCTCATTGGTCAAGTGATCATAAGCGCGACTGCTACGCTAGAGGTCCTGAACTCCTGAGTCCCCATGTCGAGAAAAGTGTTATTTGTTTTTTCTATCAAATTCTCAGTGGCAGCTCGGAGTCTGTATTTGTGCCCGGTTGATGGCAATAGGTTAGCCCCCTATTACATGGGACCTAAACATACCGGCAACTGTGGGTGTACATCTGTGCCTAACTCTTTGGAGAATATAAGAGTGACGGTATATATCTCAAGCTTTTTCTATGTAGGGTGTTTCACTGGAATTCTTATAGGCTGTATTTTCGAAATAGGTGAGTCGAGAGGGTTAGGTGTGAGTCTTTTACACTCTTAACCTTTTGTTTAATTAATGTTATTCAAATACAAGAAAGCACACTAATGCATTACGTTTAAGACTTGTAAATAAAGATATTAGTGTGACAGTAATAAATACATTTTGATCGATTATTAAAATACTTGTCTCATTATTTAGGTAACTGAATTTTATTTGAATTTAATCGGTCGAAGCAAAGATAAGATAACGCGTTACTATGGAGATTCTCCAGTGGCAATAGCTAATTCTATAAGTATAGTGCACTAAAAGATATAAGTAGTCCATATTCTACGTCATGCTTAGGATAGGCAGAAAGCTGCACACATTAGAGACCTAAATTGCTACTACAAAAATTTGGTACGCGTAGCAGATTACTGAGCCCATCTAGTTGAATGTTTCGATAAAATTTCATTTGTTTCACTTTTCCCATCCCTTTTTCTTTCAAATAATATTTTGATTTCAAGTCACAATATTTCAAGTATTATCTTAAGTATGTTGCTTTGAATCACATTTTCTTATTGCGATTACAAAATTGTTAAAAATAAACCCTCCTCTACTATTAATTGGGGTATTACAATCATAATTTTAAACGCTATTACGAAAATACACATCATAAAGTGACGACTACCTTACTAGACAAATATGATGAAACATCGCAACCACTTATTAGTAACCTCTTAGTAACCTATTAGTTATTACAAAACTATCAAAATGTTACTTCGAAATTACTGATTGATTTTATCGGTATCGGATAGATCATGCAATCGAATCAATGCTGACAGCGGCTGATGATTGATTTACATATCACTTGTGTGTGAGGTGACGAAATGTCAGACTGGGTTTAAATATCTGGTAGGCATGTATGAAGGTCGTTTTTAAAGTACTTATTCCATCAGAGAACCAACCTGAGTGATCACAGATATAACATTCTTTAACAGTAATATTGGGTGTGAATATTTCTTTATAACTTTAGACCACTGTAATGTATTGTGTACCGACTAATTATTATTAAAAATATTATTGCATTTTGTACTATCCCATTTCTTTTCCCAAAGAATACCAAACTAGGCATTTTCTTAAACTTATTTGATCGTTTTTCCCCTGTCTCCTCTTAAGTCTAACGGAATAATTGGCAAAATCAATTAATATATTGTATTTTTCACAGACGAACTTGTTTTGTACAGCTTATTTGCAAAAAGTTACGATGATGTATGAGAAACGTCAATTTAATTTTATATGCCTCAATCTGCAAATCATATAGCAAAAAAACTTTAAATTAAGCATTTATTACGCTCGAACAATCTCACAATTACACGCTACTCATTTGCATTTCTGTCACCTTGCAAGGTGACATTAGTTAAGGCATGTTACACTTGATCGGTTTTATTGGTCATTTTATAAAGCTGTTATAATTATGTACTTGTATGTATATACATATATTTATTTTGTGATCTATCGAGACCATAGCTGCATAAGCGAATATTTTAAGGTTTTTATCACACGGTGAAGATGGGATGAATTTGCACTTTACAGAATTAATAATAGCAGAGATTAATGAATATAGATGAAGCGAAACTAGTGTGCCAGGATCGTGGCAAGTGGAAATCCATAGTCTCTGCCTACACCCATGGGAGACTGGCGTGACAATACTTATGTATGTATGTATGTAGAAGTACTTTACTTTACTTTTTATATTCCACAAGTCACAGATCTCTTTCTAGAATGAGAGGTGTTACACATTGCCCATCACTCTAGCCCACTGCGGGCCGATAGTCTTAACAAGTTGTCAAGAAATTCCCTCAAGCATATCTACAGGTCTCCTCACGAATAAATTTACAAATAAAATCCAAATTCTCCTAGCAAACTGATAAGAACATTATAACCTTAACAATGCATTCGAGATTCGAAAAAACTGGAGTGTCAAAATGCTTTTGATAGCTACCGTCCAATATTCCCGATAGGGCTATCAAAATGACGCTGTTATCTGTATTACGTCAATGAGTTTAGTCTTTTATAACCACTGGCTTTTATATCAATCCATTGTGCTACTGCTGCACTAAAAGCTTTGATTGGGAAAGGGCCGATATCTATAACCATTGAATGCATTAACGTTATGAAATTGATTATAATCATTGTTTATGGTTTAACTGAGTGATAGGTATGTTTTGGCCTTAGAAGTTTTATACTTTAACGGAGCCCTAAGTTATGAACACATGGTGCAGTGCGGTTCGAAGGAACATAAAATTTCTCTGTTGACTGTAAAGACAAAATTAAAACGTCTCACAAGTCTCTAAAGTAAATTTTCACATTTAAGAGAGGAACCCGATAAGGTATAAAAACTTAAAGTATCTGCCCCATTTTAGACCATATTTATTTTGTTTTTTCCATCCGACAAGAATAATAACGTCAAAAAGTAATAAAAAATCTTCTAAAGAAGTCAAGAGCTTAAGCGATTTAATGAACAAGAAGTAGTGACATTTTTACTGAACAACAACATTCTCAACTCAAATAAGTGTCACAAACCTATTTTAAAGCGTCAAAATTTACATTTTTAGTTGCTGATCTTTGACAGTTTTGTCCACCAAATCTGTCAGTTCTTGTGTCATTTAGTGTCATAGCGGGCTTGGTGTATGTAAGTACCTTTACATGACAGAAACGCAGGCCGCTCTAGAAGCATTAATGAGCTGACAATGAAATGTCGGCGTGGGTGGCAGCACCTACTACTCCAGACCAGTGGAACTATTACTAACAAACCGCTTTGAGCGACGGTTTGAAAGGCATTTAATTACTAAATGGAGTCGTAACAAGCTACCCAAAAACTACTGTTGCTTTTGAAATTGTGTTGTAAACATCATGTCGCTGCCTGTAGTCTGTTCGTTTCTTTGAAAAAATGGGATAACTCCGCAAACGAGCAGGTGAGCTACCTGATGGTAAGTAGTCATCACTGCCCATGGACATCTGCAAAACCAACTGAGTTGAGGGGGGTGAAGACGAGAAGGAAGGGGACTAAAGGAGGAATTGGGCTTCCGTAGCTCGACACTCAGTATGAAACGCAACAGTACCTATATATACTACTACTTTACG
The DNA here is from genome assembly GCA_958496365.1 of Subacronicta megacephala. Lineage (NCBI taxonomy): Eukaryota > Metazoa > Arthropoda > Insecta > Lepidoptera > Noctuidae > Subacronicta > Subacronicta megacephala. Next base: position 921,486 of record OY292534.1, read on the forward strand.
TCGATATTCTGTGGGAGGGTAATACTTCCCCGGTAAAGCCGACCCATTCATGCTGACATGTAGACATGCAAGCAGGCACTACTACTACTAACTTACTAGATAAGGCACTATGTTTCCCTACATAAGAATCTATCTCACAGGAGATCACCACATCTCGGGTCAGTAAGTTCTGGATAATAATTATGTTTAGGCGTTTTTAAGATTCCATCGTGTTCAGCGACTTTCATTGCTGACTGTACCTACTACGGTGCAAGATTTCGTTAGTTAAAAAAAAAGTAATGATCAATTATTGAAATAAATGAGAAGTAAATAAATTACCTGATAACGACTTCTCTGCACATTTAAAACCGCAAAGCTCTCGTGCAGGCCGAATGAAAATAGTAAAAATCTATTAATATTGGTATATCTGTGAAATAGACGTCCCTACTATATCTGTATCGTAAACGCTTTGCCTGAATGAACTCAGTGCAAAAGAAATTGGCCTAAATTTTAACTTATTTATTTAATCTTCCTTACAGCTATTAACAGGTTGTCACACAATGCGACAGCGAGGTCTTTTGTATAAATTTGTTACATACTCTACACCACTTAGGTATATTACTTATCCCTAACTTATTTGCAATAACAGGAACTTCTTATTAGATAGTTTCTAATATACTTACTTATAAGCCTATTCAGTCTTCTTGGATATTTCAATACCTCCAAGTCAAACCTTTACAAAATTATTATTTCATGTTCCAACATAGAGGCGACCTCAACATTTCTCGAAAAGTATTTGGCCCAAAGTAATTAAATTCACGTTTTCATACATCATAGCAAGTATACGAGTTAATTATCCATACAAATATGTAAATCTGTTTAGGAGTAAAGCATGTGACATACAAGCTCACAGCCTCATGTCACTCAAGTTGTAATTAACATTCATTATCATGAAGTTGTCTTCCTGCCCAATCACATCCGCATCCGGTATTAATATAATATAATAATTATGTTAAAGGACAAGTTTTTTGTAGCTAGGAAAGTTCATTGCTTTATAAGTATTTTATTTATGTTTAAAAATAAAGTTTTACTTTATCTTCAAACATAACTACAATCGCGCCTTTTTTCTCTAAATTAATAGGCAAAGACTGTACACCCTAAATATACACCCATTACTAATAGGGGGCGAGCCTCTTGCCGTTAACCGGCCACAAGTCCAAAGTCTTGTTACTAAAATTCTCATAGAAAACCCGATAACTTTACTTGACCTGGAAATCAAACCAAGGTACGTAGTCAAACATAGTAGTCGCGTCTGCAACCACTAGGCTAATGAGGCACTTTATATTTACTTACTGTTTTTTTTTTTAAAACAACTATCGTTTTGGCAATGCCGATAATAAAACCTCATCTAGTAAAACTATTCTAACTCGTTATTTGTCAAAACAGAGTTTAACCCGTAAAATTACTCTTCATACTCAGATCAAATAAAACTACGCTTTACCGTGTACAAACACAAATACACGCACACACGTATACCGAAACTATAAATATATACGCAAAGTTCCATCTTAACTTTTTATTTGATCTGAGACTTCATAGTGATAATCTCATAATGCTATCAAGTAGTATTTTAATTCAATATTTAATAAATAAAAATTTATCCTTTCACTTAATTCATTTCCTGTCTTAACGACGGCAATATTAACACAAAGTTTTGATTCAATAAATCAGTCTACTACTAGTTTTGATTCAATAAATACTTATCGCAGCTAATTATTCATATCTATTTAAACATAATACTATCGACACATTACAAGCCGCGTGTCCCATCCCTATCACCAGTAAAACGGACGTTAATGAACTTGGTCTGTTTGAAAATAGAACGACGCAGGCGCCGAACGCATTGCACGCACATCATACTAGAAATTTAATAGTAACATTACATTGATTTTTATTATCAACATGCATTTCATGCATGCGTTTTATTAGGGTATGTCCGTTGAAAATATACTTGTACTTGTACTCGTACTTGAACCAGCGTGAAACAACGCTTACGTTGTGTTTCGCCGAGTGAGTGATGATACCGGAGGCCTAAACACTTTTAACAGGCCGGCAACGCAAGAACTCCTCTAGATTTGTCACTTGTGTCTGCTCGTTTGCCCCCTATCCAATAACCAAAATAGTGAAGTGTTGACTGCCTCATTTGTCTAGTGGTCCTAAGCGCGACTGCTACGCTAAAAGATCCTAGTTTCAATCCCCAGTTCGAGCAGTGTTATTGGGTTTTTCTATGAAATTATCAGTAGCAGCTCGGAGTGTGAATTCGTGCCCCATTAATGGCAAGAGGCTCGCTCCCTATTATATGAGACCTAAACATACCGGTGAAGTGTGGGTGTAGACCAGTAGTACACCTCTGCCTAACCCTTCGGGGCATACAGGCATGATGGTATGTTATGTTATGGTAAAAAAGAAGTATTGTTCCGCTGGGTGGGCTACAAAGAAACTCTATATTGAGGAGAGATAATTCCGATTGCTTATGTAATGGCTGTATTCCTTCGAGTCTCTTTCACTTTTCCCTCCAAATCTCAACACGTTACTACAAGTATGACATCGTATGTGCTCACAGGCACGTACACCCACAATTAGCGGACAGATAATCATTATCGTTTTTATAATTTTACCACTTATTTTCAGCAACCTTATCGATAGATAGCGACAGGTGAATAACTAGCTGACTAATCTGAGCACGTTCCTGAAGATATTGGGACTACTTTCTTATCCCGTGTTCGCACTGCCGAGAAAACATTTTGCAAATATCTATTTTACTCTATCTAACTCTCAAAGAGTGACAGAGATAGGTAACTGCAACATGTGTTGTCGTCAGTGGGAACGCAGGATTAGAGTATAAATTTAGAAAGGTCTCAACCAGACAAACAGCACTATATCACCTTTACGTTGTAAATGATCGACCTAGGGATTGCGATCTGATATCGAATTATCGAAGAATCGATTCTTTGAGACTTAAAATCGATTTTTAAATCGACATGCAGCACTGAATCGATCCAGTGAAACGATATATTTCACTCAAAAAATTCGACATTATATTTTTTCTGTTTTGATATTTTTTTACAGTAGTGTAGGTACATACTCAACATGGAAGTCGAAATCGAAAGCGTCTAGAGCCACCTACCACAATGATTAAGTAAAAATATATTATCAATTAAATATTATTACGAGTATATACTAACAATCCAGCATTCTTCGGAGGATAAAAGTTACAGCAAATCTACACTGATAACTTAATAATCTAAGTTCCAAAACAAAAGAGGTGCGCAATCTCATATTAAATTGATAAAAAAGATAGGTACACTATTTATTGGTTATAAATCAATATCAAACAATGATTGTCTTACTACAGGACAAAGTCCCATTCTGATATAGATCAACTGATGCACCGAGCGCCTGCTGAAATGCCAGCGTGAGTTCTAAGTCTTAGAATATGAATAACATAGAAGCACAAATACGCATAATCACTTTTATTACCCACAAAAACTTCGGTTTCGTCAACGAACCTCTCTCTGGAATGTGACGAATGGAAAAAAACCGGCGAGTAAGGGTTGCAATCTGCTCGTATTGCTACGGCTAAGGGGAATATCTACTATTTGAATATTCAACTTTACTCTTATCTATCTTTAGCAATTGAATTAGGTACCTATGTTTTTATTTACAGTATTTAAATTTGATAATAGCACAGTGGGCGCGGCGGTGATGATACCAGATCAGCAAGACATTTGCGTAGATCATGTAAAACTTTATAAAAAGAAAAGTTTCTCGTTTTGGCTATTACTTAGCCACTCTATGAAGGATGTCTTATGCCACTCCTATCCGTAAAAGTAAACAGGATGGGATACAATTTTAAAGCAATTTTTTTGGACTCAATAAACGACATGCAAAAATAGCTTAATGCGGCTTCTAAATAACATACTATCACGCCTGTATTCGCCGAAGGGTTAGGCAGAGGTGTACTTATGTGCACCCTTCGCCGGTATGTTTCTCATTGCCATTAACCGGGCACACATCCAGACTCCGAGCTGCTACTGAGAATTTTTTAGAGAAACCCAATAACACTTTGCTCGATCGAACCCAGGACCTCTAACGTAGCAGTTACGCTTAGGACCACTAGACTAATGAGGCCGTCTCTAAAAGCAGCATCAAGTTAATACTTATTCTATGTTTCAAGTTTACTTCTTGTCTGAATCCATTATTTGGCAACGTGTCAAAAATTATATCTTGACCGATTTTCATAAAACATAGCTAAGAACACTGCCGACTAATTCGACTTTCAAACAAAAAAAAACTATATCAAAATCGGTTCATCCGTTCGGGAGCTTGGATGCCACAGACAGACACACACACTCAGACACATCAAACTTATAGCACCCGGTTGTTTTTGCGTCGGGGGTTAATAAGCTATTTGAAATGTCTATTTAAAATGTCAAATTGCAGCTGCAGCTCTTAACCATTTCATCCGACAACTTCAAACATTTGAGACTTAAATACAATTACCCGCTCCTCAGTCTCCCCTATGGGTTTAGAAATCGGACGTACAACATAATTATTTAATAGCCCGCATTCATACGTCATGGCCCCATCAAATATAATTAATTTGGATGATTTAACTATGGTGGCGGAGTGGTAGTGACCCCGAAATATGTAGATATAGTTAGTTAGCAGACGGAACGGCGCCGATGCGTCGCATTTTATTTTATTCTAGTTCCGCCCCGCGGCTTTTTATGTTTTATTCTTTTACTCTACCCCTTATGGCTGTTGCGTAGTGTTAAATACCCTAAGCTACTCCTTAAATCGTCAGTAATCTGAAAGTGAAAGTCCCGTCACAAATGTCACAATCAGTCCAGCCGTTCCAAAGTATTTCGAAATTATAGACACTTAATTTTTGCTTGGTGAATGGCAATAGGCTCACCCCCTACTACATAGGACCTAAACATACCGTTGAACTGTTGGTGTACATTACTAACCGGGAATATAGGCGTGATTGTATGTTATAAATTAGAATTCGATTAAAACTAAGCTATTTCTTCTTGCAATAAGCCTTTTACAAGCTTGACATGATTCAACTTTTGAACTGAACAGTTAATGTAACTTAATGGTTAAATCGCCCATATCCCTGTCTGCCCTACAACAACAACATTCAATGCACTTGAGCTTAGTTGACCCGCCGCGACCCATTCAGATGAATGTGCTGTTTCCGATAGAGATGGACTATAATCGATGTTATTGTTATCGATAAACATTTTTCTCAGACTACGTTTAGTCATATTTTGCTCTATATTTTATAGTGATTATTATCGAACTCAGTCTCGATAAGTGTGATATATAAATTAACTATCTTTTATAACAATAATAATAATGTTCTAACTATTTTGTAATATTTATGTATTTAAATTCAAGTACAAATGTATCTCTTTCCTGAATCATACCCCAAATTTTCGGTTATGGTATTGACCTAAGAAGGGTAGGCAGATTGGTAAATTTTCTAGTTGCTTTAAAAATATTTAGGCGTCAAACAAAAAACTAATCGATAAATGGAAATTATCAGTAAATGCATTGCAAGTAAAATAAATTTTTATTCCGATTTTATCCTGCCCACCGACGGTAACAGCCGCAATTAAGTCTAATATTTTATTTCGATTAATCCATTATGGTACTATAATTAAATAAAAACCACAGTTGAAAATAATAAGTCGATAAACTGTCAACATAATGGGCACAGCACTATTCAATCAAGCGGACTGGGTGCAGCTAAAATGCGCGTATGAATGCATTAATGTACTTAACATGTACACATGTACTCATACCGGATGAGCCACTGTTTAGAGCAGATCTCTGCGGAGATTGGAAATGCATTCACTACATGACACGTGAGCGACGATTGAATGACCGAGATGAGGTTGAATGAAGAAGATACTAAATTCAATTTTTTGAATATCCCCTTTTATTCGAATTTAATTAAGAAGGAAATTATAATTTTGAAACGACTTGAAAAAAGAGGTTATCAAAAAGAAGAACGCATTAACACGTAATTACTTTTTTAATTTGAAGCGGCGGTAGCCTAATGGCTAGGGGGTCGGACTTGCGATCATGTGGTTGCCGGTTCGAACCTCACCCATTGCACTACCGACGTGAACCCACTCGTAACACAAGCATTTAGCTTAGCACGAGGGGTTAACAAGAATACTAGTAATGTGTTACCCACATTGCTAGTAAGCTTTTATAAAAAGAAAAAAACCGAATAATAACCGAAGGATAAGGCAAAAGTGAACTAATGTACACCCACATATTGTCGGCATGTTTAGGTCCCCTGAATAAGCGAGCCTCTTGCCATTCACCGGGCACTTTTCCAAACTCCGAGCTGCTATTGAGAATTTCAAAAATTCAAAATCCAATGAAATGAAAAGCGAACAAATTGGACTCAGCTCATGCAAGCGGCTCCCGGAGCCATCTACGAGATCCTTTTGTGATAATTCAATGAGAGCGGCGCTGAATGGAGCTGAATACGTTAGTAAGCTGCGACAGGAACGGTAACGAACCTGGATAGGAAATTGAAATATTAGATTAGGAAAATCTCATTTCATACAAAGCTGTGAAATTGAATTGGTATGTGTCCGTCGGGAATTCGGGATAGATCAACTCCTTATTGTAGTATCTGGCCGAAAAATAATAACATTATTCTTACTCGATTTTAACAAATGTGGTGTCTGGATTCGATTGATCCAAAGAGTATAAGAGTACAAATAAGAAAATACAAAGTGAAAAACATAATATAGAGCTAAAAATAAACAATATTACGTCATCTGAACCTATACAAGTAGCCAACATTTTTAACAAGTTTTTTGCGTCCATCGGACAGACCAGTCCCTCACAAAGCTCAAGCGTCAACCCGAACGTTACTCCTGTACTGTCACCGACGGAAAACACTATGTTTCTAAGCCCCATTGATGCTTGGGAAGTAAATAAGCTACTAAAAAGCTTAAAAAGCAAAAAAAGCCACGGTATTGATGAGCTTCCACCTCTCTTGATTAAACAGTGTGCAGAAGAACTAACCCTACCATTCTATCTACTAATTAACCAGTCTTTTGAAGAAGGAGTGTTCCCTGACCTACTAAAAAAAGCAATTATTAAACCTATATACAAAAAAAAATACAAGAACCCAACAACTACCGCCCCATAGCCCTTCTACCTACAGCCTCAAAGATCTTCGAAAAAGCCATGTGTAACCGTGTTTATTCTTTCTGTGAAAAATACAATGTATTTAATGAATCCCAAAACGGATTTCGTAAAAGCCGATCCACGACCCTAGCTGTCTATAAATATATACAGGAGGCTCTAAATATTATTAATAACAAACAATATGCAATAGGTGTTTTATTAGACATGACTAAAGCTTACGATAAAGTTCAGTTTAATATTCTACTAAATAAATTACACGGAATAGGGATTCGTGGCAAAGCACACGAATGGTTTACGTTTTACTTAAAAAATAGAGAGCATCAAGTAGAAATTGAATTTTTCAATCAAAGCACAAAAGAAATAAAAAACTTTCGCTCAGACTCAGAAGTCATAAATGCCTCAATCCCACAAGGTAGTGTTATTGGCTGTCTCTTGTTTCTCATCTACATCAATGATTTACCTAAACATATACAGGGTCCTTGTGTTTTGTTCGCCGACGATATCTCCCTTTTAATCTCGTGCAAAAATAATATAAATATAAATAATAAACTAACTACTCTACTTAATAATACACTTACCTGGATGAACCAACACAACCTAGAAATTAATTATACAAAAACTAAATTAATAACCTTCCACCCATATCAAAAGACCTCTTTGGAATTAAATTTCATATTCAATAACAATAAATTAGAAATAGTTAAAGACTTTACGCTACTTGGATTAAATATAGATAAGAACATAAATTGGAAATCACACGTTAAAAAAATTAAGTCAAAACTTTCACAATTTTCATATGCCCTCCGGGAAGTCAAAAAGGCAACTAATTTAGAAACTGCACTTGTCACATATTATGCCTATGCCTATTCGTGGCTAAGCTACGGCGTAATACTGTGGGGGAATAGTACAGACGCACCTTCTCTTTTTACCTTACAAAAAAAACTCATGCGTATTCTCGTTAATATAGAAGATACAGATAGCTGCAAACCCCACTTCCAACGCGTAAACATCTTAACTCTACCTTGTATATATATCCTAGAATCATGCAAATTTGTAAGAAAACACAACGAGTTTTACACTACACAAGAAGACAAACATCTACCATACTCATTAAGACATAAAGACAGACTAAACTTACCAAACTCTCGGCTAAAAATGCATTCAACCAGTCCATTCGTTATGTCAATAAGAATATATAATAATCTACCACAAATAATTAAAAATGAACAAAAAGATAGTATATTTATAAAGAAATTAAAGGAAATGCTATTAAAAAAGAGTTACTACGACATAAGCGAATACCTAAATAAAAAACCATGACAAATAAAATTAGCTTCAGTAACAAAGAAGACTACCTTCATTTAAGTCTAACAACAACAATATATTCAAAACAAACTATACAAATAAATAACTTTATAAATATGTTTAAATATATAATAATAAATACATAATTATATAAATCTTACTAGGTATATTGATACAATATGCTAATAAAATAAACGGTATATAAATAGTATATACAAAACAATAACTATAAAATAATAATAATTAAGAACATAAAAAAAAAAAAAAAAAAAAAGTAGTAGGTATAACAAATATAAAAATAGAATGCCTTCCTCCTCTCTCCTAAATTGCCGTGCCCGACAGGGTCCATGATTGATACCTACTAAATTACTGTGTAACACCTGTTAACATTGTGGAGTGCAATAAATATATTGAGTATTGAGTATTCGGTTTATGATATTACAGTAAATATAATATAGGTAACAAACAGGACTCTGATGTTTTAATATTAAATTATAGACTCAATGCAAATTATTTTGGTTACGGCCCCGGAAGCCAATACAGGCATTGCTGAAGTATCTAGAATGTGTACGATTACTTTTGCTTTTTACTAGTTGTTAAATAACATAACTGTATGCCACTCACACCCAGATCAAATAAAAAGTTAAGATGGAACTTTGCGAGCTTTCGATAGCTCGATAGCACGACTGACAAGATAAGGCGTAGTTACGGGTTACGTTTAAAAACTCTGTGTTGCTCACTTGCAAAATCCAAGAAACTCCTTTACAAAATTCTCTTGCTTCTAGACAGACAAACTTGTTAATGATTTATTATGTGGATTTGGTTATTTGTGAAAAAATTATCATTGCAGCTTATTATTTTTCTAACATTCACAACTTCCCACCAAATTTCTTCATACCCGAAGCTATTTTAATAAAAAGGCCTTTAAAAAATACTGGAAGTAAGTAATTCTTGATTTCAGGATTTTCTTTATATTACATAAATCTTTACAATATCCCTTGTCTCAGAGAATTATAATAATAATTTAAATGTGACATTCCATTCCATTCCATTTCCAATATGCTTCATTGACTTCTTATGGTTTAATCTAAATAAAAGCCCTATAATATCTTTATGATATTCTTCAAGGGTAGTAAGTAGTGTCTGATCATAAAAGATCTATTCCCCTACCTCGAACCCGTTAATGCACTACACTAGAGTCACGCAACTTGTGTCAGTTCTGCATGTTGTTCTAATACTGTTAAAAATATAAGAAATATAGTAAAGTTCAGCCTCATTAGTATAGTGATCCTAAGCGCGACTGCTACGCTGGAGGTCCAGGTCGATCCCCAAGTCGAGCAAAGTGTTATTGAGCTTTTCTATGAAATTCTCAGTAGCAGCTCGGAGTCTGGGTTTGTGCCTGGTTAATGGCAATAGGGTCGCCTCCTATTACATGGGACCTATACATACCGGCCAAATGTGAGCGTACATTAGTACAGCTCTGCCTAACCCTTCGGGGAATAAAGGCGTGATGGTATGTAAAGTTCTGAGGAGTCATGCAAACTGGTGAAACCGCCGGGCATAACTAGTCGACGCAATACAATCGATTTAGAGCACGTTTGACTGTTATGAGTCGATGCTATATTATGTACCATATGATGCAAATCCACATACAGCATAAGTTGGTACAATTCACACTTTTAGTGAAAGTTTCTACAACAATAAAACCTCTTTGTATAGTGCAAACATTTTCACTGGCTCAACTGACTGGTTCAAGTGGCTCCCCGCTGCCGCAGACAGAAGCGTGTTGATAGTCTGTACCAGACACAACAGACAACACTAGTAGATACAATCGATTCAATACTTAGTCCGTTGAAAGTTTGTAGACATGGTGTTTGGTTTACACATGGGATTTTTAATCTGTGGGGATGGATTATGTTATTTACATTATATTAAAAATTACGTCAACAAGCCCACAGATTATAACCTACTTCAAATTTTTGGCATGTCTACATTTTCTTGTATACTTAAAAATATTAGCTGTGCCCTGCGGACGAGACAAAGCGGATCTTTGCCTCGTTCTTAAAGGTAAGGTTCCTAAGGGTGCTCAAACCTAACATTGCTAGAGCATTAGGCTATCAAATGCAAAAAGATTTTTCTAATCGAACTAATAGTTTCATAGATGAACTTGTTCAAACAAACAAACTCTTCACCTTTATTATATTAGTATCTATACCTACCTATATCATTAAATAAAATCTATTTCAAAAAACTTTTTTATTCCGTCTCGTGTATTTGAAAGTACGAACATACAGACAGACCGACATAACTTAGTTCAAGTGGTCCTCGCAGCCGCAGACAGTCGCGTGTCTACGCCCGCCCACGCCGCCCGCCCTAGCCTGCCGCCCGACGCAGTACAATCGATTTTCAGCAATTTCGAATGTTATGAGTCAATGCTATTTATTATGTATGATTCAAAGCGACATACAACTCAAATCCATACTAGTATTAATTATTGTAAATGCAAAAGTAACCCTGTTAGTTTGTTTGTAGCGTTTTGAGCCAAATTTAAAGAATTTTGGTATCGAAATTTGGCTCAACCGGGGAAGTACTACCCTCCCACAGAATATCGACGTCAAGTAGCAGTATGCATACTGCTGCGTTTCGTATGGTGAGTTTAGAGTGTTGGAGGCCCAATTCCTCCCTCAGTCCCCTTCCTTCTCCTTTTTTCCTTCTCTTCCCTTTTCCTTAAATGGGCTCGGCAGAACATCTGCAACTCCTTTGGTATTGCAGATATCCATGGGCGGCGATAACTACTTACCATCAGGTAGCTCGCCTGCTCTTTTGCCAAGTTATCCCATATAAAAAGCATAGGTAGATTGGATCTTGGAGAAGGATATAGGCTAACTCTTGTATCAAAAACTCATATGGAATGGGAATGACTATGGAGATCGTTTTTTTTTTTCATATGAGTGTTATTACAAACCATGTCGCTCGTCATGTCAAAGGCAATAATATATTTGTTACTTTTCAAAGATAAACTACTGTTCATTTATGTGAAAATTGTGATTGTAAAAGTACCCACGATAGAGATAGAGATAGAGAAACTTTCTAGTGTGAAAAAGGCAAACTAAAGAAGAAAATAACGTAAGGGGTAGTACAGATTCCAGAATATATAAAAATAAATATAATATAAACTTTTTGAGTAAATTTTAAATATTTTTTGTTTTAGACCTACATGATAATTAAATAAATTAATAGGACTATTTACCCAAACTACTTACTTCGCAGTTGACGAAAGTATTCCGGCCCTAGACGGTCGCGTGAGCCGCCCGCCCTAGAACGCCGCCCGCCCGCCTTCGTAGTGCGATCGATGTCAAAAATGTCATGCTGCTAGTTAACTTCCATATTTTGTGAGATTTTTGCTAAGAAACAATTTCCACTATTTGACTGCTGCACGGCAAGTCACCTATATAACATACCTAAGTTAACAATATAATACAAAGGCTTTAAAATTTAAATTTAATTAATTATTATCATTATTAAAAAATCGTACTGATAAAAAATATAAATCGGCGATATAAAAACAAAAATCGAAAAACCCATCCAAAAACTGAACTTAAAAATAAAACGTAGGTATTATAGGACAATATAAATTATTATTATCAGTAGATTACTATAAATTCTTGTCTTTAAATTATGTAAATCGATATTCAACATGAATATTTAATGTAATCAAATATTATTAATTCTAATGTTATCTGTGCCAAAGATAGATCGGTGACGTCATACAAAATGCGGTCTACTGAGCTCAAGGCTAATAAGATCAGTAATTTCGACAAATCTATCATCTGGCCCTGTGGCGCAACGGATAACGCGTCTGACTACGGATCAGAAGATTCCAGGTTCGAATCCTGGCAGGGTCGCAAATTATCTTTTTGTAAAATATTTCTTTTTTACAAGAAATAATATACCTACCTAAATAATATTTAGGAAAGCGAAATACAAAAAAAAAACTTTATATTTCCAGAACTCAGTAGTCCATTAGTTGTTGGACATTTTCATCGCCTTATATTGTCCCATTAATAAGTTCATAATTAATTGCATTATTTTCACTGTACTAAGTACTTTTATAATATAAAGAAACCATGATTCTCCGAGTTTGTTTCGGTGTTTCTTCACAGAGGTCGTCAGTTAGAAAATGCCGGCGCCATCTAGCGCCAAAAATCTAAAATATTAACTTGTATTTTTCTGAAATAATCATATTATGTATAATTGAGGGCTGTTTTTTTTTCAATAGTCGAATAGGTAACCTATTCGACTATTGAAAAAAAAACAGCCGAAAATATGTGACGTTTTGACATTAACATAGTATCACGCCTGCATTTCCCGAAGGGTTAGGCAGAGGCGTACCTGCTCACTGTTCGCTGGTATATTTAGATCCCATGTAATAGGGGGCGAGCCTATTGCCATAAACCAAGCACATATATCCAAACTCCGACTTGTTACTCAGAATTTCATAAAGAAACCTAATAACACTTTGCTCGGACTGAGAACCGAACCCAGGACCTCTAACGTAGCAATCCCAATTATGACCAATAGTCTAATAAGGCAATTTTGACAGATTTTGTTAGTTACTTAAACAATAATTACGTCTTTATTATTCGGATAAAATTGCATACCATCACGCCTGTATTCCTCGAAGGGTTAGGCAGAGGTGTACTTAATGTACACCCACACTTCGCCGGTATGTTTAGATCCCATGTAATAGGGGGCGAGCCTATTGCCATTCAACGGGCACAAATCCAGACTCCGAGCTGCTACTGAGATTTTCATAGAAAAACCCACTAACACTTTGCCCGACCCGGGGATTGAACCCAAGACCTCTAGCGTAGCAGTCGCGATTGGGACCACTAGACTTACGAGGCAGTCTCGGATAAAAATTAGCTGAAATATTGCCCCTTAGCTATTAAATATGTATATTATTATAATATTTGACTTAGTATCAAGAATCTAGCCAAAGGTTTCCCTTACCGAATAAATAAGACTATACAATAAATCGATTGGCAACCCCAAATTGTAGTAGTATTACTGTAATTGCCCTACATTGTAAATAAGGTTGAATTATGGCTTAAACGGGATTAAGATGGCTTATTCAATGAATTATGATCACAAAATGAAAGGCGAGTGGGAGATTTTGCTCTTGTATTATATATGGGGTGGTTTTTTTTAAATAATAAAAGCATAAATAAATAAAAAAATATATGGGATTACTCGGTTAACGAGCAGGCGAGCTACCTGTTGGTAAGTAGTCATTGTCGCCCATGGATATCTGCAATACCAAAGGAATTGCAGATGCGTTGCTGACCCAAGGAAAAGGGAGGGGAAGGAAAAAAGGAGAAGGGAAGGCCTGAGAAAGGAATCGGGCCTCCGGCGCTCCATCGAGGGTAGCACCTATTTTCCCGGTCGTGCCGACCTATTCCTGCTGGCAATGAGACATGGCAAAGCACTACTACCTCAATATTATTAATATATACTTAGGTATTTAATCAGTGACTGCCTCGTTAGTCTAGTGGTCCCAATCGCGACTGCTACGCTAGAGGTCTTGGGTTCGATCCCCAGGTCGAGCAAAGTGTTATTGGGGTTTTCTATGAAATTCTCAGTAGCAGCTCGGAGTCTGGATTTGTGCCCAGTGAATGGCAATAGGCTCGCCCCCTATTACATGGGACCTAAACATACCGGCGAACTGTGGGTGTACATTAAGTACACCTCTGCCTAACCCTTCGGGGAATACAGGCGTGATGGTATGTTAATCAGTCACAAATCGGTCAGTTTCTTAAAATACTGATGCCCTAAGGGCCAGCGCTGATTGACGACATACTTTCTTTTATGTAACCTCTTTCGTGTCCCACTGCAGGACAAAGGCCTCCCCTAACTTCTTTCAGGATTGTTTATCCTGGGCTTCTTTATACCGTGGGCAGAAACCGATCGAGATCATCCCGCCAACGTTTCCTCGGCCGACCTGGTCTACGAATGGTATTACGAGGTTTCCACTCGGTAGCTAGCCTAACGACATACTACAAAATTTTTTTAGGTACAGATTTTTAAGTAAGGAACGATAATATAACTTAATTTTATGACATTGCAGTGCAAAGTTTTCCAATTGGTACCTTAGTCCCTAGGTATTTTGTATCAATAGAAAAAAACTAAAGATAGGCCTCCTTATTCATAATAGTCTGCTAACTTAAAGCATTGCTAATTCTCACTCTGTCCTCTTCTATTGACCTAAGTCGGAATGAAAAATAACACTCTGTAGCAGCTGTTTTAAGTTAGCGGACCATTATGAATAAGGGGGTTGATCCTAAAAGTAGGTCATTTGGCTATGGGGGTTTGAGGTAACAGTTCATTTTGGAAAAGGGGTCACTTGACCAAAATAGTTTGGGGACCCTGCTCTAGACCATTTTACCTCCATGTTCAAATCATTCATAAATTCCTTAAAACAACATCATGTTTGCCCGGCCTTCCCGGAATATTCTATCAATTACAACCTCATGAATTCCATCAATATCCAAACACATACTGTTTGGTGTGAAGCAGTGGGTGTTATGGTGTTATAATAGGCACCGCCATGGAGCCTCCGAACAATGACAGCTAAGGTCAAAGATGCGAAGGGATAAAACTACCTGCTTTAATGCCAGGAGCGACTTGGCTTTTTGGCAAGTGTTCCGCAGTTAATACAACGTTTACATCAGCTCTTTATTCCAGAACATTCAATAGCTAAGGCACAGCTAATGTGCTCAATGTATGCTCAATATTGCTAGGTATCTTACTTTCTGGACATTAAAATGAGAATGTCAGTACTTATATTATGTATATTTTTAGAGGTTTACTAAACATTTTGGAGTAACACTCTTACATTGATTATTGAATTAGGTAACTCTTCATCACAAAAAGGTTATTCATTCAACGAAACAGTATCGTGAAAAAATACGATCTAGATAATCGATATTTCAGCAGCACCACGATCATAAACTATGTCAACAAAAAGGGTATCGCGGTCGGCACGCCATGACTTTGAAAAAGTTGGTTATTAAAACTTGAAATATTTTGATTGGCCTTATTTTTTACAATGCGGTAAGATTTCTGAATAATTAAATTAAAACCTTCACTAGGCAAGCACAGAAAAACACTAAATAACATCTAATTTAAGTACCTCCTTAATTAAATAACGAAATCACTTAGACACATCACGAAACCATTGCCAAGTTCATGAAGAATAATATGCTAGGTACCATATTATAAGTTTGTCTGTACCTAAGTAGTTGCTATGTTTTAAAACAATACTTACATACAATATCAAGTAAGCAAACAAATACCTAGAAACTAACAGTTTGTTCAAAATAACTGTTCGCGTCTAAAAAAATGGAGTGATGTACGTATGTGTATATTTCACATTCGTTATTATTTTTCGATATTTATATTGTATAGAAAAACTTTTTTGAGACGCGCACAGCTATTTCGAAATTTCGAACGAATTGTAGAACAAGACAATGCCACATTTTCATTATCTATAACGAAGTTAGATATCCGATGTGGATGGAATTGGCATAACGTTGACACGTGACATATCGAAAGGTTATGCCAATTCCATAGATTTCGGATTTATCCCAGCCCAGCTGACTGATGGCTCTGCAGACAACTTTTTTGATCTAAGTACATGCTTACATTTTTTGCCCACGGAACCCCAAAATCTCAGACAGAATACCCGTACAGGAACGTGCCATCGCGGTCGCAGATCGACTTAAAACTTAACAAAAAATGTAAATAATGGCCTTTGGGACCGACCGGGGAATATATTAGGTATCATCAAGACTTTTTCTTGTTGTTTGGATTCCTTTTATTTGATGTTAGTTTGGCGTGTTTTGCGAATTTAATGGTAAAACTCCAATGACTGAATGGTGTGGAAGATGATATAGTGGATAATGACAAGAATAAATTAAATGAAATTAATTTTCACATTAATTACATTCATTAAATACATTTTTAACATCAAGTTAACATGATCATCAACAAGTTAACATGATCATCAACAAGCGTATCTAATAAAATTTTAAGACATCTGTGTCTGAACTAGATAAATTAATATCTGTAACTCAGACTAACACTGCTCTTCCCTACTAATGAAACATTTAAAGCTAACTACTATCAATAAGTTGTTAGGAATAGAAACGAATTATGCGGAGATACATGTTGAAGGAATGAATGAAAGAAAATCATAAGGCGAATGTCAGCGCAACAACAGCGGAGAGGTTGTCCTAGAAGGACATAGGTAAAGTGTTACACCAATCTTATTGGTGATGCCTTCAAAAATGTCAGGTGCATAGTATGTAGAAGAAACAAAAGACGTATGCAAGAATCGTAGCTATTGGCGGACTTTAGTTTCTGCCTACCTCTGCGGGAAAAAGGCGTGAGTGTATGTATGTAATAAGTGTAAGAAGATAGATATCTGCTAAATCTAAGATAAGTAGACTGGAAACTGGAACCCATATCCTCTACCTACTTACGTCACTAGATTTTTTAAATTGAACCTACACCGCATTGAAAAAATTGCATTGTATTTTCATACTTTATCTAATGTAAGAGTAGGGTGTAGATGAACAAGACACAAAAGTATTATAAAGTTTTGCCGGTATCTACCTACATAGTCAACAAAAAAACCATAATGTAACATAAGTACATTCCGAATGCAAAAGAATGTTGTTTTGTTTTTATTTAGATAGCCTAGATAGGTACTAAGAATCACTTTGCAAACACATTAGATGCATCGGCACCATACAGCCAAGCTGAAAAATTAATATCTACGTACAGAGATACATAACTCACCTTTTTGCAAAAACCTCGAAATCACAGCACAAATCCTAATGTTTTTTTTTGTCTAGCACTCCACTGAATCAAATTTTTTATCAATATTGTCACCACAATGTTAATAGATAGCTATTTTTACAACAAAAACAACGTGCACAGATAAAGAATTTAGTGTATTACAATGTATTTTTTAATTATAACCTCTTTTTAATGTTTTATTTCGTCATATTGTCGCGTTTGGACCACCCCGGCGCTTGACAGCTGACTGGCGGGTGCGGAATTCGGGCGGCGGCGACGCGCATGCGTGCTGTGAAATAAGGGGGACGTAGGGGGATTTCGCGAATACTGTTATCAGCTGGTAGGGAGGTCTTCAAGCTATTTGAAGGAAGGCAGATGTGTTCTTTAGATCCGTGACCTTGACAAATAAATGCTAGACTCCACAGCCAGGATCATATTTAGAAGAAGTATTTGAAAATCGAACAGGCGCACAGCACAGACATTCTAGATTTAAAAAAAGCTATTAAAAATATACATTGCCTAGCATCCTAAACACCGACTACATAGTACCTACGGAAAATGGCCCTGGGTTAAATAGCCAGGTAGAAAAAATGCTACATATTGGGTTTCCTATGAGGAAATTCTCAGTAAACGTATAAGATTCGTGTCCGATTAACGGTAGTTGGCTCGTTCCATTTTAGAAGGGACCTAAAACATACCTGCCATGAGTGGATGTAGAGTACAACATTAGCAGGGTCTAAACAGATACACCTATCTATGCTTCTTATGAATCGAACTCACGGCCCGTAGCACATACTTAATGTGTCAATGGAAGTTTAAAATGGGACAACTTCGAGGTAAACGCTATCTGATAGAAAAATATTCTTTATCGTCGCTGAAAATAACATGTATAGTGATTAATATTATAGTGTACGACAGGACCTAAATTCAAGGAGCCCCTCTAAAATCAAAATGTTTGATCCTATTAGCCTCTAATCTACTTCCACGCCGCCGAGTGCGAAATTTGTAAATTATGACTTCATCGGCCCTCACTGCTGAGTTTGGATATTAATTATCTATGAAAACTCACCTAGAATGATAAATAATTTAAATGAAAAGAATATTTGAAGAGCCTTATTATATTAATATTACCTAAAGATAATTGATTTTATCGAGTCGATTTCAAATCCAAGACCATTGACATTTCACAAGCATTTGCCTACTTATCTCTGTAATAAAACGAGTAGAAGCTTTGAACACCTTTTTAAGAACATTACACACTATGCATTGCGTGCATTACGGAATGATTATTGGGCCTGAAGAGATAGCTAATGCCCTCTTCTATAGGCTAATTCCACATTCCATTTACACCCTGTATATTAGTACACTTCTGCCGCCCTACAGAGAATACAAAGCGTAATAGTTTGTTTCAGTAAACGTAACATTTACGTAACACCGTGAAAAAAGGGCCCACCTTTAATAAATCTACGTTATATGCCATAAAAATGCCACAACAAGGAACGGCAGCACCCTAATATATTGTCAGCACAAGGATGCTTGACGAAGAATAAATGTGCTTATCACGCAATATATTATAATCTGCTGAATAGAAACTAATATATTTCCACCTTACTTAACTTCAAAATGAGACACTTGTGGTGAAGTATCGATGGAGTGTTTTTCTTTATATGGGAAAACTCGGAAACCGGCGCTCCACACGCACAAAACGAAGCGCAACGATATACCTACATACTGCTACTTGACGTCGATATTCTGTGAGAGGGTAGTGCTTCCTCGGTCGAGTCAACCCATTCATAAGGGTATGCTCGCAGGGACACTTCTAAAAAATGCAGAAAGATATTATGCTCCAGTTAGATCGGTCATGTAGGAACTTAAACAGAAAAATATTAACATTCAGCTATCGTAGCTCATTACACAAATGGGGTCACGTAACATTTCTGCCTACCACGTTGACGCGCGTGACATCACGCTATATAACCACAACATACCGACAAACATGTATAGAGTTATGGTGCGACTGCGAGCGGGCAGCGATTTATATTCAACTAGTTTTCCGCCCACGGCTTCGCCCACGTGCTTTCTACATATAAACCTTCCTCTTGAATCACTCTTATCTATTAAAAAAAACCGCATCAAAATCCGTTGCATAGTTTTTAAGATCTAAGCATACATAGGGACAGACAGACAGCGGGAAGCGACTTTGTTTTAGCGAGGTGAAAGTGATAGTGATCAATCAAATGTTTTTATTCCAAATAAGCTTGTACAAGCGTTTATGAAACGTTATTGACTCTAGTTGCACGGTTCCAAACAGTTGATTCTATGGAGAAGAATCCGGCAAGGATCTCCATGGACACTCTTTTGTATATGCGATTGATACAAAACTAATTTCTAGGCCCTGTGGTCCAGCAATCTTCATCATCATCATTTGCTAGCTGTTATCATATCAACTGAAATCAAATTAATTTGCTTTCTAGTCTTATTTAGGATCAAGTTTTAAAAATAGACTTCCAGTCTAATCAAATCCAGCCCAAAGGCTAGAGCGTCGGACTTGCGATCATGTGGTTCATCATATCAGTCAAATGAAGTCCACTGCTGAACGTAGGCCTCCCCCATAGAATTCCACAATGCACGGTAAAAAAAAATTGGCTAAATATCTATCAGTGTTTTAACAACTACCAGCTGCCTTCAGAAAGCATCCATAAAGTTACTGCGGCAGCTTGCAAATCTATGGCTCAAAGAACGGCCAGCACATCAAGTTATCACAAAATGTCAAATTTTCTCTGTTGATTTTTAACTTTATCTTGAACAGATTAAAGTTTAAAATCATTTGTAGAAATTTGACAGTTTTGTATACCTTGACCTGCTAGCGACTGTACCTACTTTATACTTAGCCACGAGCCACGACTCGCAGTACATACATCGGTATGTTTTAGTCCCATATAATAGAGAGCGAGCCTATTGCCATTAATCGGACACAAATCGAGACTCCGAGCTGCTACTGAGAGTTTCATAAAAGCAGTCGCACCAATGACCACTTGGCTAATGAGGTAGTACAACATAAACTCTGGCCTTTTTCACATAGTACAGAAAGTAAATACATCCTAAATTAAAAATACAAAATATCCACTTTCCACTTAATTAAAATTTTATTACGAGACCTCCTCCTCCCGCGACCATGGATGCTGTAAAGGATCCGAAACGTCAGGAATTAAATAATATCAATATAATGCGATAAAACCCGTAAAAAGTAGTTTTATTTCAACTTAATGTGACTCACCAATAGTCGCCATTTTAGGCCCCCTGAAAAATTACTTCAACCTACCTACACTTGCAACACTGTGACGCCAGCGTGTGACATTTCCGGCGTCCGACACGCGTCCCCGTCACGAGCACGACACGACACGACAACGTAGCGGTACCGACACGCGACATGCAGGCTTTTGTTGTATCACGGACAATGTTACAATCGAATCGTGTCGATAGACAATACGACGGTGAAGACAATACGATGGACTATATCGATTTAGTACCAACATTGGTGTGATTATCTAGGTAGGTACGCAATTAACTATTCCGGAAGTTTAACAGTAGGTACATTTGAAAAGTTGCTATTTAACAGACGATGCTTTCGAAAAAACTATGCAGACTGGAAATATATAGCAGACTGCCTCGTGCTGAAATTCTTAACAGAAGCACGCAGTATGGATTTGTGCCCGATTAAATGCAGTAGGCTCACCGCCGATCATATGGGTTCTATACATACCGGTGAACTGTGGGTGTACATTAGTACACAAGTAGCCTAGGCACTGGCCCTTCGGGGAAATCAGGCGTATGTTATTTCCAGAGTACCACAGAATAGGTACCTAAATTTTAACCGTTCTGTGCAGAGCACCTATCTACACGAACCTACGTTTTGGAAACAGGAAGACCTAATATGAATCAATATGGCTGTTAAGTCAGAGAATATTCACCTACCCGTATTCATAAGTTTTGGAGGGATATTCTTTACCGCAGCAACGTATTTTGATTATTTTCAAATTATGACACTAATATGTTCAACTAAGATAGTTTGCTAACAAATATTTGAAAGGCGTTGAAGAAAATATTGTATATACATACAGAGAATTGGCGATCGTTCCGTGAGCTACCGCTGTGTTTATGGGAAAATTAGTCAAAAAAATCTAATAACGATTGTGAAAAAAGATAGATAGATGGAACACTGTATACCAAAAATAATGCCAAGTATTATAATACATTACAGAATAGTATTGCAATGGGCAGTCTTATCGCTAAAACCAATCTCTTACAGACAACCTTTGGATGCACTGAAAAAAAAAAGGAATCATCTATAGCAATCCACTACTTTTTTTGAGAATCTGAAGTAGTATTGTTTATTGTGTGCTTTTACTGTGTGACGCTGACGCGCTAAAAACATGTTGTAATGAAACAGCAAAAACTTATTGATCTTTATTTAATTAAATGACTTATAAAAACAGTGTAATCAGTTGAAAATAAGCCCTCGTACTAAGCTAAATGCTTATATTACGAGTGGGTTCACGTCGGTAGTGCAATGGGTGGGTTTCGAACCGGTAATCACATGATCGCAAGTCCGACGCCCTAGCCATTAGGCTACCGCCGCTATCAACATATTGTATATCGCGTAAGCACTGCGTATACGCTGCATTTGAGTATGAAAATGAAATTATCGTTGTCTGGTTAAGTACCTACTAGCAGTAGAATATTTAGCAAAGGGGTTGCTAAATATTCTACTGCTCAGCTATAATGTGTTAACATTATGTTTCGGTTTGAATGGCAATGTAGTCAGTGAAATTACTAGGCCAATGAGACTTAATAACTGCATTCTCAAGATGACAACGCGGAAGTCATGGTATTGCTGGCGTCTATTGCGGTTGCTGCTTACGGCAGACAATACTTATAGGAGCCGCCTAGTAAGCTTATCACCTTACTACATTAAAAATAAGAAAAATATAGGAAACATTTCAAGTCTAGTGCACAGAGTTTCAAGGAAATTGGACTAGCAGTACGCTATTTGGTTGGATCTGTATTGATTTTAAGTCGTTAAAAATACGATTTACATCGATTCCGTCTTACCAATCTACTCGTACCTGTTCAACAATAATGATTATCATCCTCACTGAAGTTCTTTAGAATAACTGTAATTTCTGATCTTTTAAAATGAAATATCCCCTCGTGGTAAGCTAAATGCTTGCATTACGAGTGGGTTTGCATCGGTAATGTAATGGGTCTGTTTCTAACCGGCAACCAAATGATCGCAAGTCCAACACCCTTCATATTATTAATCGATTGATGGTCAGCAGGCATGGTTCGGATGGACGATTATTTATTCATCATTCAGCCTCTCTTGGCTAGTTCCACGTAGACCTTTAGGTCTTCACCAGATCAGGTCGCAGGGTGTCATCGATGTCAATCTCCGGGAAGTAGCGCTGCGGCCTTCGGTGGTCTGCACTGCGCAGCAAGCTCCTGGTGATGGAACATGGTAAGAATAGAAGAGAATATTCTTTTTTTATGGTATAACTCGGCAAACGAGCAGGTGAGCTACCTGGTGGTAAGTAGTCATCGCCGCCCATGGACATCAGCAAAACCGAAGGGATTGCAGATGCGTTACCGAGCCTATTTTGGGAAAGGAAGGGGAAGGAGAAAAGGAGAAGGCAGGGGATTAAGGGAGGAATTGGGCCTCCGCCCCTCTCGCTCACCGAACGAAGCGCAGTAGCGAAACGCTACTAAACTCGGACGTCGGTCTTCTGCGAGAGTGTGGTACTTCCCCGGTCAAGCCGGCCCATTCATGCTGCGTAGCCCTACCACAACGAATTGTATTGTATTAATGTTCATTCGATGATTTGATTCGTCATATTTTTTTTATTTTATTTTTTTAATAAAAGCTTACTAGCAATGTGGGTCACACATTACTAGTATTCTTGTTAACCCCTCGTGCTAAGCTAAATGCTTGTATTACGAGTGGGTTCACGTCGGTAGTGCAATGGGTGGGGTTCGAACCGGCAACCATATGATCGCAAGTCCGACGCCCTAGCCATTAGGCTACCGACGCTTCTATATGATTGTCGTTGATTCTCCAAATGATTTTAAACATTTAATTCCGATGGTTAAGATTAAAAAACGACTGAGAAAATTTGACATTTTGTGGTAACCTGGTGTGTGGTAACTATTTTATAATAATAATGTTATATTGTAGTATTTGTAGTAACGATGAACGGGTAGAGGGAGACCAAAGAAAAGATGGGTGGACTATGTGAAGTGAAGATGGAAAAGAGATAGAAATTGGATGAATGGAAGAAAAGAACAGGCTGCGGCGACAACAAATAAATTGGGAAAAAGGCAGGAAGATGATAAATGTTATATTTTAGTGTCTCGCTGGCGTGTCTACATGCCAGCATGAATGGGTCGCACGACCGGGGAAGTACTAACCTCCCACAGAATATCGACGTCAAGTAGCAGTATGCATACTGTTGCGTTTCTTACGATGAGTGTGGAGCACCGGAGGCCCAATTCCTCCCATAGTTCCCTTCCTTCTCCTTTTCTTCTTCCCCTCCCATTTCCTTAAATAGGCTCGGCAACGCATCTGCAACTCACTAACTCAACCTACTCGTTTGCCGAGTTAACCCATAAAAAATAAAAGAGTGGTACAATGGGCCGTCTTATCGCTGACAGCGATCTCTTACAAACAACCTTTGGATGGACTTGTGAGAAAAGGAAACGTGATAACTAGGTTAGAGTAAGCTGTGTTAGTACAGTCACCATCAAATATATCGGAGCGAACAGACCGTTCATAATTATCTGAGCAACTAGGGAAATTAAACTTTATAGATCAGGGCGGCCCCTGATCTGATCTGATAGAGGGACGCCACTATTTAACCTGTAGAGCGGCATCCCTCTCTCACAACGTAAAAATGATGGCATTAATACGTGGTAATACGGCCCCTGATGGTATATAATACGTGTCAGAATGACAGCTGCCGTGTGTAGTGTTCATTCTAAAACGTCCTTTGTGTCGCTGAGATTATGGTTTAATTTCTCTAGTTGTACAGATAATTATGAGCAGTCTGTTTGCTTTCATATATTTGATGGTGACTGTACGATAAACTAGCTTCATCCTCTGAAGCTGTATACAAGCGGCTTCAAAATAGTTAATTTTAAAAACGGCTTACTTCAGACAGGTAAACTTACATTACAGAACATAACTGTGCCTATCTGAAGTTCTTTGCGAGTGATTTTGCAGTGGTTATCTATATTTTAATACAAAAACTTGGTCTAAAGACAATTAGGCTGGTAACATTTTTGCATTTGTCATTATTATCCTAAAAACTTCGATATTTTTGCGCTACTAACACTTGTTTATATAACTTTTACCAGCGCGGCAAATTGCTCAAAGCACTTGGCGCACATTACACGCTCAATAATGAGTCATTAAGCGTGAATCTCTCGTCTCTGATTTGCGCTTGTGGATCACTAAACGAGTGAGGCGGTTAATAATCAAAAAGAAAGGTAAAAATAATATTACGAAAAAAAGATAAGAGATTCAACTATGTATTTATTAATTCATGTTATGAACACTAATAATCGAAGGTTTTTATAGCATATTTAATAAAAAAAACAATGATATATATTTATATACATAAGTAGTTACATAATCTTACATAAACAATGCAAATAACAAATTACTTTCTACAACTAAATTTGGAAACATACAAAATATCGGATCGTTTACAGAATGGCCCATATTTGACTTCCTACTAAATTTAAAGTTAAATTTATAATGTACCAACTATGACTTGCCTTAATAATAAGTAAAAGTTTACTTTTTAACCCGTTACATTAGTTAAAAAAAACGGCCAAGTGCGAGTCGGACTCGCGCACGGAGGGTTCCGTACCATTACGATTTATGACGATTTCAAAATGAACTACTTACTAGATCTCTTTCAAACCAATTTTCGTTGATAGTTTACATGGTAATGTACATCATATATATTTTTTTGTTTTATCGTTCTCTTATTTTAGAAGTTACGGGGGGGGGGACACATTTTACCACTTTGGGTGTGTCCCTCGCGCAAACTATTCAGTTTAGAAAAAAATGATGTTAGAAACCTCAATATCATTTTTGAAGACCTATCCATAGATACCTCACAGGTACGGGTTTGATAAAAAAAAAATTGAGTTTCAGTTCTAAGTATGGGGAAACCGCATTTTTTTTTGTTTTTTTCTATATTTGTGTAAAAATCTTAAAGCGTTTCACAGAATACATCTACTTACCAAGTTTCAACAGCATAGCTCTTATAGTTTCAGAGAAAAAATCAGACAGACAGACATGACGAATCCATAAGGGTTCCGTTTTTTGCCTTGGCTACGGAACCCTAAAAATGACCCAATACTATATTACTAAATAAGAGATTTCTTATACTATAAAATACTATTTTCTACAATATTTTAAAACGATAACATTAATAAATATATACTTGTACTATCATGACTATACTTCTTTACGTAAGTTAAGACTATTTACAAAAAAACATAACCCTCCTTCTGGCGCAGTCGGGTCAATATGTTAAACTACAATACTACATAATCTAGGTACGCTGGCTACACATTAAGCTATACAAATCCAGTATAAGCTGGCCTTAAATTGTACGGAAAGTCTTTACAATGAGAGGTCAGTCAAAACTGGATTTATATAGCTAGACCTACATAATATTATAATAAATACTTATTACAACAAGCCTCAGTACAAATTTCGCGAGAATAACTTTGAGCCAATTTTTTTAAATAGATACCTTATTCTGAATATCTTAACAATTATTCGAAAAAACTTAATTAGATTTTTGTGATTATTTTGTTACCGGACTTCAAAAGTTTGAACAGTGTGTATGACGTAGGTCGGATAGCTATAGAATTCTCGGCTTTTCTCTACTATAATATGCACGTATTATACATAGATATAAACCTTCCGGAAAAAATCTCTAAATAAAAGCGAAAACTGTATCAAAATCCGTGGTTTAGAAAGTTAGCGGACAAACAGACAGGCGAAAACAGCGACTTTACTTGATGCTATTTAAAAAAGATAGTTATAAACTTAATTAAGAAAAGATAAGTATAAGCTACCAGGATTACAAGAAAATGCAATTTCTTTACAATGACGTTATTGTTAAACTTCTAAACACTCTAGCTCAAAATATTAGATTATTTGTATACAATATAAAATGAATAGTTGATTTTTTAATGTTTTTGTATATTTAAAAAAGTCCGTCCGTATTTAAAAATGCCCGTCACATAATAAAATTAGTAAACGATTTTTGACGTAGATTTATGACAAAAATATTTACGTAATTTAACTTTAAAGTTACGAAATGATTTGCTTACTTACCCTAAATTATCATAATTCCCATAATAAACATGCCTCACTACTTTCCAACCTTTTTTCTTATCCATTCCAGAATCTAATTCTGCTTTACCGACAATTCCTAATTCCAATTCTACTTTACCGGCATTACCAGCTTCCAGATCCAGTTTACCGACATTTTCAGAACTCAGTTCTGTTTTACCGACAATTTCAGATTCCAGATCCACTTCTGCCGGTATTAGTGGATCTAGAACTAGTTGATACTAGCTATCTATGGCCTCGTTTCTGGCGACCCACCTCTCGAAGAGATGCAGCAGCTCGAAGCAGACCTCGGCGAGGATCAGGGCGATCACCATCCACTCCAGGCGGACGTGGTGCCTGTCAGCTGCCCATGTGGATAGCAGTTCTAGCAGCTCGACGCAATGAGCTAGACGCTCGTTCAGGACCTGGTAGAGATTTTTTATATAATAACTAGCAGACTGCCTCATTAGTATATTGGTCCTTAGCGCAACTGCTACGCTAGAGGTCCAGAGCGAACCCAGGAGGGTTCGCTCTTAAGATCGAGCAAAGTGTTATTGGGTTTTTCTATAAAATTCTCAGTAGCAGCTCGGAGTCTGGATTTGTGCCGAACATTTGTCCGGGTCAACTAGTTATTAACATACCATCACACGCCTTATATTCCCCGAAGGGTTAGGCAGAGGTGTACTAATGTAAACCCACACTTCGCCCGTTAGGTCCCATGTAATAGGGGGCGAGTCTATTGCCACTAAACCGATTTTGGGGGAGAGCCTATTGGCCAGATAAGAAATCCAAACTCCACGCTGTTACTGAGAATTTCAAGTACACGACACACAATACAAATCCAGTTTACGCTGACCTCTTCTGGTACGGAAAGCCAATCAATGCGAGTTCAGCTTAAACTGGAAATGTATAGCTTGACCAGTAAGGCAGTTGTTATACCAAAAAATTTTTTATAGACCAATAAAGCTGACCTACCCAGTCTTATTTTACGTGAATGTTAGCGTGTCATCTTACCCTGGTCCGCCTGGATATGGTGAAGTACGCCACGGTGGTTGAGTACAGCCGCTCCAGCTGTTCCTCCTCCCAGTAGAAGTCAGGAGTGTCCAGCAGATCTGATTCCACGTTCAGGATGTGTCGGAGAGAGAACAGTTCGCCTAGTTTACGCACTACCTGAGAACATTAGTCAAAATTATATCAATACCTATGTGTCTCCCGTTGTTATTGCTTGATTCTTAACTAGCTTTCACTCAAGAATAAAAATACGGCAAAGCCGTGGGCGGAGACCTAGTAAACTATATAGTTATGGTTTAATTTCCTTACCTCTTTCTTATCAACGTTGGCGGCGCCGTCGTGTTGCATGGCGGCGGAGTGCTGGCTGACGGCCGCGGCCAGCGACTCCAGGCGCGCCTCCCACGCGCCCAGCCGGGCTGACTGCACCATGGCGTGGCTGAAAAACATATCCTTGTTATTTTAGTGAAGGAAAACTTTGACTCCACACAGGATTTGAAACTGCGTCTTTTGGTTAGATACACCTGACGCTATGACCACTAAGCCACCGCAAGACCCACCCGCCAGATCCAATTTGCCTTCACATTTCTGTATTTATGTCTTTGAGGAGACGTTAGTGACATCTGTTGAAAAGCGAGTTTGTTTCTCAACCGACATGACTTGCTTTACAGCCAGTACAATGTCGTACAATGCCACCTTACCACCTTACCATTTTTTATGCATTTTCCTCTTCTCCTTCCCTTTCTTTCACCTTAAAGAGGCTCGGCAACTCCTTTGGTTCTGCAGATGTTCATGGGCAGCGATGACTACTTACCATCAGATAGCTCGCCTGCTCGTTTGCCAAGTTAACCCATAATATATTATATATATATATATATATATAATCCTCACCTGAAAGTATACTTCTCCAATGAATTGTCCCTCTTTGGTACTAGCACGAATGATGACTCTTGTAGGAAGCATTTTTTCCTATTAGAAAAAAAGTTACAATTTGAATACCGTTTTTTAATAACGATACCGTTTTTTTTGTTAAGGAACCATGCATTTTAATGATATGCTAGATGATAGTATGGAAAAAGCCATTCTAGTATAATAACCGGGTATAGGAATTAGGTATTACAATAATTTTGCGTAACGAAAGGAAAATGTGGATAATCCTATTTTAAATTATTTTTAAAATATACTATACAAAAACTCTTAAACAAAAATAAATAATATACTCAAATTATTGAAATTCATTCATATAAATAAGATTTCCTGCATTCTGCATGAGTGTTTATCATGAATAGCCCTTAATAACATATAAAACACACCTTTGTCCCTTCTTTGGTTTAGCGACAGCATTTGACTGTCCAGACT
The DNA here is from genome assembly GCA_958496365.1 of Subacronicta megacephala. Lineage (NCBI taxonomy): Eukaryota > Metazoa > Arthropoda > Insecta > Lepidoptera > Noctuidae > Subacronicta > Subacronicta megacephala. The sequence goes on from OY292534.1 coordinate 950,656, forward strand.
TCGATGTCCGGCTTGGTTAAAACATAATCAACTCTTTTATAATCATTATTAATAACTTTTATAGACTAAACCACTTGTGGTTATTGGCCTCTGCAATTCGAGCCTATTGGGGGCAGGCCAAGCTACTACTGAGAATTTCATAGAAAAACCCAATTACACTTTGTTTGACCCGGGAATAGAAGCCCTCGACCTAGTGTAGCAGTCGTGATTAGGAGCACTAAACTAATAAGGCAATAATAGGTACTCTGTTTAATTTAAATCAATCAAGTGGAAGCGGCGGCAGCATAATGACTAGGGCGTCAGACTTGCGATCTAGTGGTTGTCGATTCAAAACCCACCCATTGCACTTCTGGCGTGAACCCACTCGTGACACAAGCATTTAGCTAAGTTCGATGAGTTAACAAGATAACTAGTAATGTGAAACCTTCATTGCATGTAAGCTTTTAAAAAAAATGTGGTTTTATTAAGATATAACAAGGACGTTTATACTTATTTCATTTTCTAATTTCTATCGAGTTAGTCACGTCAATAACATAGACACATTACATAACAATTACTTACGCATTAGGAAGATAGACATAGGTCATAACTTCTCTTTCTTTCTCCACCACCTCCTTTGGATAACTTTCTATTTCATAACTGAAAAGAAATGAAAAATAATCAAAACATAATATAGCTATGTTACAGTTTGTTCGAAATAAGTAAGCCGATCGGAAGTTAGCCGTTCCGAACTACCGCGGTGATAAAATCGTTTAATTAAGTGTTTTACATAAATTTACAATTTACATAAATAACGAAATTAGTGAACAAAATAATTAGAAATGTGAAACACATATGACTCAAATTATCTTTACACCAACTCTTTCTATTAAAATTTACCACTTCTAAACCACCTGCAGACAACTTCCGATTGGCTTACTTATTTCGAACAAACTGTACCTCAGTGTTCTAGTAATTTCTTAAGTGAAAACATTTGAGCAATGTAATGCATTCTGATGATGTGATTCCTGTATCACAGGTCATTGCAAATAAATTACATTTTCTTTCTTTCTTTTCTTGAATTAACAGAGGTGTACTAATAGACACCAAATCAAACACAATGTATATTGTTCTTGATCAAATAAATAAAAATAAAAAAAAAAAAAAGACACCCACACCTTAATACCATTAAGTGGGCACAAATCTGAGCTGCTACTGGGAATTCCATAAAAATACCCAATAACACTTTGCTCAACTTGGGGATTGAAACCCAGTGTTGTAGCAGTCAGCTTAACTGGTTGGTCCTACCTACTAGAAACAGTCAGTCAGTCTTTATTCTGATTCCTCTGTCTCATATTAATTTGTTTCAATTTGTTTTTTGACCAAATTGCGGATGTTCTTCAAAAAGGCCAGGTTCCGAGCACCCTAAACCGACGGTCATGCATGAAGAGATTAATGAATGTAGATGAAGCGAAAGTAGTGTGCCAGGATCGTAGCAAGTGGAAATCTATAGTCTCTGCCTACCCCCATGGGAGACAGGCGTGACAATATGTATGCATATTAATTTGTTTCAGGCTGGTTCTGTTATAATTAAAAAAAAACTCCTATCAATAACAATTTTACTTACGGCCTCACAAAATCCAGGACATTGTTGGCTTCCATCTCTGTGCAGTTCCAGAACACAATGCCACCTTCTCTGAAGAATATGATCTCCCTTGGCTCAGCACCAACACTATACACCGCATTTGCTATCACCACATCTCCTATTTCATTTGCTTTCAACCTGAGAAAGGTGTACACTACAGAAATTGCCCTGTACACAGGGCCGCCAATCTAGTTTACATGTTTTTTAAAATTTCTTTTACTGTTCCTTTTCCATTCACTATCAATATGATAAGAAGTTACCAACTAGTATTAAAAATTCAATATATTAACTTGGAAAAAGTGTCAATTAGTTTTGAAAGACAAAAACTACTTTTTCCAAAGTAGAGGGGAACAAATAAATAAGTACTTATTTGAGGGGGGTTTAATAATTAGTTCAAGTGACAATTTCAGCATAATATCATGCTTGGTTTCTTTGACAGTAGCATGTAAAGTGAAAAAGCATAAGCAAAAGAATCTTCATTGGTGCAGTATATAAAAGCAACTAGAATAAATAAATAAATAAAACTCTTTTTTATTCAAAAGGGATTATTGCAAATTAAAAAAAAAACATTAAAAGATTCTGAACTGCATTAAATTAAGATTTGGATTTTATTGGAAAATGTATGGTTATTAGTAAAAGAGAAGATGACCCAATTGGGCTATCAGCGGTTTTCTTCTAGCGCAAATATAAATTATTTCAGCCTCCTATCAATTATTGCATCATGGAAATATCCGTCAATTTGTAAAATATTATAAAATAAAACACTTACGTGCCCGGTTCATACAACTTTTGTTGCACTAGAGCCTCTTTGAGACTCTTCAAGTCGTAAGAATTCGCTGTGGCATAAGCCAATGTAAGATAATGTCCCTCTTTGTTCGTCAGATCAGCCACGCTCGCCTTCTTGTGAACCGTTTTCTTTTTCAACGGTAATGTACCATTTTCAGTAGGAACTGTCGGTTGTATGGAATCACTAGAATAATTCCTAACAGTAGCTATCCTTGCGATACTAAATACATCGGTCTTTGGCAATAAAAATCGCGTTTTCGGCGCCGTAAACTCGGCGCATGTTTTGGCAGAGAAACCTTTCGGTGTCGCGCACCGAAAAGTGTTAAATACAATTCTTGATAAATACACAGTCATGTCGAAATTGTTGCGTTTGTTAAATCAATAAAACTTATAACATACAATTAATAAATGCGTTCAAATGTAATTATATGCTGTAATAAGTCAGAGGTTATTAACTGTGTAGTAGGCCCTCATCTTACTCTTCGTCGCGAAATTTTTTAGAGCTAGTCATAAAAATAAAAATTTCTGCACCTGGCAACACTGATCACATCAATCATTCGTTCTTTTCGCGCTCGCCAAACGTCGCGCAAAAAGTTGTTTTTATTGTAAAAAACTTATATTTAAGTGTTTATATTTGATTTTACAAGTGTAAAATTGGTTTAAGACCATGTTAAAGTGTTTTAGAGTGTACGCCTTGGGACCTTGTACAGGCGATATCCCCTAAGGCTACTCTCTGACCAATAATATATTATGTTCAATACTCTAAACGGTTGGGGTGTAAGGTGAGTATACCTATGAGAGGAATAATACCTACCAGAGTACTAGCATTTTCGCTTTCAGTCTATCTCCTTATGGTCAAGTATTAACTTTTGGTACCTATTAGTTTGGGTAAAGTGATAACAATAAAGTGTAATCAAAACTCGAGGTAAATTATGCTCTAACACTAGTGAATCATGTAGAGGTTGTGAAAACGAGAGTGTCTACACAAATATGAAATTCAAAAGTACTTATCAATCTGTACCTGTATAAAAGACGTACTTCTTAAAACTATATACACTCCAAGGCCTTAAAATTCTATACCAGATGCCCTCACGGCTTAACTCTATGATCACTAGAATTATTATGGTCATTACATAATTATGATGGGACGGGAACTATTGACAGCTGGATAAAATATTGGCAAAAGACATGAATAAGAAGCAAAAGGCTTATAGACACAACCAGGCCTAAATTTATAAAATCAAAGATACTTTTATACCTTGAAAAATACTGTTATGCCAACGGAGAGCTATAGAATCTAAGCTCCACTTGTCAATATATCCCTTAAGCCTTTTTCTGGGTAAAACCTTATAACCCAAAGGATACTTAGCAGGCTGAAGTTTTTTCCTTGAGAACTGGTAGAAACTGTCAAGACATTATGCTATTCAGAAGTTACAATAATGAGTTATAAAAGTATACAACACAACACAAAGAAGACACCGAGGATTCAGATGTAGCAACCGAATCACCCTTAATCAAAGCCAAAAGTACATTCAAGAAATGTTACAAGATCCATGTACATTGGGAATAATACAAATGATGGCAGCAGACCCAATACATATAAGATCAGGGTGGATACCCCATGAGGTATATCTTACATGCTGTACCAAACACAGTATCTGTAAGAGGTAGGTACCAGCCTATTAATCAGTTATCCTAGATAATGAATACAATTCTATTGTCCTTTTGCTTAATGTGAAACAAGTTCATCACATTACAATTAAATTTTAATCAACCAAATATTTTATTGGTATATAATATTAAGGTGTTCATAATTAACAAGCACATATTGAGATGAATGTTGTTTATTCATGTAAAGGACATTCTTATTATTTAACCAAACTTTAAAGATTATTGGTTATAATCTAATGATGTGTTATGATTAAACTATGTATTATGATGAACTCCTATGAACTTGGGATGTTTTCATACAAATTATTTTATACTATACATATTATGAAAGCTAGGTTTGAGTGGAAGATATGGTCTCAAGGTTCCTGTATGAGGATGAGAGAATATATTGTGTTATATTGAACACAAAACATCTATATACATATATTTTTTTTTAATACTATTTAACTTTTTAATGGTTGGGTAAACCATCAAAATTAAATAACCTGTTTTGGTAAATCAACAGCAGGAGAGAGCAGAACAGAGGGACTGTTCTTATATAATACTGAAACCAACCATGGAATGTTCATATATCTATATATATTAGGACTATGTATATGAGGTCATCTATCTACTCAATAGGTATAGGTATATTGATACCTTGAATCATCATACAATAGATGTCTAAATCTAAGAATAGTATGACTATTAGACAACCCATGATTTAGTTTAAACATGTAATATGTAAACAGATTATAATCTGTTTAGCTGTTAATTAGCAGCACAGATCTTAGCATACCTAAGGTTTTATTGTTACTTAACTTTTATATATTTAGACTTTTTTACACTTTCCTATCAAGGAATACTTAAAGATTAAGGAATCTTCAGATAAAAAGAGAATTCGCTAATACATATATTGAGAACCTTTATACCAGGTTGAATTACAATATGAGGTACTATTTTAGTATTTCAAATACAAAATTTTCAGCAAATAGCATGAGACCATTATAATGGTCTGAGAGTAGAATAGAATATGGAACAGTACTCGAACTAAAATAGTAATTGTAAATAAAATCATTTGATGGACTTAGTGGTTAGTTGATAACTATAATAAAATTAACAAAAGTAACCTAATAACTTTAGCTACTTTTTGGCTAAGTTCATAGGTTTTCAGACATAGGTATCTGAAAATTGAGGGGAGCACAAGCCAATGTCATCCACAGGGTTTTTATGCTGGTCGAAAATGATTTGCCTATATAGAACTTTGTTCTGGTTGAGATACCTAATACATATAGACCTACCAATTCAGAGGCACATAATTTTTTCCTTAAAAATCTTAATAAGCATAAAACAAATTTTAAATGGTACCCGTATTTAGCTTATAATATCTTAAAAGTGACTCCTTCAATATTAGTAAGTCAGTACTTGTATCTGATGGATTGAATATAGTCTAGATGCTAAATCAAATTGCTCAAGATAAACTAGCAATGGTGTGAATAGAATTACTTGGATTATAGGACTGTGCATCAAATAAGTAGACTAAATGTCAACATTTTATCACAGTTACTGGAGAGAGATGGAGACTCACATAATATTATAATATTGCCGTTAGCCTGTGTTCAAATAAACACAAAAGTCATACTTTTGTGTAAATGTAGAAAAATTTTACAGACTTTTCTAATTTTTTCCAGAACACTTTTTATAAAAAAAAAAAAAAAAAAAAATCCCAATAAGTTTAAAATTGCAGAATAGAATTTTCTTTAAGTTATGAGTCATAATTATGTAGGATATTCCTACCTATCATTTGCATAGAAAACATAATTCAATGTTTTTATATAAGATTTTAATAGAAAAATGTAGGTGGGTACTCTCAATTTATCTTTATAAATGCATTTTCGCCAGTTAGTAAGGATGGCACTAAATATCTTTCATATTGTGAAATCTAATCAGTTAAGAATACTAGGCTTTGCAACAAAGCCACAAATTCTGCTATCCTCACTTTTAAAACTAGTAATAGTCTTATAATAGTCTGTATAGTATCAGAGGTTTTGACATCCAGTCCCTTTGTAAGATTTTCTTTTTTTTCTTTTGTCTCCTAGTAGAACAGCCCCCTCCACAATTTACTTCAAGGGCGTTGGGATGATCAGGAAAGCCTTAAAGAATGATTTGACTATTTCAAATCTATCAATCTTTTGTTATTTAAATTACTATCAACAAAATCACCTACTTATAGTTCTTGCCTATGACATAGACATAGTAAGTGAATAAAAGGAAATCAGGATTTTAATGATGACAATCAAATGACTACTTTTATAATTTTCGGTGCCAGATATATCTCCAGTTTTCAAGACAGATCATACTTTAACAAGTAAGATTAAAGTCAGCTATGCAACAGCTTCGTTTTTTGTTGTCTTGGCTTAAATTAATAGGTAAGTGAAGATAAGAGTTACCTACTTATGTAAATATTTTTAACAAGAATAGGTACTTACTTTCTATAATGCCAAGACATTTAGAAAACATAATACTCGGAAGTTATATAGTAGGGGTTAACACTCTTACAAAAAAAAAAAAAAAAAAAAAAAACTATCCTGGCTGTTCTAGGAAGAAACAGTTGAGTCAGTCAAGACTCTTCCTGATTTTCAGTTAATCATGTAATTGTGTACCTTCGATACAATATATTATGTACTTAGGACAAGTAAGACATACTTGTGGTCATGATTCATGCACGCAGGCATGAAACGCATCAACAATGGAAACCTAATGGAAACATTGGCCACATTGGCTTATCTTGGTAAAAGAGCCATAGTAGTCTATAAATTTACAGTAGATTACTACCCAAATACTTTATCTTGGGCAGTCGCAGTTGATCTGTAAGTTATATCTTTTATGGTTGATTCTATAGCTTTACAGTTTTCAAATATTTTGTTCTAAGTACATTATTTATTTTTTAATAACATAGATTCTTATCAATATTTCTAATATTTCTGGCGATCTTTAAATATACACAAGGTGATCTGGTAATCTTTTTATTTTTGATAAACTTTTAGACAAAGTTACTGTAGGTTGTAGTAAGTGAGACCTACTTATTATTTTGATTATGTGTTATTATGATTCTCTGAACATCTACACAGTTAATAACCTCTGACTTATTACAGCATATAATGATAGGATTAAACGAACTTACCTGTAAGTGAAGTTCTATCCTGATTATATGGAGTAATAAGTCAGAGGTAGAGGGTCCCGCCCTCCCAAAAATTACAAACTTAGTACCTACATATGTAATTTTATGATTCCCATTACAATTAACTCCGCTCTAAACTTAATGATTGATGTGATCAGTGTTGCCAGGTGCAGAAATTTTTATTTTTATGACTAGCTCTAAAAAATTTCGCGACGAAGAGTAAGATGAGGGCCTACTACACAGTTAATAACCTCTGACTTATTACTCCATATAATCAGGATAGAACTTCACTTACAGGTAAGTTCGTTTAATCCTATCATTATTACATAAAGTTGAGGTTATATATTGCGTATATTTACTGCATTTGACGTTTCACGGTTTCATTATTGTTGATTTGACGTTGATGTTGACGTTTAGACGAACGTTCAGAATTTGTAAATTTGTGAGAAATATTTTCACGAAAATAATACCTCAAAAATTATTCAGTGACTTCTTTTTGACAACTTTACGGACACCTTCCCCAGTACAAATTTGTTCAAAATAGCTGTGCGCGTCTGAAGTTATTCGCAGCAGGTGGTTTTGCAGTGGCAAATTATCTCTGAATTATCTAAAGCACATTATTAAACATAACATAACATACCATCACGCCTGTATTCCCCGAAGGGTTAGGCAGAGGTGCACTTAATGTACACCCACAGTTCGCCGGTATGTTTGGGTCCCATGTAATAGGGGGCGAGCCTATTGCCATTCACCGGGCACAAATCCAGACTCCGAGCTGCTACTGAGAATTTCATAGAAAAACTCAATAACACTTTGCTCGACCTGGGGATTGAACCCAAGACCTCTAGCGTAGCAGTCGCGATTGGGACCACTAGACCAACGAGGCAGTCACAATTATTCAGATTAAATAATAGAACTCCATGTAAAGTTTATATTATATACCGTATAAACACTCCCCTCGCCTTGGGCGCCAAATAGGAGTTTAATTTGGTGCCCAAGTTGCGACGATCCGCCAAGCGAAGCTATTTCATCTGCTCGGCATTTTATGAACAGCAAACTTCCCTGTTATAGTATAATAATAAACATGGTAAGCTCATAATTTTTTATCGTAAATTTAACCATTATGAACTCAGAGACACGATCATTACCTAATTTGCCAGACCACTGACTAATTTGTGATACACAACAGAGTTATTGTAGAGACCACTGGCTGGTGGTAATTAATAAATATAAATAAAAACTTCACCACGTTTAAAATCTACTTATTTATTAACATGATCACAGTATTATCAGTCTATGAGTACATCTCCTCGTGTGGCAGTGAACAGCGTGTGAAGTTTCCTCGCAAACTCAGGGCCGAGGCGACGCGCCTTAGAGCCGGACACCGCTGCTCGAGACACGCCGATGTTGGCTACTTCAGCTATGCTGTTGGATGATTGTAGTGCCTGGAATAGCAGAGATAGGGCTAATTTAGCAGCATAGACAATTTGGAATCTTTTTCGGTACTTTGCACAAAAAATCAAGCTCCAGTAGCCAGATTCACGTAATTAAAACCGTAGCGATGTCGCAGCGACATAATCGTTGAAACAGTTTTCCTATTCACATCCGTCGATCGGACCGATTTAGGAGTCGTCCAATTGAAAAATCATTGAACCGTATTCACACATGTTCGTTGGCCGAGAATCGTTGTAAAACGTTGGTTTCACAGTATTCACATAACACTGGAAAACTGTTTCAACGATTGATCGCTGCGACATCGCTACGGTTTTATTACGTGAATCGGGCTACAGGTGTGTCGTTGGGGGCCTCCACTAATAATCAAGCACTGTATTTTTATACGCGCTAATAACATAAAAATGTAAAAAATCTAAGATGACCGGTGCGTGCGCGTTTCGATAACGGCGAGTTAAGACAATGGCCGAGATAACTCGAAGATGGCCACTGTTGAATGATTGGTCCTAATCGACGATGTGACTTCAGGAACAATACCACATAATTTGACAGTTATTCAGAGTATCCATATTTTATTTGCGATCTAGATATGTGGGGACGGGTCAGTCAGTATATTATTTTTTTATTCCTCACTACCGTTTATAGGCATGTCGTTAAAGACAAGACAATGGACTTCCGCGGTGATAAGACCGCTGGGGGTCCTATTACATCCAAGTCAATCGTAAAGAACCTCGGTCTTTATTTAGTTTTTTGCGCGTTAGAACGAGTTTCTCCATTGGTTGTTACGTCAGTCTGCAATGCGTAGGAGCCTTATAAGGAGTTCTTAAGGCTCAGCAATGCAGTAGCAAGTCCTATAGTCTTGCAGATGGGCAGATTCAGCTCGCTTGGTGACGTAAACCTTAAAAAATCTAAAGTTATTACAGTTAACATACCTGAAACAACGCCAATGGTGACTTGTATTGTGCACACAGTGCTCTCGAAGTCTCCAGGCTCGACTGCGGCAGGATCGCTATCATCTGCTGCCACACCCTGCCTACACCGACACCTATAATACATAACATAACATAGCATCACGCCTGTATTCCTCGAAGGGTTAAGCAAAGGTGTACAACAACGCCACAAATTTTCTGAAATATTCACTATGACTGAAAATGTACTCTACGGCTAGCACTTTACAGATTGTACAACGAAATAATTGTGCGTGTGTGAAGTTGTCCGCAAGTTGTAAATTTTAATATAACAAGTCGGCGTGAAGATAGTTGGAGTAGTATATGTTTAGCAGTCCGTGATCATTTTCTTCACCAATTTAGTGTTTTTATTATGAAGCGATTTTAGATGTGCAGCTTTTTCGAATGTCTAACTTCAGACGCATGTAATTACGTACTTATTAACGATCAGTAAGGTGGATTTTTGAATAGTTCAAAATAGCGCCTTATGACATAATGCATGCCCTAGTAAGGGCACTTTTTAAGAGTGTTATGCAAATACATACACTGTTTGTTTGTAGAAATTTAAAAAGATTGATAATCTTACCATCTTTATCCATAGCCACACACTTTTTATTGTCGCCTCTCATATAAAACTCTGCCTGCTCGTCACACACTCGCTTGGCTTTTCTGAAAATTATTATTATCATTAACACTAGCTTCTCGCCCACTTCTCTGCTTTTCTGTCCTATATTATGTATGAATTATACATATTAACCTCCCTCGAGAACGTAGCTCAAGAACCACGCTATCTATTGGTGAAAACAGCATAAAAATCGGTGCCGTAGTTTTTGAGTTTATCGCAAACAGATAGACAGACAGACGCAGCGGTGGACTAATGATGTAGTGCTAATGATGCTAAACTCTAGATGAAGATCTCTAGATAAACACTAATTTGTCACGACCTAAGTGACTGTAATTTGGTATTAGCTGTGTGTATTTATTATTGATATTATTTTATCTATACTAATATTATAAAGAGGTAGTTTTTGAGCTTGTGAGTTTGTAGGATCTCTGCATCTACTGAACCGATTATACTTTCACCGAAATTCATTTTTTCTTGGTTGGCTTTCTTGGCTCCTACGATAGCGATTTTTAAGCCAAAGTTTTAATACTCAATCGTAAATAAGTTATTCTTGATTTCCCAATTTCTACTGCCATGTACGGTCAGCAACGAAAGTTGCTGAACACCGCCAAGTTTTGAAAACAACACAGCACCAATACTTTTCAATAGATTCACTTGGGAAAAACATGATGGTCCAGTATGTAGAAACACGTACTACTTACCACATCTCGGGTCAGTAAGTTTTGGATAATAAATATGTTTAAGCGTTTTGAAGATTTCATCGTGTTCAGCAACTTCCATTGCTGACTGTACCTAGAATGTGTTATAGCCGAATAATTTGAAAAACCAAGAAAAAAATTATTTCGCGGCCAACTCTGAACCTTTAGCCTTAAAGGGATGATTCTACACGACAAATTTGTCTATGATTCTCTATGATTCTTACTTGAACGGTGCTTCTGCGATCGCTTTAGTGAACTGCACGATGAGTAGTGCTAGTTCGTTGGGCGTATTCACTATCACCGTATCACAGTTAGAACTTACTAACAGATCTGAAAATACATACAATTATCTTAACTAGTGTTGGGATTTTATCCGGATTAATACTCAAAACGGATAGATACTATAAATATCCGTTTTTACTCGAGTATTTATGTGACAGCGGATAAATACTATTTACAGTTTTTGTTACGTTATGTAATGTAAATTTTGACATTTTACAAACAAAAAGATTTAAATAAATGAAAATCGCAGAAATATAGATTTGTACCCTAATTTAATAACGCCGATGACTTTCTTAATTTCACTCAATTATTAAAATTTTAGTTTAACATCATACATAAATATCATCACGCCTGTATTCCTCGAAGGGTTAGGCAGAGGTGTACTAATGTACACCCACAGTTTGCCGTTAAGTTTAGGTCCCATGTAATAGAGGGCGAACATATTCCCATTAACCGGGCACAAACCCAAACTCCGAGCTGAGAATTTATAGTAAACCCAGAAACAATATGCTCGACCCGGGAATCGAACCTATGACCTGTAGCGTAGCATTCGCGGTTGGGATCATAAGACTAATGAGGCAGTCGTATTTTTAAGTTTAACTAGTAACAAGTTACTGTATTGTTATGATCAAAATGTTGCCATATGTACCTGTAAGGGCCAGTTCAAAATCAATTTCTGTCATTGGTGTGCGATTGCTGTTGGATGTTTTACGGCGTTTTGATCTGTAAACATGTATTTGTTTATGCTTAATGTGTACATAAAGAAAACAATACCGAAAGAAATAACAAAATTTCATTTAGAAATGGGGGGCTGTCTGAATATCGTCTGATACTTACTTTTTTATACATAGGGGGGATAAAACTGGTGGCTCATATCCTCCCTCAGTCCCTTCCTTCTGTTTTTCTCCGTTCCTCTTCCTTTTCCTTAAATAGGCTCGGCAACGCATCTATAACCGCTTTGGTATTTAGATATCCATGAGCGGTGATGACTACTTACCATCAGGTAGCTCGCCTGCTCATTTGCAGAGTTATTCCATAAAAAATAACACTAGTTTTTTATTATATTTACTAGCTTCCCGCCCACGGCTTCGCCCGCGTGGTTTATTGGCTTTTCTATACTAAAATATGTATGTATTATACATATAAACCTTCCTCTTGAATCACTCTATCTATTAAAAAAAACCGCATCAAAATCCGTTGCGTAGTTTCAATACGATTTAAGCATACAAAGGGACATAGGGACAGAGAAAGCGACATTGTTTTATACTATGTAGTGATGAAGCATTAAATAATGCGAAATGAGAAAGAAAATTTCTAGTGAAAGAGAAATTCGATTCCTGCATCTCTCTGGTTAAGTACATCAGACGCTTTACCAACTAAGCTACCGAGACCACTGCCTGTTATGTTGATTTCTTTCATAAGCAAATTCATATCTTTGAAAATAAAACTCACTTGAAGTAGTCGTTGACTTTGAACACGACTAGAGTGAGCTTACAGTCGCAGAGCTGTTGTACCTGCGACAAGTGCGAGGCGAGCGTGTGGGAGCTCACCAGCTCACACAGCTCGTCCGCGCTCGCTATGTACAGCGCGCGGTCGCAAGCCTCCTGCGACGGTGTTAGCTTTACCTGTAGAGATAATCTTATTATCTTATAGACTGCCTCGTTGGTCTAGTGGTCCCAATCGCGACTGCTACGCTAGAGGTCTTGGGTTCGATCCCCAGGTCGAGCAAAGTGTTATTGAGTTTTTCTATGAAATTCTCAGTAGCAGCTCGGAGTCTGGATTTGTGCCCGGTGAATGGCAATAGGCTCGCCCCCTATTACATGGGACCCAAACATACCGGCGAACTGTGGGTGTACATTAAGTACACCTCTGCCTAACCCTTCGGGGAATACAGGCGTGATGGTATAATCTTATTATACTCGACCATAAAATAGCTTTACCAGCCTTAGGGTGAATATCGTTTGCATATCACAAAACAACAAGGTCTATTTTTGCTTGCAAGACCAAGCGACAGATAACGTTGTCATCAATACGTGACGTTAGTGTAGAAATTAATTTGGATGGAAGTTTTTGTCAAAACTGGTAAAGCAATTTTATGTTCGAGTATACCGTTAAAAGTGGGGCCATCCATACGGCCGCGAAGGTACAGTCACATAACAAAGTGTTTTTGTTGCTAAGAAAATAATCACACTTGCGATAATTTTTCGCAACCAACTATTTAGTTTTGGAGCACTGAATTTAGTTTGTAAAATCTTAAAATTTATCTGGAAAGAATGTTGTTACAGCTGACCCCAAGTCAAATTAAAGTTAGGGTGTTTCAGCTTTAGGGTAAACAAAATTTAACGTTGTATATCTAGATTACATTAGATGAACACCTCTAGATCTTCTAAGTCTTTATTATGAAGATTTAAGGCGTTCATCTAGATAGTGGTCACCATATATACATATAAAACCTTCAAAAAAATATAGTAGATTTCAATACCTACCAACAAGAAATATGGTGCATAAAACGTGTGTAATGACAAGATATAAGCAATACCTACATTAAGAATTTCAGATTTATTTTTTGTTGAGCTAAAAACATATATACAGTTTGCTCTAGTAGCCACTGTTTTAAATAAATACATGGAAAATGGGCGCCACTGTACTTCAAAACCCTGGTTTTTTAATATTTCACGTTACTAGTAGCTTTTTTTAAATATATTAAAATGCTCCAATATAAGGGACAAACCTGTCCATGTTCGTTCTGCAGCGCCCTGGGCTTGGTCCTGGTCCAGACGAGCAGCGCGGGGTGCGCGGGCGCAGCGTGGGCCAGGCGCGCGCCGGCCCCGCCCACCTCGCGCTCCACGTCCGACATGTACCAGCGGCCGAACAGCGACGAGTCACCCTCTACGTTCATGTACTGATAGCGAAAGATAATACTGTATGACTATTTATTAAGCTGGAAACAATATTTTTGGAAACTGTACCCTTTCTGTTCAAAGTTCATAAAATAGATTTATTACTATTATTATTTATTTTTTATATTTTCGTGTCTTGACTATTTAATCCCGGTTTTTTATGATAGCATAGTGATCTCAGTAGCTTAGTTGGAAACGAATCTGAAGTTGGCCGTTTGCCAGTGGCGGATTAAAAATAATTAGCAGGAATAACAAATGCTACGGGCCCAGCGAAGAATGCAAGGTATGAATATGCGGGGCCCCCTGCATATTTCCCCCCAATTTCGGAAACCTCCACCCTAGTTTTTTTTTAAGGAAACTTTTTAAGACGCTAAAAGATTACAAAGACACAAAAAAGTCGTCAAAGTGGATTATTCCATGTCAAACAAATAAATGCTCAATACTCAATATATTTATGCACTCCACAATGATAACACGTGTTATACAGTAACGTATTTACAGCTTGACCGCCGCCGCCGTAAAGTCGACTCTCCCGATGGTCTGCGGGACGCGGGAGCGGGATGCGCTCGACCAATCAATCAGTCAGCTGTCGGCTGCCGTGGTCGACAGACGTTTATTGTCAGAGCTCGCGCGGTTGTCGACGATTATTTTACAACGATTAACGTACAACAAATATGGAACTACCCAGTCTACGTAATTAAATGTTAAAGAGTCAAGCAAGGTGTGGCAAATTCTTTTCGACGGAAAAAACTGGAATTACCGTCTTCGTCAGGTGTGTATATATTTCGTTTTTTATAATATGTTCAGAAGGCTGTTATTGTATTTTTAGTACGTTTATATTTTTTTAAATATTGTTTATGCTATGTCGTTTGTAATATGTATTTATGATTTGTTTATAAGTAAGTCGCTCAGAGAATATTTAAGAGGCTACTTAATATTTGCGGGTGTAATTAGACGAAAAATAAATAATAAATAATTCAGTTGTCAGAAGAAACGTCATCCGAATCTTCTCAGACTCAGAAAATGATTCGGATATAGAAGTGTAATTTGAAATTTTAATCTCCTTTAAACCCTTAGTTAAATGAAATTAAAATAAATGTAGTTATTACAGTTTCAAAGTCTATTATTTATCATTAACAAATTATTACCTAACACTAAAACATCTGTAATCGTATTATTACCTAAACTTCAATATGAAGATTTCATTGATCTTGAGATATATCGCCAGGGCGGCAATGTCGTGTGTACCCGTGCGCACCCGCCCCCCCGCATCCCGCGAACCATCAGGAGAGTCGACTTTACAGCGGTCAAGCTGTAGTACAGTAACTTGATTGTATCAAGTAATGTATTGAGTATTGTTTTTTTCACTACTTTATACTTGAGAATCTACTGTAGATGACCTCTCAATAGAATATGCTATATTACCTTCATGCATTCCCCAGGTTTGTATATCTTGTTCATGTCATTAGCTGACTTCTTAGCCGCCTTCTCTTCTGCCAACTTCCGCTTCTTAGCTTGCTTCTCTATTGCTGCACTTGCTTTCTTCTTACCTTTTTGTTGTGTGGAGTTGGATGGAGTATTGTCTGTTTCTGGAATAAATAATTACACAACATAGTATATGTATGTATATGATCATGCATCACCATATTTGCCAAGGGATTTGGCAGCCATACACTCAAAACAATTTAATTCATAATCTTTGTACACCTTTTTTGTGGTGTGAAATATTGACATGGTTCTTAAAAAAAAAATAACCAAACTCAAGAAAAAAAATATAACTGAATATTCAAGTATACCTATGTTCAACGGTGGACAGCAATAGGCTGACATGATGATGATGATTCAAGTATGAAGATGTATGACGACGATTATTGCCATGTTTTGGAATCTAGATAGCGACACCGGGGAGCCGCGATCTAGATTGTTTAGGGCTAACTGGCCAGAGAAAACAACAAACAGCATGATTTGGAATGATAGACCTTATACTTATGAAATGTAAACACTACTTACCTAAATCTTTCTCTTTCTCACCATCATCCATGGGCTTGCCATCAACACTGCCAACACTTGAGCATATTTCAACCACATCATCTAAAACTAAAGTACAAAATTGCTTCAATATTAGCTACTGCTACTGCCTCGTTAGTCTACTGGTCTAAAGCGCGACTCCTACGCTACGTGGTCCTGGGTTCCCAGATCAAGCAGTGTTATTGGATTTTTCTAAGAAATTCTCAGTAGCACCTTGGAGTCTGGACTTGTGCCCGGTTAATGGCAATAGGCTCGCCCTTATTTATTTTATAATTATAAGATTTCAGAATAACAAAATACATTTAAACTCAGGACTGTACAATGTACATATACATGTAATTAATTTAAAGCTGTTTTATAGCTTGTCATGCTTATATTCAATGTAACAGAAATATACATACATGTTGTGCTTTCTCTGAGCTGCATCCTCTTCAACATAGTTGGTTCCAAAGGGCTCTTGTTGTTTTCATTGACACTAGCCTTGGTGACATACACCACATCATCTAACAAATAAAATTGTTAACATTTTTTTTAAAACCAGCAACCACATAATCGCAAGTAATAAAACCTTTTTTTTTTGCATGTGGAAATCCTCATGGTCTGCCATTTCGGGAAGGTGGCAAGGCATGTAGGACTCCACTCAGAGTGGATGACCTACCGACTAAAAGCAGAAGTGATTTACAGCTCCAATTCTTGCTGAAGTTCAAGGAGTAAGGATTAATTCCTCCACAAATAGAATATAAGATGTTATAATCAGCACACCACCAGGTGCAAATCCAAACTGGGTGCACACCTTTGCCTTCAAGAAATATAGTATGATGGATGGAATTAATATTTCCCTGTGTTTTCACTAACAACAAAACATGTTGCCAATATGTATCTATTTAACTCTCAAAGAGTGAGTGGGATAGGTAGCTGTTTGCAACATGTTTTGTCGTCAGTGGGAACGCGGGGTTATAAAGAGAACAGATTTGTTATTTGTTTGTAGTCAATAAACTCTGAAACTAGGTACTAAACTATTTTTAATAGGAAATTCTTTCATGATTAGAAAGCTACATTATTCCTAGCATAACGAGAGAACCCATGATCCATGGGCAACTAACCAGTTTATAATAAAAGTTAACATACATACACTTATGCCTGTTTCCCATAGGGGTAGGCAGAAACTGCAGAATGCCATTTGCTACAATTCATGCATACTTCTTTTACTTCGTCCACATTCATACAAGTGATAATAGATTTAATAAGATAGACAAATAGATATACCTGTCATGTTTTCGTTACATTAATGCAACAGTAAGCTTGCAGCGATGTAAGGCCGCGGTCCGTGTATCCTTTTGCAGCAAATAAATCAATCAACCTCGTATGTATTGCCTCGTGCCATTGTCCCTTTTTAGTAGCAAAATGAATGCAACAAATTGTGGAAAGCCGGTACAATATCTGAGCGCAGTTTATATGATATCGGTTGCTGACACTCACCAAGTCACCAATGTTGTCAAAAATTCAAAACGACAGACTTTCAGCATTCAGTTTTTTTTTTTTTTTTTTTTTTTTTTTAGCATTCAGTTGATTTGATTCAGTTGTTGTTGACATAAATTCGACATTATGACATGACAGTGTTGACAAATAAGAAGCATAAAGTGACATCTCGGTAACAGATGACAGCAAGTATGCAGAAGTCAAAGTCTGACATAATGATAAAAACGCCTCATGTTCATGCTCAACGCCACACAAAATGTTTGGTTGAGAAATTGATTATTTATTTATTATTGCCGTATGCCAGACGAACAATTTGCGGAAAAAACTAAATGAACTTGAACGATCCGCTTGCCTTGAATACGATCTGATAAAAATTTACATAGGTAAGTAAGTATATTTACGGCCTAACCTAAACCTTACTACTTATCAAATAACTTCCAGCAGAAAAATTCGTTACACTTAAATAGCCCATTTTCCGCCCTGCTTTTACAATAGAGCCATAAAATAAAAATGATGGGAAAGGCGCGGGAAATATTGTAAGGCAGACATACAGCTTCGGCTGTCGAAAGTCGAAACGCCTATTGATTTCCCATAAAAAGTCCTACAAACGAAGCCTACAAATTATGTTACTCCACGAATCTTTCAGCGCTTTTTCGCTGCACACTGTTCAGCCGTTTCGAACGTTATTTTGAGAATGTGTGCTTATTGTCATGTCTGCTATATTAATTAAAGCGTACCTACATGAGTTAAGAGTGTTATGAGTGATAATCTGCTTACCATTTGGAAGTACAGTCGCCAGCACATCAAGTTATACAAAACTGTCAAAATTCTCCAAATGATTTTAAACCTTAAAAAGTTGAAGATTCAAAATTGACTGAGAAAATTTGACATTTTGTGGTAACTTGAGGTGCTGGCGACCGTACCTATTTTATGCGGAATGAACGAATATAGAAAAAAATGTTGCTGGTACGTACCTATGTACGCACGGCTACACATCAAGCTATACAAATAGCTGTTCCGAGCTGCCGCACAGGTATAATTGCTTATACGTAAAAATCTAAATAAGTAAAGAAATAATCACAATAGCGAAACATTTACGACCCAAATTTTATTGTCTTTAGGTGTACAGTACTCTTTCTATTAAAATTTACCACTGCTAAACCCTAAACCACTTGCTGACAACGTCAGATAAGCACAGTTATTTCGGACAAACTAATCTAAATACATACTTAGCAATTATTTTTTTCAATTTTTCCATCTGCTGCAGCGCTGCGGAGCTGCGCAGTGAACAAAACAATAAAATGTGCCTACCAAATAATATGTGTGCTTTTTGTAAAACTTCATTTATTTTGTGTCGCCTCTCTAAATAAGTCTTAATTAAAGTAGTCTGCACATGGCGACGCTTGTTTTGTCTGCTCTTGTAACAAGAGCTCGTCGATGTGGCGATGTTCAGATAAAGTATCAATACATAAATACCTATAGACAGGTTTTTCCTCAACAAAGGTGTGAAGTCTGATATCCCGCAGAAGGCTAGCGTGGCGACTACTGCCTAATCTCTCTGTCTCTCTCTCTCTCTCTCTTATTGTAAAATATCAATAGGGTCGCCCCCTATTATATGGAACCTAAACATACCTGCGAAGTATGGGTGTACATTAGTACACCTCTGCATAGGCTATATTACATTATCTTGTAAAATTAAAAGAAACGTATAGTCCACACGGGCGAAGCCGCGGGCGGAAATGTAAGATGTGATTAGTCCATTGCTATCTGTTGGGCATTAGGGCCTGACTAGTTTGGTTTTCTGAAGCTTTTGCAGATGTTGGAAAGTAAGAGAGTCAGTTGATTCAATACGAGCACATTCTACTTAATAAGTGTCTGAAAAAATCTACGGACAGAAAAGAGGGAACCAAATAAGAAGATTTTTCGGGCATTAAATTTGGCAAATGTATTAAATACCTCTCTTACTTAGTATTTAAATTGGACTATTTTGTAGACATTTTAAAACCACGCTTTTTATTACCTAACCAGATTCATAACATAAAATACCTATACCACCATGCAGTCAGATAATGTACTAACACAGTTCATAGTGACATGTACAGTCACAGTTCGCCGGTATGTTTAGGTCCCATGTAAAGAGACCCGACCTATCCTATATGTATACACTACTCGACCCGGAAATCGAGTCCAGGACCTACTGCATAGCAGTCGCGATTACGACTACTAGACTAATGAGGATATACCTATGCCAGAATCTGTAAGTACTTAATCATCGGGATTGCCAACATTTTTAGGTAGAGTGGGAACAGCCGGAAAATATGTAACAATAAAAGGCGGGACCGGTCGAGCGAGGCAGACACAAAACTTCGGGCATAACAATCACTGCCCTGTCTGCGCTGAACACTTAGGAAAATTAACATTTGCTCGTATTATTTTATATGGAAACTTCGACAAGGATAACAGAAATCGAGAAGTTTAATAATTTACGGTTATGGCTTGAAAAATCGCTCTTGGAGAATACGCACGCAAATAGACACCAAATTGTTGATTCTTACGTTCATAATTTCGCGATCTGTCCATCCTTTTTTTTTATTTTCAACTAGCAACCCACCCGGTTTCGCACGGGTAGTAGAGTAGAGCATAGTATGCCTACCTATGTTTTTCTGTAGTAGGATCGCATGGCAGGCATTGTTTTCGATAAAAGCTGCAAGGCGGCTGACTGCCGACTTTTTCTGACATTTTCAACAATTTATAGTCTTATATTTCAGCCAATTAAAAGCCAAAAAAACACCTTAACAAATTATCACATAAACCTACCTCATGAATTACTTTGTTTATTGGTGATAACCACATAAAAATCTGTTAAGTAATTTTTGTGTTTCCGCGAACAGACAGACAAACCGGCGGGGACACATTGTTTGACCTCAGCTTGTTTCTAAGAATTCTGTTAGATATTATATTTTCTAATCTCAGATCACAAATCAAAATTAGTATCATTACATCATCGATGACATAATCAATTAGAATAAATTCGTGTGATTTTTATGCAAAACAAAAAGTACTATATAGACTAGGCACGCACGACCGCACGAGTGTCCGACATATTGCACCTATACGGAACAAGAGTAGTTATTTATATGAATTATTATAAGGCTGAATTTTCAATACCCACATATCAGACGAATAAATTTGACGTTTTGACAGATTTTCTTTACAAAAACTGTCATACGTCAAATTTATCCGTCGGATTAAAGTTCAAAAGATCCTATAAAAAGTAGTAAAATAAGTATGTATGCAACCGTCGTCCAAAACTACATGAATTTGAGAAAGCTCCTAAATCATATTGCATCCCATAATTGCCTCATTAGTCTAGTGGTCGGTAGCGCGACTCCGATGGTAAAGGTGCTGGGTTCGATCTTTGATTCCCAGATCAAGTATGTATGTGATATCAGGTTTTTCTATAAAATTCTCAATTAAATAGCAGCACTCATTTTAGATTTGTGCGTGGTTAATGACAATAGGCGCGATCAGCCCCATTAGATATGATCCTAGATACACCTCTTATCGACAGGGTGACTATGTCATCCAGATAGATAAATAAAATAACGACTATTCACGCAAAAACAAATCCTATCCAATGCCTGTTTTTACAACTTCCTCTGTTTTTATTGCGATAATTATAGCATTCTGCAATTAAAGTTAAGTTATAGGGCAAGTAGGTACCGACGTAACATTGAACAACCACACTGCAAAAGCCACTGTACCTTTTAATTCGTTGAAAGAATAAAGAAAACATAACCGCAGAAAGGCTAGTAATTTATTTGAAAAAAAATTATTATGAAATATTTTCATCCGAATTGACAGCATCAAAGATATAGAAATAACTTAGCAGCCGTTTTAGATGCTCACAAATCACGCGACGATGCAGTGAGTATTTACATTCAAATAAGGCAAATATGAGCGAAGCTTTTTTATCTCTCATGTCTGTTTGTTCTAAAATGTTTGCTCTATGTCTGCGCTGAGGGCCTCGCTTCCCTCCTCCTCCAGTCTGGCTTTGTTTACGGGGGCGAGCGGGCGTTGCACCTCGCAACCCGCCAACGCGCACGCGTGACTAATTTAAAAATAAAACTTACATTCGCTGCTGCACATCCTGTGTTCCATGACTAATTTATAGTAAAACTCTTACATTCAACTTGTTTTCATCATTATTTTGTCATAAAGTAGCAGCCAAACAAAAAAGTTTTGTTTCGCATTCCGATCCAAGTGTGCAAACTTTCGCTAAATATTTCGGTTGGATATTTTTCTACAAACAAAAATAAACTTTAGTGCTATGCAATACGTGCAAGTCGGATCTACAGTGTAAATATTTAAAAAACCGTAAAAAGATAAAAAAACAAAACTTCTTTGGCGCACACGTGAACTTAATAATGTATGTGTATCCGAATTTCTAAATCATACAAATAAAAAATGGATTGGCGCGAAAAACTGTTCGGAAAGGTATTGGTCAAGTGTGAATCGGGAACTCAAAATGGTAAATTCGAAAATTTATCGACGTTAGAAGCTTTGTCCGATTGTGTTGAAGAGGGCGAAGGGGCTGTGTGCGGAATATACTTTTCTTTCGCAAATATAAGTGATACTAGTGACGATTTTGGTGTCCGTTTGGAAGAGATCTACAAACGAGTGCAACCTCGTTTGAAGGTTGTGCAAGTAGTGTTGTGGGCTCATGTTGGCACCCCTGAGGGTCTTGTGGAGCGGGAGGCGGGATTCCGAAGGAGCTTGACCGGGAAGCCGTGGTTCGCTGTGCCGTTCAACGATGTTGACACAAAGGTAAGGATCGGCATAGAAATAAAAATACCAAAATCTTTGAGATCATGTAGCAATAGTCCACCGGCAAAGGCGGCTTTCCGATGAACCAGAGACCCCGAGTTCGAACTCTGACTGTTACAGCAGTTGATAATTCAATCAATAGTGCAATGGTCTCAGATTTAAACGAGTTCACTTCAATAGTATATTGAATATTAAATACGAAAGAAATATCTAGATTGAATATATTTGAGATTGTTTTGTACTGAATCAGAACTGGAAAAGAAATGAAAATGTCTTGGCTAGACTTATCAAAATCCCACTTATTACTAAATTAGCCGGTTTGATAAAAAAAATATCAAATTCTCACCTAAAACCGAAGAGCATACTGATGTTTAATAATGTTGCTCCTTTTAAATTGGGATATCGGTCAATAAAAATAAAGTATAGAAAGACTGATGTCATGTCTGTATTGTATTTCGCATTTCATAAACTTAATGACAGACAAAATGCGATTATGTTTACGTATTCATCGTCGAAACACTTCACATTCTCCATATCAAATCTATACTAATATTATAAAGCTGAAGAGTTTGTTTGTTTGTTTACTTGAACGCGCTAATCTCAAACTACGGGAACTACGGGTCCGATTTGAAAAATTATTTCAGTGTTAGATAGCCCATTTATCGAGGACGGCTATATGCTATATATCATCACGCTGAGACCAATAGGAGCGGAGCATAAATGAAAAATGTTGCAAAAAATTAAATGCAGAAAAGCCGAGAAACCACACGGGCGAAGCCGTGGGCGGAAAGCTAGTATCACATAAATCTCACGGGTCATTTCAGCTGTGTGTCCACTTTGGCCATATTCCAAAGCACTTTAAAGGCTTCGTTCCTATCCAAATGGTTCATCGAGTCACGTATTAGTGTCATGGATGAAGCCAGGTAATCATTTCCAAAATAGTAGCACATTTCAAATTAAAAAGTTAAGAAAAGCAATAGAACACAATCTAACTACGAAGTCTACCATTTTGATAAAAAAATTGAAACCACAAAAGCTTTAATACTGCTCCAAAGCTTACAGCAAGCCATACAATTCCCAAAAAGTTTTGTAAACCGCTACTAACCTCCTTTAATCTTCGACAGCTCAACAAAAGCAACATTGGAAAACTTGGAACCTCTGGCAAATTGAACAGATCTAAAATGACGAAATTACTGAAACGAATAAAAACACTTTCAATCAACATCAAAGGCCCGGTTGAGTGATAATCTCGCTTCAAAACACTTGAAGATGTCTGAAGATTGAGAAAGATTACGTTAAAATAAATGTTACGTTTCAATAGCGATGTAATAATTAACCAAAGACATTTCAATATTACTCACGATATCCAAAAGATTTTGATTATAATATTAAATGAGCTTTTGCTCTTATTTAACTAATTCGACGAAAGCCTAGGTACTGTTGACTTTTAAATTAAACTGAGTCCTTACCACTTACTTGTTTTGAGAAAGGGATGGTGCTATTAACCTACTCTGTACAGCCGCATCTCTCTCTCTCTCAAACACAACACGATCGCGTTAACATGCTATGGTACAACATCAGAGCTTTTAAGAATTTTCTGGTTGACTGCTATTATCGACTTCTGAAAAAGCGGCGCCACTATCTAACTTGTATCTAGACCTTTTTAATATGAACGAAAGGAGTACTAATTTTAACGTCATCGTTCCCTCATAGCTAAACATTGCGATAAAATACCTGGGACACGTTTTCAAGCATCAAGTCATCAGTCATCCCTGACAGCGTTCTTAGTCGGTCTGTCTTGATCGTGTTTTCCTTCTATCCGACCCCATATCATGAACCTTTCAGACTATGTTACGACAAGCGAAGATTAACTTCACAGGACTTCCTTTCATCCCATTACCAAAATTATAACCATGTTTGAAAGCATCCTCTCACTAATCACATCATACAAATATCAAATTCAGTGCTACATGTAATTTGCTTTGTGGAATTCGATCTCTATTTTATTAGCAACACAATCGATTGGTGTTCTGTTGGTACTACGGTTACACATCAAGCTATAAATAACCAGTTTAGACTGACCTGCCATTGTAAAGGTTTTCCGTAGAAGTCAAGGCCAGCCTATACTGGTACTATGCGGGTGAAGCGAGCCAAGCGCGTACCAAATACACCAACAGGTAGATATAAACAGTACAATGACAATGGACGTGAGCGCAATAACATCGCAATGCATTAAACCATACCGCACTTTGTCGGTAATTTTATACATATCTACTGATAGGTAGCGACAATTTGCCGCTATAGAGTTGCCAGATGTAAGGTATCTGACCGGACAGTTCAGTTTTCTTCATTTGTCCGGTCAAGAAAATGTTGGTAAACCGGACAGGAGATTTATTTTCGTATAAGTATTTAATCTCTGACAATCATCATCATCATCATATATCAGCCTAATGCTATCCGCTGAATGCAGGCCTCCCCCAAAGAGCGCCAACCATCCCTTGTCTTAGGCAGATGAAAGAATGAAGGCTTGTCTTAGATGAAAGAATATAGTTAAGTAAGTAAGATACAATATTGTCAATGATTAAATAAAACTTCTATGCGGTTTACCAATGCCTAATGCCACAATGTAATCCCTTATAATTTGTCCAGTTTAATGAAAATTCGTTCGTTATCTGGCGCTTGAACTTTGGCAATTAAACTTTAGCGGCGGCATCGGGTAATAAGTAAGAATATATATTTTTTTGCATTTGATACAAATTTTGTAACCTAGAAAGCTTTCAGCACGTATTATACCTATTTTATCTGTTAATTAATAGAAATAAAAACTTCTCGTCTGTTTTTTTTTCCAAACACATCTGGCAACACTAGCCGTTTATACAGCACCGGTAGCACGCGACATGCATACCTACAAGACCTATTACAGATATGAAATAAATAGAATTTGATCCTGTCAATCTACTCTTTGCCTATCTGCTCAATAGTGGGGAGATATTATAATAATGAATGGAACATAATTATTTAGCTTACATTGTTACTAGTAACACTAACTCGCTTGTATTTGCCGAAGCTTTAGGAAGATTTTTTCTATATGTACCCCCACGATTCGCAGTATGTTAAGGTTCCATACAACAAGGAGCGATATTATTGGCGCCAATCCGAACTTCGAACAAACAATAAAAAACTCAGAACACCTAATAACACAGTGTCTCATCTCATTTTCACCACTATCGTATTAAGAGATCCATTGCTGAATAAAGATCTCCATCATACACTTCCAACGAGATGACCTAAAAGATTGTTGGAAGATGCAGGCAGCATATACTTACACCGTTGTCTTATATAGTCGTCATGGTTACTGTTCTTAGAAAACGACCAAGGAGGATGAATATTTATAAGTGAGTAGTCTTCGAAGCTATGGTATTTATCGCAAAGGTGCTCACTAAGGTGCTGGCATCGTAGGGTCCCAAAATCTGCTTCAAAATTGAGACCACTTCATAGAAAAAATAATGCCATCAACCCTTAGCAGTAACAAGTAACGAACAAAAGAAGTTTCTCATGTAACATTAGTACAATCTATAGGCAAGTCATTAATCAGAGTCCTCGTTCCGCGTTCGTCTGAAAAACATACACGTAAGTATAGCTATAGCTGGTCAGGCCCACGCAAATCCTTCGTTTCACCCGTCATCAGACGGAATCGATCGACTGAAGCCGGCAGTACCTAATGGATTAGTGGTGATCTCAACACAACTATAGATGTAACTGGAACATCTAACACTGATTATAACTGCTGAACTTATAAAACCACTTGATAATCATACATAATTATGATTTAGACGGAGCATTGATAAGCATCTGCTATGGGTTTTAAACCTAGTCTTGTAACCTCTATTAGATGCAAGTTACAACGTTGATGTTAAAATACACTGTAGAAAAAAAATAGCTGTGAAGCGATAGTCTTTCATCTCTCTCGTCGTCTGCAAATAGTAGTAGACTACTATTTGCAGAACTGGAATCAAAATCAAAATAATCAAATATATTTAAACTTAAAACGTAAAAGTTTTTTGGTTTGAAGCCTTGCTTTTCTTCTTCTCTAAAAATATATCATACCTACTTACGCAAAAAACTTACATCAACTACTTCAGCCCATCTTCAAAAGATCAGTTTTTAAAATAAAAATAAGCATAATGTTTGCAAAATCTTAACCATAATACCAGGCTGCCATAAAATCCAAGAGGTACACACTACACACTTACATCTGCATCTTTAGCAAATAAAGTTCCTGGTTCCAGGTTCATTGAAACGGGCCCCTAGTAATTACGGCTAAGAGGTGGGGGTGCGTCGATGTATCACCCTAAATTACTTTCCACCACACTTTCGCTAAGAGGGCCTTTTTTACATGTATACAGGTGTTTTGATACATTAACGTCGGTCTGTTTAGGTTAAAATAGCCTCTAACTGTAATGAAATAAAGGTATTTGTAAAATAAAGTTACACGCCTTCAAGATTATGAAATACGGAATAAATATTCCTTTTGAACATCAACATAGTTTAGCTTGAGACAAGCCCCAAAAGCCCTTGGCGGTGTTACAAACTCCCCAGAAAGGGATGCCATAAACAAGACAGAAATGACATAGAGTTGCAGAGATCGCAGTTGGTTTGTACAGAATTCTGATGATATTCAGTAAGTCTGGAAGTCGCCCCTTATTTAGTAGGGAGGTGATGACGATATGTTGCAACTTGTGATTTTGAATGAACTAAAAAAAGAATGCTTTGCTTGCGTCGAGTAACTCGTCAAGTAGCGATGACAATAGACCGATTATGACTCGATATGTGTAACCGGAAAACAAACAATAAAAACAATTGAGAACCTCATGAACAACAGAGTCGCGGAACAAATTACGGATCCAATTTTATTGAATAAAACAGGCTCTACCTTTCTCCGTAAATTCTTGGAATCCATTAAGGAAATTAAAAACCTTTCTGTAGAACAAGCAATTTTTCTAATGCTAATAATTGTATTAGGTAGCTGTGACCGGATTTCTTGGGCCGATAGCCAGAAAAACAGTGAGGGTTTTTACGCAAACAACCTTCTTTATTAACTTAAAATGTTTGTCTACCCGTGTTTCGGGCAATTAGGTACATTCGATCAACATTATCGTAGTTTGTGTTTTCTGTACCTTTAATGAATTAACAATCACTTCGCATATTAAGTATCTATAGTGATATTAAAATACGAATATATTACTGTATGTTCTGTTCAGATATCTTTTCCTATAAAATTTGTTTTTGGCAAGAACATAGATTGCAACTTACAAAAGGAGTCTATCGTGTTAAATCGTGTTCAATATCATATTATTTCATTTCGTGTGTTGGCTGTCAGCGTCAGCAGTCACCGTTTAAGTGATACTAAGTATGTAACTAGTACGTACCTACGTACAGCAGATTGTGTTTTAACCAAATAACTTCTTGATAAAATAAATAAAGAAAGATTGCAAAGGATAAACGGGACAATAAAAGCATACAAATCTCATCAGACCAAGAATTTGGCAAGTTTAACCCATAAACGCGACGGCACGGCGCGGCGTCGTCCGCCTAATAAATTCTACAATTCGGTCTGTTATTTCAACAAATTGCTCCCGGCTCTTCAATTTAGGAGCCTGCATAATAAAACCTCATGTATTTAGATCTGAAGATTTCGTTCGGGCACACGAAGGCACGACCGACCCCATTTAGGTGGGAGTACCCATTAAAGGAGTCATTTCCCGGAATCCTCCCGTGAAAGGGGGTGCAAATGATACTGACCCAGCTCAGCTTTTCATTGGGAGTCGTAACTGATACTGGCTTTCGTAGATAAAGACACGATATTTGAAAAGAAAATATGTACCTACTTACAAAAAAAAATGTTTAGACTTACCTAGACCCTGCAATATCGACGTTAATCACTCAGTTTAAAATTGAAACTTTTGGAACAAGCAACAGAATAAAAAAAATTGCTACCAATGATGGCTTGACCGATATGTTTTTTTTTTGTTATCTTTAATATAGGGGTAGTTTAGGTTGATAGACTGGACCCAGTAAGTGGCGCTGCAATCACCTACGAATGTAGGGTAAGTATTTATATAGGTTGATACTTGAAAAAAATTACATGAGAAGATAGTTGTTACTTTAGTTAAGTACTTACTTGATTTGATATGTCAGAAAACTTGATTGACTGACTTGAGGTAGCTACTAGTGCATCACATACTTAGATTTCCTGTTGTAGATTGGTGCTCCTCCTTTAGTTCTTTCTCATCCCTAAGATGAACGGATGATTGCTCACTAATTTACAATCTGCAAACAGTTTCAACACACACCATCGAGTAGGTTAACGCTAGACCGGTCAGAAAGACCCACACATTCGCAGGCACGGGTTAAAACACGAAGGGCGTCTTGATCGGGGAACACGTGTTTTTGATTGCAGTTTAATACTTACCACTGCACGCTTTGTTATTACGCTGTAAGTAAATGAAGATTTTGCGTTGCAGTATAACTTAAATTTTTAAAACTCAGGCAAAAATATTTCAAACGAATAGTCTAAGTCGCTATAACTTATCTATGTATTGCACACTATTTTATCTTTTTCTGTATCTCTATCAGAGGTCCACCAAGAGAATTAAATTTATAATAAGGGTTTTAAAAAAATTAAATAGGGTTGTTCAGGGTTTATACTGTTTGTAAGTTTCAGTTTGAAATTGTAGGTACCTTTCGACTCTTCAATTACTCAATATTTCTTCAAACCTTTCCATAAGACAGGCAACCCTAACCACATATTTACAATACATGAGAACAATGGATAGATACTTAGAGACGCGGTTGAGAAATACAAGATTTAATAAATTTAAGAACCGCAGTGAAAAGAACTGGTTCAAAATGAACTGACATTAAAAAAGAACCGAATGACCCTATATAACAAGTTAGGGTCAAAAGCTGTCATCGCTGACATTGACATTATAGATTGGCCGTCTGATCCTGATCAAATGTAGGATTGGGAGTTTGGGAGGATCATTTGCCCTACATTCCAATTCCTCCCTCAATCCCCTACCTTCTCCTTTTCTCCTTCCCCTTCCTTTCCCTAAATAGGCTCGGCAACGCATCTGCAACTTCTCTGGTTTTGCAGATGTCCATGGGCGGCGATGACTACTTACCATCAGGTAGCTCGCCTGCTCGTTTGCAGAAAAATACCATAAAAAAAAAATCCATCCCGGATGTCAGCGATGACAGCTTTTGACAGCTTTTGAAGAGTGTAGAAGGACTGAGTGCTAGCGGAACATCTTCTAAATAGACTCTTGAGACATATTTCAAACAAACGGAACGGAAACGGCCTGTTAACATTGAGTATCGCATAATCAATTAAGGAACCTCTTGATGAAAGAATTGATGAAAAGCTACTGTTCTATCTATAAGAAATAATTTTATATAATGATAAAGGGAAATGAAAGGTGACTGGATGATTTGGATGCGTATCGCATCTGCTGGTTCGAGGTGGCGCAAGAAAAGAGTACCTGGAAGGAATTGCGGGAGGCCTTTACACAGCAGTGAGTGAGTGAGTAACGGCTAGAATAAAAAATAAATAAAGTGAAATCAATTATTAAATGGCTTGAACATAACATTAACAACATTTATGACATTATTTCGTGAACTCTTTGGTCAATCGCCTCTACTGACTGTAAAGACAGTTTGAATTAATCATCATTTGGTTCACATTCCTATGGAACTGCTACGCGTTCTCAATATGAATTGATTGCAGAGAAATTTAACTCAGTTTGGTTTTTTATAGCCCCCTGATAAATTCCTCATCGAATATCCTGCCTCTATAATCTAATATTCTATGCAAAAGCTCGCTCCGTGCGAGTGAAATATAGCAGTAAACTTTATTAGTTCGAACTTGGCACTGTTTACATCATCAATCTAAGTCAAGACTGTTGTACGGATATTCGTCCTCTGTGGATTGGTAACGTTACCAACTTTAGAATTGATTGCAGGTGGGAAAATGGTTGATTATAAGTTACTTTTTGTACAAGGCTATAATCAAAAAGAGTTTTAGGTACTTGTAAGTAGATAATGCAATCAAAGCAGGTATGATTCTTTCTTCAAATGCCCATTTTACATTTTTTTATAGACCTGATAGATATTAATTTTCACATTAATTAATATGGACTTTTAAAAGAAACCAATATTTTGGAGTTTGTTTATTTGTTGTCGTTTTTTCTCAGAGCTTGTTTCAGTGTTTCTTCTAAGAGGTGGTCACGTAATGCGGGAAACGCCGCGCCGGTAATATGGGTAGCATCCCTATACCAACTGCTTTTGTTTTGTTTACACACGTTTACGACGTTAGAGTCACTATCGCATTGTTCCCGGGGACACTATCTACAAAAGAGATCGCATCCGCGATCCTGTGTTGCCAAACACGCAAAGTTATATACTCATAAAATGTATAACTTTCGCTGTAAAATGTAAGGGCAGACAGACATTCCAAGAGACATACAATATTTCTAATTGTAATGCTCGAAATAATGAGTTGGTTAAGAAGACACATCATTCATGAGAGTCTTCCACACTCCAAAAAAAGGATGATGATGATAACCTACAAAATTTTTAGTTAAGCATAAAAAAATAGTGGGGGAACATTCATTGGTTGTGTAGGTACATACATAATTATTGCCCCTGTACATATTATTTATTTAAAAACAACTTACTTGTGAAAAATGCGCAAGCACAACCTTTCCTCTACCTTTTATTAGGTATTGCCGTACAGACAGCATTTAATAGTAAAAAAACCTTTTGCCGTAAAATTATTCGAAGATGCCAAAATAGCATAATTGGAAACAAAGACGGATTATACCGATAAATTAAGTATAATCCGCGTGAAATGAGGGTAGATGAATGAGATCTTTCCGTAATCCCAGCTTTATAGATTGATACGTTAACGAAAATGGAAAGATACCTACCAAAAGATATCTTATTACTCCCTCTGATGGATTCCTTGAGAGATTACTGATGAAGTAAAGTGTGTTTTATAGATTTGCTACCATTTTCCTGATTAAACCTAACAAGGTCACGTGCTGAGTCGGTCCGAGGCCCCAGATCAAGCAAAGCATTATTAGGTTTTGCAAAAAAATCTCAGTAGTAGCGAGACATTCCTGCGAAAATAGCAACAGGCTCACCTGCTATTTTGTTGGGCCCTAAAACGTAACGTATCTCCCAACTATGCGTAGCGACTAACTTCAAGTTTCACCAAAAGCAATTTACGTTATTTGTCAAAGCAAAACAAATAAAATAAATACGAAGCACTTCTTATAATTCTCTAACGAATTTTATAAAGAACTTTCCCAACACTATTTACGTAAAAGTTTGCGTATAAATCCTACAGTTTTGCGCTAAACTTTTGACAGTCAACATTGCTTTGTCCCGCCCTATTCCGTCTGCATAGTGGTTAAATATCCTATTACATAAATACACCTATGCCTAACCCTTTAAGCAATATTCCTAGCAATATTCCCTTTAAGCAATATTCCTTAAAGGGGTTCCTTAGGCATAGGTGTATTTATGTACACCCTCGTGCGCCGATATGTTGAGGTCCGAGCCTAGTGTCATTAACTGGGCACAATTCTAAATTCCGAGCTGCTACTTATTGAGTACTTCATCCAAAAGCCCAATAACACTTAGCTTGACCTGAGATTCGAACCCAGGATGTCTAGAAGGACCTGAAGGACCCAAGATTACACCAAACAGACAGAACCATGTAGATGTCAAAAATTCCCTTTCTACTGTTATGGAACTTGGAAATGGAGACCTACTTCAAATGTAACATGTTGACTTTCATTTTTATCTATCTACGGTTACCTATATTCTACTTTGTAAATAAAAAGAAACACCAAGAATATTGCACTACTCGCTTTAATTCCTCACCCACAACACACAGACTACCCTGTTCACATCAGTCTAGTTGTCAAAACTACCTACTCACAATATGCTACGCCATTGACAAAGGCTATACGGGCAGCCAATCACTCTAAAAGCTGTCGTCATTTGACGTTTGGCAGATTAACGTAATGCCTGTGCCTTGTGACTTTTTGTCTATGGACGCGAGGTTTGTTGTTCAGCTTCAGTCGGTCTTTAGAGGAAAAGCTACTGTTATACTAGAAGTTATTGTGGAACGAAAATGGCCAAAAAATCCGAATTAGCATCAAATACCGATTGACGGGTCAGCGCTTTAGCAGGAACAAAATCGTAATTTGCCTAACTGCAATGCAACTTAATCATGTTAGCCTGACGAAGAGAGAAATCAAATCACATCGGGATCAAAGCTTTTTTTGTATTCTCTATATAAGGATATTGCACGAAAGTAGAGACTTCCTTAGTTTTCGTGTCACGTAGGGTACCCAACGCATTCTATTAGAGATTTCATTGTTTGCTGCAAACTCTTGGGAACCAAACGATATTGGAAGAAAGTTCTCTAAGATTGGAAGGTTTTGAAAATAGAACGATAGAGGTTACATAAGAAAAACAGCCTTCCAGTTGCTTGTTGTTGTGGATAAACTTATGTGGCCTAGTTTTTTCTGCTTGGACTTCGAACCTCCTTGGATTGGAAAGTTATGTCCGGAAAAAGTTGGTGGTGTGATATTTACACGTCATTGGGTTTCGCCAGGAATTTTAGTAATTTACCTAAAGCTTTGTGTAAACCTAGTCACTAGGTAGACCAGTAACACTACTGGACTGATTGGGCAAATTTTATTCGTTACGTTTTTAGGAAAAGATACATGGAAAATGTAGAATGTCTGAAATTTCTATGGCATCTAAGTATTTTACGGTTTATTTAAAGACTTCTAGATAAGGATACCTAATTACTGGAATTAGATTAAAAATATCGAAGTTAGAATCTGGATTTTTTAAGACTCTGTAACAACAAACGAAGAATTTTATCCAGTTAACCTTTATAGGTAACAAATTTCCTTCTGAAGGAGCTAAGAATTTTCCTAACTTGTAGGGTAGGTAGGTACTTTCGCGCACACTTTTGCAGACAGGCATACAGCTAGTGATATATTGCCTGTCTGTACCAGCCTCTGACCCGTTTCGGCTCACAGACTATATTTCACTAATTTCTTTAGAAACTATATAATCCTGTTTTGTTTACAGTTGGCAGAAAATTTCAGATACATTTGTGAAGATCATTTTTTTTTTATTTACGCATACCTAAATATTACACACCTTCATCATCCTCAACCCATTACATTGACCTACTGTTGGGCACAGGTCTTTTCTCAGGACGAGAAGAATTAAGTAGGTAGGCCATGGTCCACCACGCTAGCCTACTGCGGGTTGGTAGACTTCATACGCCGTCAAGAAATCACTCAGACATGCAGGTTCCTTCACCGTTTAAGCGCGTGATAATTAATTATTATTAATACGCACATAATTTCGAATAGTCAGAGGTGCGTGCCTTGGATTTGCAGTTCAATGGTGGCTACGCGGTGGCTTAGCGGTCATAGCGTCTGGTGTACTTAACCAGAAGACGCAGGTTCGAATCCTGCCCGCGGTCGTATTTTTCTTCACTAAAATAACTTTACCAACAATTCTAAAAATATATTCATTGATTCACTCACGCCTTTTTCCCACAGGGGTAGGCAGAAACTATAGACCGCCACTTGCTACGACTCTTGCATATCTCTTTCGCTTCTTCCGCATTCATACATCTAAATACATGCGCCGGTTGCGAGTATTACCACCTGACCTTTTTGGAGGATCTCACCGATAAGATCGGTGTACGTTCTTCTAGGGCGACCTCTACCGACGCTGCCGCTGACAATCGCCTTATAAATTCCATTTTTTTATTAGCCTTTCATTAATTCTCTCAACATGCCCAAATTTAAAAATATAATCCACAATAAAAAAATTACACGCTATTTCCTTACACCAAGCGCTTCTCCCTACAGCCCTAATTAAGTCGTCCAGCAATAAAACAAGGAGCTCTCCGGTTGAGTGGCTCAAGATCGGAGCCCTGTTCCATCAGACTGGCCACCCCACGAAAATTACTGACGATTACAATACAACCCTGGCACCAAGTTAACTATCTTTTGATACGGTACAATGCAGACGCGGCGTTTTGGTGCTATTTTGGGAGAGTTGAAGACATTTGAATACTTACTTCTTTATTTTATTTATGATCGTAACTTATTCTTGGGAGGGTTATTAACGTTATAATATATTAAGTATAATATTATTTGCCAGATTATAATTATCGAGACTTTTTTCCTTTTACCACATTTACTGCTTTGTCATTTTGGATGGATTTAAGATCCCTTAAATCCCTAAACGGTACCTAAATTTCAAATTAGTTTTTAACGTTATTTAGAATAAAAAAATGTTATGACATATTTTTTCCTGTTTTATGGCTTTCCGTCAAACATAATTACAAAATTCAAAACGCACGCATAAAATCCAAGATGGCGTTTGCAACGGCGTCATTTCTTCAGCCACAGAGTATAAAAAGCGTGTTTAAAACGGGGTGTAGCGGTTGAAAGGAGTGTAAATGTCTGCAGAGAATGCTCTAGGCTGCATTGAAGTGGCTTGAAGGACCCTTTGCCAACCTACGATGGCGGACTACAAGTGTAGCTAGCGCCTTGCTTCTTTTCAAATGACATTTCAATGGGGGTTTTAGGGTTCCTTAGAAAATGTTGATAAGAAAAAGTATTACTTACATAAAGGTTTTGAATGTGATTTTCGCATAAAAATGATTTTTTTTAAAGATCGATTGCATGGGCAGCGCTGTTTTCATTATTTTAAGTTATTATTTAATCGATTTTAGTTTTGTTTCGGTCTCCACATAGCCGCATTTGAAAGTCTATTTTTCAACAAAATATCACCTATTTAGGATCTATCGGTAGTTCAGTACAAGCTTACGTAGCTTAGTAAATAATATTAATGAAAAAAATAAATTATCATCAACCCATTACATCGTCCCACTGCTGGGCACGGGTCTCCTCTCAGTAGGAGAGGGATTAGGCTATTATCCGCCACGCTAGCCTACTGCGGGTTGGCAGACTTCACACGCCATCAAGAAAATCTCTCAGGCATGCAGGTTTCCTCACGATGTTTTCCTTCACCGTTTAAGCGCGTGATAATTAATTATTAATGTTGTGTATTGTACCTATAATAGAACGAACATTTAACATTGTAAGCCGCGCATGCGCGGCGCCGCCGTCCGCGCAACACCCCACTCCGTGCCTACGACTCGCGTGTATGTTTACAAGGAATAAACGACAGTGCGTCTCTAGCCAGCGCTTGTTTTACTTGTCTGTCCCGTGTCCGCATACTTAACAATTAATACACACATGACTTCGAAAAGTCAGAGGTTGAGGAGCCTTGGATTCGAACTCGAGACCTTTGACTTGGCAGTCCAATGGTCATATCACTATAATGGGATTTGAGTTGCAGTCATAAAAAAATATTTTTTATGACTGCAAATCCCACAGAACAGGAAATGACGTACCTTTTCAACAATGGGTTTGAAAAGACAGTTCCGTTACATTTTCCATTGAAATGGACAGGGGGTGCGTTATTGATTTTCTTCAATACATTCCCCGGTAGTTCAGTGAACTTTGCCGTGATCCGTGTACATTTAACAAGTGCGGTTTGATGCCGCGATAATGAAACTATGCTAATTATTTGTTGGTGTATAACAATGCTTCATTATGTGGATGCTGGTGAAGTTTGTAATCAGGAATTTTATGGAAATTCCATCCAATAAGGCCCCTTTTAATGAGGCGATCCTATGCAAAATATCTATGAAGGGTTGTATAGTATATTTCGATGCTCTTTGATTGTCATTTTAGGAATTTGCTGCCGTTTTATCAATTATTTTTCGCAGTCATTTCCAAAGGCGACGTTTTAATAAAGTTCTACCTAATCTGGTAAGTAGGAATGCATAGAGTGTATTCTCTATGACATAAAAGTTGAGTGTTGGGAGACTACGCAAAAAATTATCTGGAATGACCCGGTCTAGTTATTGGCAAATAAGTATTAATTATTAATAATTTAGTGAAACATAAATACATAAATTGTGTTGATAAAAGACTATACGTAAGTGTTATCTCTATTCTTTCCTATTTGTTTAGTTTAATATTGGTCGTGCGAGAGGACGAACATACAACATACAATTATTCATTTTGTTCATGCTAAACCGCTTTTATGTCGAGGCTATTAGATACTACTAGAAGAAAAGAATTAGATGTAACTCTCCTTCTTATACAGGGGTGGAAAGCAATAATTTCATAAACACAGTACAAGTTGAATCCTTGATAACTCTTCACTACTTATTTATTCTAAGCCCTTCACAATATATCCTTCATAACCTTTACAATATTCGATCGATTTTGTCCGTATCATGTACAATGTGTTGTAAAACACAGCCAATTTACTGACGTAATAAAAAATGACCGCGGGGTCCCCATTACAATGGCGGTCGGATTTTTGCGAAGGGAGTCGGGCCGCGGGCATTGTTCACGAATGCAATGTACGCCGGCTCAACCAGTGTGGTATGTGTGTTGGTATGTATGTTTGTGTATAGGTGGAGCTATGTTGTTGAATTCGTCTGGGTAGTACACACGGCTACACATCGCTATACAAATCCAGTATATGCTGGCTTTAAATCGTACGGACAGCGTTTACGGAGGAGGTCAGTCTTAAGTGGATTTGTATAGCTTGATGTTGAACCACGTTGACAATTAATATTCTACTGATATATCAATAATAGATAGTAAAAAATAACTGCCTCGTTAGTCTAGTGGTCCCAATCGCGACTGCTACGCTAGACGGCTAGGGTTCGATCCCCAGGTCGAGCAAAGTGTTATTTGGGTTTTCTATGAAATTCTCAGTAGCAGCTCGGAGTCTGGACTTGTGCCCGGTGAATGACAATAGGCTCGCTCCCTATTACATGTGACCTAAACATACCAGCGAACTGTGGGTATACATTAAGTACACCTCTGTCTAACCCTTCGGGGAATACAGGCGTATTGTTATGTTAAAAAATAAGCACGATGCTGTGGTAATAGGTCACTTAGAGCATGAACCTAAATTGTTGAAATAACTGTCCCTAAAAAGGATAAAGAAATATAGTATCTCGCTTTGGCACACGAGGTTGTCAACTTGTGGGAGGTGGATTCAGCGATCGTTTACAATGGTCTAACTGACAAGTACTTCGATCAACATCTAAGGAGGCTCTAGTTGAACGACTGATACAGAAAGCAGTACTCTTGGACATGGTTTCTTTCTCTGGGGTAACAGTCGCAGAGAAAGTTTTGATTTGTACCTCGTAAATGGCAGACGTGGCAATGGGCTCGCCCTCTATTACATGGGACCCAAACATATCGGTGAAACGTTCGGGCAAAACGGGCGTGATGGTGTGTATGTTTTTAAAAGGCAGAAGTGTCCCCCTCTTCCTGCAATTTTTAATATGATCTAGGGAATATTACGATTCCTGATGACGATGAATATTATTATTCGGCCGGTTATCTTACGATAAAAAGTAATAACTAAGTAATGTACTTTCGTCTTGCAGACTTGGCAAACGTTTTAACACATAAATTCATAGCATAACGGCACGTTTCTGCTACACAAGGCTCCCGAAGGAACCGGCTAGGATAACAAAATGCTGTGTTTACAACTTCGGATGCTGAATACTTCCGAGTCACTGAATATCCTGTATTTTACGTGTAACAGAGCATAAACTATATGCGGGCGGCATCAGAAAAATATGTTTTTGTTCATAATTTTTTCCGGGGGATCAGTACTTCAAAAGGTACACACTCACTTTGTAGCCGTCCGCCTGTCTGTCAAGACCCTTCATCTCAGGAACCCGTGGCGTTATCGAGTTGAAATAAAAACCATATACTCAGGTATGCGGTCGCTTAAAGCTGTGAAAAAATCAAACTTCTAAGCTCACGTAAAAAAAATATACGGTCGTTTATGCCGCAAAACCCGTATACTCATATATTTATAAAAAAGTATAGGGAAAAGTCTGAAAACTTTACATCTATGTACGGAACCCTCGGTGGGCGAGTCCGACTCGCACTAGTCCGGTTTTTTAGAGGATTTTTCATGGTTTACAAAAAGAACAAACTATATCTAGTCAATCAAACTTTTGTTTTTCGGAATGGAAATCTCGCATCTTGTGTGATCTTAATAAAAATTCTGCTTCAAACTAAAATTCTAATCTAGCCTCAATATAAAAGCATACAGACAGACAGCTTCCAGACATAAGAATAGCAAGAATTTTCTTTTTACTTGCACCCTCCATTTTCCTATCTAAAAGTTTCTAACTACATCTTTGGCGATATGCATCAGCCATGCTCCGTTGCCTCGGAATAACAATTTATATGAGCCTGTATTTCAAACCGCTTTGTATAACAATGTTCCCACTCAAAGGATACACGTTTGGTCACCGGTTGTTGTAGTTGAGATCGTGTTTGAGACTCGCATACAACTGAGCTGAACACGGATATCATACTTTGTATAAGGATTTAAGGATCTTATTCTGTTATGTAATTGTAGAACGAAAATCTTAAGTGAAGTTAAATGAAGTTACATTTAAGTAATGAATAGTTCGTTCGAAATAACTGTGCGAGTCTTGAAATAGCAATGGGAGCAAATTATCACTGCAAACTTTGCAGTGATATTATTTTAGCATAAAACCTCGGTTTAAGGACAATTGAGACCGTAAATTACTCGTTTTCGTGATTATTTTCGAAATTTAGTTGTTCTCAGTTCTCGGTCATTGCCAGCCGTCAGATGAATATTAAAGTTATGCTTCCCAATAAACTGTAGTTACTAGACACAAACGCCAAATCATAAATAAATTATCGTCACTTAATTTCTCACACCTCTGCTCAAAAAAATATACAGCGACCAAAAACAAACAGTATAATTGAGTCAGGTCAGTAACTCAAAGGGCCTGGCTACTGTCACTGCCACTAGGAATAACGCGCGTCTTCCTGTGCCCGGGGCCCGCTATATTTAGACAACTAATTATTAACAAGGTGTGTTTAGTTTATGGTAAACTGTGGTGAGATGTGTGGCCGTTGTCTTGTTTCTCTATAATACGTCATAACCTCTTTTTTACTCTGTGGTAAATACTTAGAAATAAACATTATTTTGTTTTATTTTTAAAACGGCAGTCATAATGTAACGAACAAAAATCAAGAATCACTGATAAATATCATAAGATGTAGGTATCTAGGTTTCCAAGAATGCACGCGTGCAACACAGACAATTCTATGTTTTTTTAATCCTAAAATCAAGCACGATGCCAAAATTAACTACCAAAACCACATTTCAAATTAGGAATATTCACCGCCTTCCAAGTTATAAGCACCGTTGAACGTATTCTATACAAATGTACTTGTATAAGGAACTGCTTATTATTCTGGTACCGTCACTGAGGTTGGATCTACGTGACCAGAATATTCGACATTATATTAATTTCTTATCGAAGTATTTTGATAAATTAAATGGCAAAATGTATTAGGTTTGATTTTGTTTGTGGGGCCTTTTTGTTGGAATGGAAGTTATTTTTTTTGTACGATGACAAGCATACTAGCCGCCTGATACTAAGCGGGAACCGCAGCCTAGACACGGACAACACAAGTGGTATCACTCGTGCCACCGTTGTCATCTAGAGACCTTATTTTACTGTTTTAATAGGTTCCCCTCTAAAAGCGGCGGTAGCCTAATGGCTAGGGCGTGGGACTTGCGATCATATGGTTGCCGGTTCGAACCCCCCCATTATCTCTTCCGTGGACCCACATTACTAGTAAACTTATTTTTGTGTACTGGCGAATTGTGTGTGTAAATCAGTAGGTACATACTATCATCCCTGCCCTGACGAACATCTCGGGGAATACACGTATAATGCGCATATAGTCAAGTACTGGCTGACAAATCATTTAAATTCTTGAACACGAGAAAGATTTTGTAAGATGGTCCGAATTCTGGAGAACTAGTAGACTCTGTTCCCGATGCTGTTGGGCCGGTATTTTGGTGCCTTTGAACTTACGATTCCTTCGCTACGCGTCACGAGTCCGAATTTTCGTGTGTCAGAAATCCCGAACAAGGAGAACATGCTAGAGGAGCAACCTTTTTTCTTAAAAAAAAGTGTGAACCTAAGTTTAACTGTAAGTTTGAAACTGTGGCCGACAGCATAGTCTCTTCATTGCAGAAGATATCACAAAATACTCAACTTCTTCTCCAAACTAACGGCCAAATTCTCTTTCCAGCGCCGACTAACCCAGAAGTACAGCATCGCAGTAGGAGTACCGACCCTCGTCATTCGAGGCCGACACGTAAGGGACGCCCTCCTCGACGACCCTCATGGCGAGAGGTTCCCATGGCCTCCTCCTCCTTTAAACGAAGTCCTGAGGGGCGTGCAGCTGCAGGGCGATGGGGAGAGTCGCCTCTACGAGGAACTGCCAGCTGATGCCGTCAGGGTGTTCTATTTCGCTGCACATTGGGTAAGTGATGATGAGGCTAAAATTGCCACTTCTGCAAGTGCTAAACATCAGGCTAAAAATACCAGTATATATGTAATATAGTCTTATAAACCGCGTCCACCCCAGGTGGCAGAAGATCCAATAGGTTTTGTCCGCACAAAAAAAAAGTTTTAAAATACAAATTATGAATTGACAAAAAATCCTCTTGGCAACAACCTCATTGATAAAATGGAACACTAGGAGATGGATTGCGAAACACCTCTTCAGGTAGATATTCAAAGTGTTCAGTAGCTTAGATATAGTGGATATTGAGGGACCTGGATCTATAGTTATCCAATATCCTTTATTCAGAAATGATTTGAAAATTACTTCTATTCAAAGTACTCTATTTGAAATCTTAACACACTGCATTAAAAAGACTCAATTTCAATTCAAGGATCTTAAATAGAAGACTCATTTCAAGTAGAGGATTCTGAATACAACACGCATTTCTAAATAGGATGTCTGTCTGAGTGACTACAAAGGTCAATGGCTACGTAATAAATCTCATTTTGTATGACATTTATTTCAGTGTCCTCCATGCCGGTCATTCTCGCCGAGCTTGTGCGCGGCGCTGGCGGCGGTGCGCAAGCGCCGCGCGAAGTACGCCAACACGCAGCTCATACTGGTATCCAGTGACAGGTATGAGTGCAATATTTTACTAAACAAGCTATGGTACAAAGATCGTAATTTATTTTAGATTAGGCGAAATAAAATATTTTCAAGCTAGAAGACTGCCAACTTTCTCCAAAAAATTATAGACAATCAAATCAATATATCCTAGCAAAAACTTAAAATTCTTGTCTGTATGTTTGTACACGCATCATGGAAAAACTACTGTACGAAATTAGGTAAGGTTTCCACAGTTGTATTGCTGGAGGCGGGAGATCTAACTTAAAATCTGGTGCATGTTTAATGTTGATACGCCGAGTTATAATAAGTAACTCCTTTTGGGACGCGAGTGAATCCGCGGGCAACGGCTAGTAGATACTTAATAATATAGAAATATATTCCTATAATATTATATTAATATTAATATTATTATATATATTAATAGACTGCCTCGTTGGTCTAGTGGTCCCAATCGCGACTGCTACGCTAGAGGTCTTGGGTTCGATCCCCAGGTCGAGCAAAGTGTTATTAAGTTTTTCTATGAAATTCTTAGTAGCAGCTCGGAGTCTGGATTTGTGCCCAGTGAATGGCAATAGCCTCGCCCCCTATAACATGGGACCCAAACATACCGGCGAACTGTGGGTGTACATTAAGTACACTTCTGCCTAACCCTTCGGGGAATACAGGCGTGATGGTATGTTATGTATTATATTAATATAGGAGATATCTTGGTAACTATATAGCCTAATGGCTAGGGCCTCGAACCTGCGATTTTTTGGTTGCCGGTACGAAACCCACCGATTGTAATACCGACGTGAACCCACTCATAATACAAGCGTTTAGCTTTATACGAGAGGATAACAAGAATACAAGTAGGTAATGTGCGACCCACATTGCTAGTAAGAAGTTTTTTTAACTACACACATATTTTAACAGAATTTAACATGAGTGATACATCAATAAAATTTCCAAAAAGGTTTTTATCTAATATATTTTGTATAGGTACCTTATACATATAAAGCTTTCTGATCGAATTTGAAAAAAGAAAAACATCTGGCGCGTTCAATACTTTCATTATTTTCCTTTTTCTTTCGCCGGCAGCATCGGAATAAAAAGCAACGATTTCCTTTGTTACCGGACAGTATACAGCATATTTAATTAAGTTAATTTCAACTTCAGCATAATGAGTTCTGAGGTTAAACAAATTATTTAAGAAGTAGATTCTTTCATTTGGATAAATATGTATTTAATGTAAGAAGGTGACCCAACAAACATTATCTTGTCCAAATTGGATTAATCTTGACTTCATACAAAAACTCATAGAAGAAAGTACATACTTTCCATACCATATAAAATGACATACGTACACGCATAAATTCTCACATTTGTTCAACATAATATATACATGGGTATGTATGTTGAAGATACATAAATACATACACACAAATGCAAACATACATACATACATAAAATTGCTTTCGCAAAGATCGATCTATGTTTATCTTTCACCTCTAGATCGCCGTATAAATAAACATTTGTATATTATTTACACAAATAAGACTGTTTGCATGTTGAATAATGAGCGTGGGCCCGACGCGAAGCTGCTCTCGAGTTAGATACTGATAGGGTTACCATGCTGCTTCACCTCGAGAGAGGAATATCGGACATTAAATCCTTTTTAAAGAAATATACACTAGATTTTTATAAAACTTAATTACTGACTATAAAGGATTGGATTCTACATATTTTACTTTTTTTAAGGTAATTCTAGTTAAGTATTTATTTGTGCAAAAAAAATCTTTCATTCATAAATTCATACTGTATGTTTCATGTGTCTGCCGCTAGGACGTTTGATTTGTCCTAGTTCTGCCGTCTTGCTTTTGGCAAACAACTGAGAAAAATTAACTTTAGTTGTCAAATTGTCATACCAATAAAATTAAAACATTTTATTTCCTAAAAGGGTCATTTTGGCTAATCGTGTTGTCTTGAGCGATATTTTTTTTTTGTGTTTTGCAAATTGTACAGAATATTCTACGTGTATGTATGGCAGTCGAAATTGCGACATCAACTTAATCTCAACTAATTAAGTACTAAAACTTTTACTTCAAAATGTTTATTAGTGTAATATTGTAAATTTTGCCCGAGTCCTCTATTTATACTTATTTTAAATTTAAGTTGTGTGTATGTTCTTCATTTAAATTTGCCTAAAAAAAATAATAATTTTGTAATTTTGCATGTCGTGGTCTCTTATAAGTGAGAAAGCATAAAACCTACAACCTTCTTTGTTTTGGTACATCCTTTAGTAATGTATTTCTTGTTAGAGATCCTTTAAATAAATAAATAAATAAATAAATAAATACTATATTTAATATAAATTCCTGTTAAATTATTTTTCTTTAAATAATCTATCCAATGAAAAAATATTGTGTTGTACGAAAAAACTTTACCACCAAAGAATTAACTAATCAATATTAATGTTATTTTCCAAAAAAAATCCTCTAAACTCCCAATACGTGGTGACCTTATTCGATGCAGTATTCATAGCTGAGACAGTGTCGTTATATCAAATTGAATCCGTTACTTGCTGATACCAACCGATCGATCGCGAATTTAACACAAACTCCTTGAAAAACTCCCGCAAATTATGATAAAAACTTGACGTTTTTCAGATATAAACTTAGGTAATATTAAATTAACTGGGAATGGGAAATGAAATTTCCATCCGTGCCATATAAGTACCTATCCAATATTATCACAAGAAACTTCATATAAACGCAATAGGTAATATTTAATCATCTAAATTGAGCACAGAAAATTCCATAGATATTTGAAATTTGTTTCAGTAGGTATCCATTCAAAGGAGTTTGCTA
Source organism: Subacronicta megacephala (assembly GCA_958496365.1). Classification (NCBI taxonomy): domain Eukaryota; kingdom Metazoa; phylum Arthropoda; class Insecta; order Lepidoptera; family Noctuidae; genus Subacronicta; species Subacronicta megacephala. The sequence goes on from OY292534.1 coordinate 995,177, forward strand.
ATTCAAATTCAGGCCTCTACCCGAGCTGGCCAGCCCACCTGTGTTAACTTACTTACATCATGCCCTTTTCAACCCAAAGGGTGAATTAATTCCAAGCAAAATCAATTACTGCTAAGAGCCTTTGAATATCTTGTGAAAGGAAAATTATAATATAAAGTTGCGTACACTTTCTGCCCCACTAGTTTAGTGGTCCTAAGCGCGACTGCTAGGCTAGAGGTCCTGAGTTCGATCCCCTGGCGGGGCAAAGTGTTATTGAGTTTTTCTAAGAAATTCTCAATAGCTCGTCATCTGAATTTGCCCGGCATGGCAATAGGGTCGCCTCCTATGACATGGGACCTAACATACCGGTGAAGTGTGGGTGTACATTACTACACCTCTGCCTAACCCTTCGGGGAGTTTTAACCATACGGGAATTCCAAATTCTAAAATCGTCCCAACTTTGCACATGCATTTAAAAAAAAGTTTTCCAATAGAAGCATCTGCGTCGAAGATTTTTACATAATCATGACAGTTTTAAGTTTTAATAAACCAAAGAATAAAACTATTGAAAACTTGATTCTCATTAATATCTTCAAAGGTATGAGGGGATGTGATCGTGTCGTGATTGCGGTGAGCTGAGCTTTGGCGGGCTTTGATGTCAGTGAAGTGTCATTATGCATGTGACTTTTTTTTGTAAAAGCAAAGATGTGACGACTTCGTTTGAAAACTGACAGATCATTGGAAGGGAAGGAATGTTGATACCGGAAACTGCTGGCGTGTCGTCTAGCTTTCGATTGGTGTATTATGAATGAATTTGACATTTAGTATTTTTTAAATAACTGCTAACCAGGCAAAGGTTGTTCTGCCATACTAAAATCTCTGTAGATACATGGGACGTAGCCTGGGATAGCCTACGACCTACTATTAGCCTAGGCCTAACCTACAAAATTTGGAAAAAAAAAATCGGTCGAGCCGTTTCGAAAGAGTTCAATACCAACCAACTGAATTTTTATATCTAGTTAAGTATATAAGATAAACCAAGTCGTACATATGTTATACGCGCCGTTGTTTGCCTCTTGCATCCCAAAAGACTTTTTGAGATAAAAGATAACTTGTGTTCTTCATGATGCAATCCTTGCCAAATTTTATCGAAATCTGTTCAGCGCGCTGAGAGCGTGTTTCAGACGTGAAAAGGCGACAAACAGTCAGATAGGGAATTTGGCATTTAAAATAGTACCGTTATTAAACTAAAATGTATGCTTATTTTTAACTCTACAAAATAAAATACCTATAGAGCTTAGATCACAATTTTAATTACGTAGATGGGTCATAATCAAAATAGAAGTGACGGTTTTGGTAAAAATAAAAGTCGTCAGATTGCATGCAATATCAACTTTTAATTGCAAAATATTCTTAACAACATAATCATATGTCTGAAAAAGATCGACTTAAATTATTTTTGTAAATATAGCCTCTATTTACTTTTTTATACGCCACAGAAAATATCAAGTTGTCCACAGAAAGGAATATAATCAACTTTTACATCAACAGCTATAAATCGAAATAAAAAGCAAATAACTTGTAATTATTAAATGTACCCAGTGTAATAAAGTTATCATTAAAAATTTTCTTTCTTTCTTTCTTTCTTTAATTGGCATTGATGCACTACGTGGCAAACCGGGTTCTTTTGACGGTGAACGTAATAATTCAGTCTCAACTTCAATTTGTCCAATCTCAAAGTGGCTGCATTTGACATGAGGCGCACAGATTATACAACTTAACCGTCTTGCATGGAGTATATTTGGTTGCTTTTTAGACCAGGAGATTTGGTGAATTTTAAGTGTACCTTTAAAAGGACGTATGATATTTGATGCTGCAATTTCTTCAATTTCTGCCACATGAGAATCATCTATGCCAATCGCTTCAATACCTTTACATTTGGTTTTAACGCAATTCAACAAAGAATTAAAATCTGCTATATCCGATCCAGTTGCAACTGACTGGTCACATATTCGTTTTATACATCCTCCCACACCGTCAGGAGCTCCTTTACCATGGCCTGCCTCGCTGTAATGCCATGTTATGCTATTAACATTATCTAAGACTTTGCCAAGATAATTCACTATTAAATGAAACATAGTTTTGTTCCTGTATTGCGTGGTGGGCCCATCGCTTAATAAGTGAAAATCTGTTAAATTGGTTGACAAATCTTTGATTTTCTCTAGAATGGGTTTCAAATGAGTGCAGATAAGTATTGGATCATGTCTCAAGTTTTCTGATATTGTACATATTGAGATTGGCTTTAATAAATTGTTTGGTGGTTCCGAATCAGTGTAATAGTATACGCAAGTGTGTAAGCTTATCTGCGATTTTGAACCGCCAAAGTGAGCAGACTGGATTTCAGCAGAATACTTACACATGTAATTTTCTGAGAAATCAATGTGTAAAAGACCTTCAGAGGGGGATAAGTGTTCTTTAATGAAACGAATCGTCTTCGACTGATTAATGATATTAGCACAGTGCTGCATAAAAATAGGAATATTAGAAAATAGAAGATTTACTACTACTTGACTTTTTGTATTTACTGTTTCTTTAATAGTCTTTTTGCAAGTTTTTTCGTGTCCTTTAACTACAAAAGTAACAGATTTTGTAACCCATCTACAATAGGAGATAGAGTCATTCTTGTCGTAGTTACCCAATTGTATAGTTTTCTCAAAACACATATGACATTTCCTTTCTAAACAGTTAACATTGAGAACATTATCGCAGCATAAACTTTTAGCAACTTCTGTAGCACTATTTTGAGGAACGATTTTTGAATTCCGTAACGCACACACAATCAAATTATTGTTAGTGTGTAATGAACACAAACAAGTATCTCTTGACTGAACTTTTGGGAAGGTAACCCAAAATGGACGATATCGTCTAAATGTTTGATAAGATATTTTAAGTCCTGTTTTGCTCATAAAAATTTTATGCAAATTTAACAAAGAGTCATTAAGGAGACGTATTTGCATTTTTTTTCTTATTGCGAGTTATTGTCTCTTTTTTACCCGCCGTGAGTCTACTATGCTCATCTTCTTGTAAAAAGTCACGTATTTTATTTTTGATAACGTATTCCTTTGATTTCTTGCCACGCGTAACATTTTTATTGAAATTACAGTTTTTTTTGCAAGCCCTTGCTAGGCGCATTTTGTATTTAGACCACTTAGACTCTAGAATTCTTAACTTTTTCTTAAGGTAAAGAATCTCCGCCTTTAATTTATACTTATTGCGAGCAATCTGCTGTACATGATTGAGTCACATCAAGTAGAGCAACTGCTCTACTTGATGTGACTCTAGAATGGGATGAAACTGACGTTGTTGGAGTGCCCCAGTTTATAAGTTGCTCTTTTTGCTTGTTATCCTCGCGACGTTTCCTTGCTTTATCACGCCACATCTTTCTAATTTGACGTTGTTGACGAGGTGTATACTGTTCAATAGTTTTCACTAACCCCTCCTTATTTTTTTTCTGATATCTTTCTCGGTCTTTTTTTCTTCTTTCTTCAAGAGCTGCGGCGTCTAACCTTGCCCGAGCACGACGCATACTTAGTTTCTTTTGCTCTCTGCGTCTTCTTTTTTTTCTTCCTCCGTTATTTTTTTTTGGAGGCATAACTGCTTAAACAAATTAAGCTACATGCAATACAATTTGTGAGTCTAAAAAACCATTTATGTACTTATTTACTAAAATACTAATTCAACTCTTATTAAAATCTTACAACTATTTTATAGCATAGTTGCTTAATTATTATAAAAAAAAAGTCAAAACTGGTCAAACGCGAGGAAATTCAGCAAAAAGTATATAAATAGCTTATAACAATGACAACACAGCATAGGTAACTTCTCAGAAATAAGTCATTATTAGTAATATTATCCCTCCCGTTGACTTTCATCCCTACAGTGGACACAGAAACACAGAAAAGATTTCCACAGAAGGGACTGTCTTGTACAAAATCAAATATAAAATCACCAGTTTTTAGGTTAGAAAAGCAGCAATGAAAAATTCGTTAAATAGGTCATCTGATGCATTGTGGTATAGTTTGTCGTATTAATTAAGTGCACACTTACCTAAATATTTGATAGAAAGGAAAGACTAACGATCTTTGACGAAAAACTTGGAGAATACAATATTTTAGTTCGTTGAAACACACGCACCATACATTTTATCTCAGCATAATGACAAATTACAGATAAATAATAGTTGCCAACATCATAATAAAAATATCGATTTGTAATTGTCGAAATCGATTGTTGAATTCGTATTTTTCGGGTTCACAGAATGGATACGAATTCTGTAACGACTTGTTTAATCTGTTTTTTCTTAATTATAAACGGGATTATTTTTCGAAATGTCATGAAACTAAAAGCTCATTATGTTAGTGATTTATTATTAAAAGTCTGAATATCATAAAAGTAATAATTAAATTTTAATGTCCATGCAAAGCTACGAACTCTTAGTCGTAACAAGTCCACAGAAGGGTATTTTGTCATACTGTACCCATAAAAAAAACAGCATTTAATGATAATAAACGGAATATTTTATATCGTGCACATAATTCAATCCAAATTCTATGACTCTGTTAAATCCAATAATACTAAGTCTCATATAATAGGTAGGTACTGAGGAAATAAGTTATAACATTTTTTTCGCTTGTTTTGATTATGACCCAGATATCTGTAGCCTTCAGGACTGTGATCTAAGCGGGGTCTCATTAACCCCTTCAAAGTGTCTGTTAGTTGTGCCACGATTATCTCATGCTCTGCCGGACGCAAACGACTTTGATCTTACACTGAAGTTATGTCACTATGCATGTGACAGTTTAATTTTTTTTTGCGGCCAGTAAGCATAAACTATGTTGTGGCAACCTTATAGGCGTCGGTATTATAAGGATACCTACTAAGGGCAGGCCAATTTTTTTTTCTAAGTTTGTTTATTGAAAATTTTTTGTCATTAGGAAATAATCGTCAAACAGTACATAATTGCCGCTATGGACACTACTTGGACTGTAATACTACCACTAATGCACTTACTGTACTGAGACCTTTGAAGTCCATTCTTGTGTACACGTCGAGTTAAGTAAATCTAGTCTAAGCTGACCTCTCATAACATAACAAAACATACCATCACGCCTGTATTCCCCGAAGGGTTAGGCAGAGGTGCACTTAATGTACACCCACACTTCGCCGGTATGTTTGGGTCCCATGTAATAAGGGGCGAGCCTATTGCCATTCACCGGGCACAAATCCAGACTCCGAGCTGCTACTGAGAATTTCATAGAAAAACTCAATAACACTTTGCTCGACCTGGGGATCGAACCCAAGACCTCTAGCGTAGCAGTCGCGATTGGGACCACTAGACCAACGAGGCAGTCTTGGAATAAGCTCTATCTTAGCTGACCTCTCATTATACAGAAAACCGATACAATGCGAGCTCAGCTTTAAATGGAAATGTATACTTAGCTTGACCTGTAGCCGAGTGTACCAATAAGTGCAAATATACTCGACGCATCGAAACTCCCCTTCTAAAAACGTGGAGGGTGGATGACGTCACTAGACGCGAGTCGCGACAGGTACCCAGACTAATGGAAGGGGTGGTGATAGGGCTGCCGATCGATAGTAAACGTAACAAAGGAGTTTTAGGTACAAATAATTATTGAGTTTGAAAATAAGAAAAAATATTTTACTCTACAGGAGCCGCGAGATATGCGCTAAATCTTTACATGGTATAAAATAAGGTCGCTGTTTGTGCGCTTCGATCTTTTAAACTATGCAACAGAATTTAATGCAGTTTTCAGCAATAGATAGAGTGATACAAAAAGAAGGTTTGTATGTAGTATAGGTACATGCATATTATAGTCTTCTTCTAGTTCGCTATTCGATAAAAATTACGTTTCGCTGCACAACGTCGTCGCGTCGTTGCGTCGGCGTCGACGCGTCGTCGTCTTCTTTTGTGTATATTTATAACCCCAATAGCAGGTCCATTATTACTCAAAATCTAGTTTAATAGAAATACAAAAGCCATAGCTCAGCCCAGAGAATAGCCTGCATGTTATTATACTGGCATCTACCAACAGCCCTCTCCAATCACATAAGAGGATAATATCGGACTGCAGCTTCCTGTCACACGATAACATCGTGCAGCTCGTAGTAAAGATTGCAACGTTCGGACAGCAAGCGCTTGCGACGAAAATATTCTTTACGTAAAGCGTTACAGGCTACTGTTTTCAGACGTTAGTTTCAGGTACCATCACGATTGTATTCCCCTAAGGGTTAGGCATAGGTGCACATATACACACCTACAATTCACACGTCTCGTTTTTTTTAAATGGCCTACAAGTCTGGGCGAAAATTTTGTTTGTTAATACGATACAGGAGATAGATTAAACAAAATTAGGAGCAACCTATAGATTCCTCTCTTTCATCCACACAATTAAAAAAAACAAAGAAAGAAAAAGCAAAGAAGAAGCAATCCATCCAGCAAGCAAGCAAAAGAAAAATCCAAAGAAGCGTCGGTAGCCTAATGGCTAGGGCGTCGGACTTGCGATCATATGGTTGCCGGTTCGAATCCCACCCATTGCACTACCGACGTGAACCCACTCGTAACACAAGCATTTAGCTTAGCACGAGGGGTTAACAAGAATACTAGCAATGTGTGACCCACATCGCTAGTAAGCTTTTTTTTAAAAAAAATAAAATAATTCAAATTCAAAGCAAAGCAAAAAGCCTTGACAGTCAAGCCAAAAAAAGGCGGCTTGACTGTCACCTCACTCATTTGATTACAATTTTCCGACGTCTGAAGTAGGTTTATTTAATGATTTTAATGATTAAACGAACTTCACTTCACTAATCTGAATGTTAACGAAACGGAAATAAAAATTTCACATCACATTACAAACTACCCTTGCGGGAAGCATAGGCATTGCGGGCCGAGCACGTTATGTTAATTGAAAGTCAACCATTAGCTGTACGCACCACAAACGCTGCGCCACAGAGGCGGCAACTAAACGCAACACCTTCAAAAGCAATTCACTCAAATTGATCGCTTTTGTTTCGACCCTCGCGACAGCCCTAATTAATAGGGCTGTCCGTGCGTCGGTTGTTAAGCGTGTAGAAGGGAAATGTACATTCAGCCTTGTAATTTTATGTGGTAATTGAAATTAAAAGTTAAATCCTTTGGGAGAAATAAATACTTACTGAAAAGTTTTGTATGTCATTACCTTACATACATACCACCACGTCTGTACTCCCCGAAGGGTTAGGTAGAGGTGTACTAGTGTACACCCACATTTCGTTGGTATGTTAAGTCCCATATAATAGGGGGCGAGCCTATTGCCATTAACCGGGCACAATTCCAGACTCCGAGCTGCTGCTGAGAATTTTATAGAAACACCCAATAGCTCTTTGCTCGACCTGGGGATCGACCCAAGGACCTCTAGCGTAGCAGTCGTGCTTTGGACCACTAGACTAATGGGGCAGTCCCTTTTATACTTTTACACCTGAAAATTTAATTACCTTATTGTTTGTTTTCCTTCCTGATGGTTGGAAATTAGGTGATGAACTTGAATTTGTATGAAAGCTTTTTTTCAAAGTACTTCCATGCTCGAAAACCATTCATAATATAGAACTTATCATTGCAATATTTGAATAAATAACAGAAATGTTATTCAATTTAAAAATGTTGGCAATAAAAACCGCAAGAATACCATTTTAAAGCTTCTTTCTCAAGAATTTTATTCAAATCCTAGTTCTTGTTCCTTCCCGATTGGAACACCAAATTGGGGAATTTGAATTTCATCTCATTTATCTGTATGTTGGTAGTACTGGGGGCCTACCATAAACTCTTATAGCAGGTCAATTTTAGACGGAAAGTGAACTGTCGTGTTATTTTGTACCATGAGCACATCAAATAACCGGCCAGCCAGCGGTCACGTGACTTAAGCCGGCGAGCGGTCACGTGACAACATTTCAGCGGGCTGACCTGCAAAGAGCTTTACCATCAACTCATTTTTGACATTAGAGCACTTGAAATTGAACTGCCCTGCAGTCATATTTAGCAGCCGTATAAAAGTAGCTTTTATTGACCTGTTTTCTTTAATTTGTAAGAATAACCTAAAGTAAAAATGACTTAGTGCATTACATACTATTGTAGCATTATTTAAAATTTTAGACAGAATAAAAGTATTATATTTTCCGTTCATTGTCGATGTGTGATGAAGATGAACTACTTACTTGATTTCTTGAGTAAGATAACGATAATATCAGTGATAAACTCATCACTAAAATCCAAAAAATAGAGTTGGTACTTAATTAAGATGTACTTACCAGAAAATAAAGAACACATTATTTATTTTTAATTAATTGTTGTCTGCCCAGCCTTTATAATATTTGATAGCACCACCAACAATGGAATTCCAATTTTCCACCACCTCCGTCCGCATCACACATCTTCGAAACATTGACCGAGCACTTAAGTTGTAGCCCATTGCAATGTTCTTGTGATTATTTAAAATTCACACAACGTTTCCAATTGTTCATATGAAACTCTTTTTTAAATCATGATAACTTATTTTAATATTTCCTTTACCACTCACAAGGACGAACACGATACAATTGTCTGCTATAAAGAAACTACCTTCTTACGAGTGTTCCAAAAATTAAAAAAAAAACCACCACACCACACCACACAAGAAGTTAATATGATCTCGTAAATTGTGCATAAGAAATTATTTGATTCGTATGTACTTAAAGCTTCGTTCGAAAACAGCCCTTATTTTAGTTGCTTGTATGCTAAGTGTTTGTATTGACAAGGGTCTTTAACATTTAAATCAAGATAACTAAAAATGTTTTGCAACAAAACTTAGTGTCTGTAGAAGTATTACTCTCATAAAAACAGTATTTTGAAATAATTATCCTAACTTCCTTAAAACCGTAAAACCGATAATAATGCGAAAGCGTATTTCAGAACGTTTATTTATGTTAAAGCGAACCGGACAGCTTTAGTGTAGCAGGTCTGAAGTTGATGCATTGCAGGGCAGTTCGAATTGTTCATGGTACAAATAGAAAACCTGTCAGGTTGACCTGCATAGTTGGCCTGTCCTGTACTTGGCAAATATTTTAAAAGTTCATGGTAGGCCCCCTGGACTGCCGATGGCTGCACAAGAACAGCGGGAATTGCCAAATTCGGCATATTTTTTATTATTTTTATATAAGTATGAACAATTTCATGTTACTACCTGAAAACCCGATTCAGCAAAAAGCTTACACAGATTAAAAGCTTCCGCGCTGACAAAACTGAAACCTTACACGAATTGTGCTTCTTTAAAAATTATATTACCTTCACAAAACCCATTTTTATCTGAGCCAGGCCACAGTACCGGGCCAAACAAAGTTTATGCTGCCTCTCCCCTCAGAAAAGATAATTTTCGCATAAAAGTGAATGCCTGTCATAAACTCGGAGAGTTTTCAGGGGAGCTCGAGGACTCCGCATTTTTTGTAACTTTTTGAGTGCTCAGATGTTACCAACTTGAAATTTAATTAAAAACTCCAGCTATTTATGATTAAAAATACACCGCGATCCATGCGCCACTTGCGTTCGAAATTCCGGATACAGGTTAGGATAGGTATTTGATTAATCAGTGCGTTACGCATTGGCTTTGAAATTAACTGGAAACTAATATTTATTAGTAGGTACGTACTCTATTCATTAATTCACGAATGGAATTCAAAGAAAAATCCTTGCAGTCTCCATAATATTTAAATCTTATTCAAAAACTCATTCACGAAACATATTCTCACAGGTCTTCATTACATTCATCATTCCACGCCATTGCGTTGGCATAATAAGCCACTGACGTTTGCACAAAAAAAGTAGATAAAAATGGCGGGTATTTCGCGCGGGAACTTGCATCCTCCTGCCTAGTGATGGCGACATGGCTTGCTCCCTCAGTCCCTCCGCTGTTATCGGCTTAATTTAATTGCGTAGCCCGTGCCATTTTGAATGACTTTCCGCCACCGCTCCACTTGTTTGTGTTGTAAATGGAATTTGTTGTAAATACGTATAAATGCGAAGCTAACATTTTATTTTAATTTGAATAAATAGACGGTAAGTAGAATCTGGATAGTATTGGATAAGAAAATTGTGGAAAGGGACATTGAGGATAATGGAAATAGGAACCTATGTAAAATAAATGGCAGTGTTGTAAGTTTCTATTGGTGGAGGTGCTTGCTTTACTTTTTCGCATTCTGCGAAGATTTCAGGTCACAGGAAATTATTGTCAATGTAATTTACTATGAGCCAGTGAATGTGTCATTAATATTCAATATGCAAGCGACCGCTTATGAAAAAGATTTTATCTATATAAAGGAAAAGCAATCGCCGAAACGGAACTCTATTGGGATCGCCTACGTCTGTTATTTTTCCTAATTTCATTTGGAATATAGCAAACAAAGGACAATCAAACTTTAAGCACATTTAAAGAAACTGCACATACCAATGTTTATTAAAGAACTCACTGCTCAAATAATTTACTTATTCAAAGTTCTGGAATCTCGCCAAATAATACTCATTTAAAAGTCTCGATGACAATCTAAAGGCAGCTGCATTTGCAGTTTGAAATGAAAGTTGAGATATTATGAATTCACATCGTTGTCTGAGTATTGTCATTCTTGAATGCAATTTCTCCACGTTAGCTGCAAGTTACAAAAACAAAAAGTTTTACGTTACATTATGGAATAAAATTAAACGTTAAAATTATGTAAGTATATTAATATCCAGTGCACCTTAATTGTTTTTTCTATTGAGATTTTATATTTATGCAAGGAAAAGCCACATTCGATGTTTACTTAATTTTCCTGCGCTTAATTATTCTTAGAATTCTAGATACTTATAATATCAGAATTAGATACTTATTATCTTGTATTCAGCAAACCCTCCTAATGATTGTGCTAAATTGTTAATTAAAACAGAATCGCTGGAACAAACAAACAAATCTAAATTAAACACTAACAGTGCGCGTATATTCTTGAGATTTATCGCTACCGAGGTACCCCAGCGGCAGCGTTCTAATAAAGCCAAGGCGTTTATTATGGCCCATTTCCCGCACTCCGCGTTTACGTTGCGGTCCACGCGATATAAAATGGCATTGAGTGCCAGACAAATGGGATTAAAGAAAATGGATTTTAATTTTCCAACGGAGTTTCTTTAGGTACTATTTTTAATAGGTACTCAGTTTCTGTCATTTTGGTAAATTCATTTTTTTATTTCATAAAGGCTTTTGACCTGAAGTGAAAATGTGGATCGTACGTAATTTTAGATGTTGTAGTTGAAAATTCATGCCTATGAACAAGGCTACACTAGACAGATTAGACTGAACCTGCAATCCATCCTAATGGATGGTAATCCATGTTCCCCTCTGCCAGAAGACCAAAAACGATTGCCTTTCAAGCCCGTACCCAATTACATAGAACAAACCCAGCCCTCAAGATTTATCACGGCTCCAAAATCCTAATAAGGCCAGGACGCTTATTACACCCGAGCAACCCGTTACGGTGATACCTATTGGGGTAAAACGCCGATTACGCGCCTGTGGGGTGCCGATAAACCACCCTGCCACTGAATATGGAAATTGAGAAGGACCATTAAGAGCAATGTCGGTGGTGGCGATCTGGAGGGCAAAATTTTTTTTGTGAATTGTGCTGTGGCGATGGCGCGTTCTCCTCCCCAACAAAAATACTAGGACCCATTTGAGGGCCGAAGTTTTTTGGCTGTCTAATACGGCCGTCTAAGCTAGTAGGGTTTATATTCTGAACTTTTGACTACGTAACTTTGTACTTGCTTTGTAATCAAAAATTTTAACCAAGTGAGCCTTCTGTCCTGCCTATCTAGCGGCCCACGTTAACGTTATCAGAATTTTATGGCACTAACATGTTCCCCTGGCTCCTCTGGCAGCAGTTCCTGAGTATAATCCTGTAGCAGAGGGAATCAAATTCAATGGACGCCATATATACTACGTGACGATTGCAGTTTTCAACTAAGATTTTGCACGGAATTCATTCTTGAAGAAGTGAGATGGAGTTCAGAAACCTAAAGAATAGACAATGTTGAGCGTACACTGCATTCGGAAGGCACTGATTGACATAATTTTCACCTTGTTTTTTAATTATTATTAACTAGCTATCCGCCCACTGCTTCGCCCACGTGGTTTGTCGGCTTTTCTCTACTGTGATATGCATGTATATTACATATAAACCTTCCTCTTGAAACACTCTATTTTTAAAAAAAAAACCGCATTAAAATCCGTTGCGTAGTTTTAACGATCTAAGCATACATAGGGACAGACAGACAGCGGGAAGCGACTTTGTTTTATACTACCTATGTATGTAGTGACGATGATACTAGTACTACATCTATTTTCTCTATTAAGTATAGGTATTATGTTAAACAAAAATAATTTAAAGAGAAGGACACTGCTGACTAGCAATGTCAGATTTACACGTGGGCTTTGAAACGGCCAGTTCCTAGATACATATCTTTAAATCCATGTGTCCTCCCACTAATATTTTAAAATGCGGAAGTTTATATTTTTGTTACTCAATTAAGCAGAAATGGCTGAAGAGATTTGGATGTGAGTGAGTTTATGACCTGGAATAACTTTGTCTGCGGGTCTGAAGTCCTCTTGCTGAGCGCTCATGAATTATAATGATGTTATTAGTTATTTAGTAGGTACACAGGTGGTCTCATCCGGTCATTTATCTGATATAATCCCTTTGCCGCGCTACATAACACCGGTGAGGGATGGGGTAGGCTGTATCGTATCGTATTCGACACTCACCCTCATAAGTAAACCCTTGCGCATTAATAATAAAACGTGCATACATAAAAAATATCTTGGTACGGTGGATCTACTTACCAGGGTTATAAATAGGTCTAAAATGTGTTGCTACTGTTAATAAGGAGACATTAATAGGTAGTAAGTTCCTCGAATATTTAGGTAGGCACTTACATAATGCGATGGTTATAAAAATTTTAGTTTTTTAAATTAATTTTAAGTTTAGATTTTATTTGCCGATTACTCTCCAAACTTTCCATTCCGACTGCGAGAAAAATGACTATGCTAGGCCATACAATTATGTAAATATAAATACATAGCTTAGAAGTAAGTACTTAGTTAAGTATAAAGCCTAAAAGCTCTTAATGCCAATTTCCTTTTATTTCTAAGGAAATATATAAACTTCTAAATCTTCTACACAATTGAGTGCTTTATTTTTTTAAGCTTATTTCGAAGGGTGTCATGGCGCCCAAGCGTAATGGCGCGGCGCAAGTGAATTATGGCGGGAAAATACAAAACACCATCGACAAGGTTGCTATGAGAATATCCGAATCATATGGTTACATTCTAGACTTAATTTTGGGGACCTCTTTCGGATTATACTTTATGTGAAAATATGGAATAGGGATTTTTTTATTTTTTTGTGGAAGAAAACATGTATTGAAAGACTAAGATAGTATGTACAGTCGCCAGCACATCAGGTTATACGATACTGTCTTTCCCCAAAGATTTTAAATCTGAAAATGTTGATCATTAAGTTCAAAATCAACTAAGAAAATTTGTGGTAACCTGGGCCCCTAGACAATGTCACATCTTCATTATCGATGACGAAGTTAGATGTCCGAAATGTATGGATTTGACATAATTTCATCACGTGACATATCTAACTTCGTTATTGATGATAACGATGTGACATTGTCTAGGCCCCCTGATGTGCTCGCGAGCGTACCTAAATCTGTTAGGGCCGTGGTGAATCTGATCACCAATCTCACGGACCTTATTATGGGGCAAAGGGAGGGCAAGCGGCTTTTAGTTGATTCTATATTCTTATTTAAATTTAGGAAGACATGTGATGTTCTCGCATAAAAACTTTTCACATTAAACTTTCCAGTACAAAAAGTTACAGCGAAATTCAGTTCCGACCGCATGTCACAAATGTGTTTTGTAAGAAAATATTGCCATTACTGGTAACTTTTTGAACCGGCGAAATGGAATTGTGGAGTATTAGGCATTCGATGATGCCCCGATATAGGTAACAGAAATCCCTATATTTTTTTCTTTTTTTTTTGACCATGCGGTTACGAGACTATAGTTATATTTTGCACTGTTAAAAGTTAAAGGGTTAAACTCAGCTTCAATCTTACATTTTTGATGATACCAGACCATTTTGCAATTTCTTTCAAGCAACCTTAGAATAGATTGAACTGAACTGAACAATAAAATATGCAGTTGCCGGTGCATTAAGTGCATACATACATACATACACTCACGCCTTTTTCCCATAGGGGTAGGCAGGAACTACAGAACGCCATCTGCTACGATTCTTGCATAGGTACTTCTTTTGCTTCGTCCACATTCATACATCTAGTCATACATATGCGCCGGTTGCAGGTACTACGCACCTGACCTACCTTTCTGAAGGATCTCACCAATAAGGTCGTGGCATTAAGTGCATATACAATATTAATATTTAAATAGCATTAAGCGGCGGTAGCCTAATGGCTAGGGCGTCGGACTTGCGATCATGTAGTTGCCGGTTCGAAACTCACCCATTGCACTATCGACGTGAACCCACTCGTAACACAACTCGTAACGCATTTAGCTTAGCACGAGGGGTTAACAAGATTACTAGTAATGTGTGACGCACATTGCTAGTAAGCTTTTCTTAAAAAATAAAATAAAAAAAAATTAACATTACTAACAAATAACATACCATACCATCACGTATGTACATATTACCTACACACAGCCCACAGTGCCTGTATGTTTAGGTCCCATGTAATAGGGGCAAGCCTTTTGCCATTAACCGAGCACAAATCCGCAAGGCCGCTACACTAATCAAGCAATGAAAACTGAAGCAAGCTGCTAATTAAGGTGACCAGCAGCTCAGCAGCCGCGTTGTGGCCTATTAGACCAAAATGGCAGCCAACCGGCTTCCCTCAACATATTTATTTATGTCCTATTTTGTACAATCGAGTGAATAGAGTATGTAACATTTATCCACTTATACTAAGAGAGTGCCGAATCAAGGTTGACAAATGGCTTCATGGTCTTACCTATGAAGAACTTGAAAACTTAGTTAAAACGTAACCTTAAATTTACTCATAATACATACATACACACAATACCACACACACACCTACACACACACACACACACATACACACACACACGCACACTTGTTTTTCATTTTCTTTTATATTAATCAATTTCTCTTGCTTATAGCTATAAGTTAATAATAATTTTGTCTACGCTGGAACGCTAACGCGTAAACCTTTATGTTATTTTCTGTATGGGCGTTAATGGCTGCGACACAGTTTACAACTAATGCAGTCATTATCGTATGAAATGTTATTGTAATTTGTGTTTTAGTTCCAATACTAAAATTTTTATTATTATTTATTTATTTGTATACTTAGTGTGTTTGTTAAATTATACCGTGCGTGACGCTAACAAATCTTCATTTCGTTCGGCTTAACCTTAATCTACGAAGTTTTGTCATAAAAAAGTAATTTGTTCGTGACTGTCTCGCTGACAACGAAAACAGTGAAATGGTTTTATCGTGTCCCTCGACATAACTAAAGGCGTGTTTCCACTGTGCAAGTTTTAATTGCATGAAGTCACAGTTGCGTGTTTTAAAGTTGTTTGTTTTGTGTTGCCGCGGGCCTACTAATGTGGATTGAAAGACAATAATAGTGCCAAAGACTGCGATGTCGGTCTTCTGCTTGGGACGCAGAGGAATGATAACTAACTCACTCACGTGGCACCAGTAAAAAGTGACGAGGCGAAACAACCCTACGCTCCATCGCCTTCACCGGGTGGCGGATACCCACACATTAAATAAAGTCATGACTACATGCACATAGCTTAAAAATGTAGGAACATAATTATGTCCCCGAAAAAAAAACAATAGATAATCCGCATCTTTACACTATGTGAAGATACGGGTTTTATTGTATAAAATAAAGTCGCTTCCGCTGTCTGTTCCCTTAGATATTTTAAAAAACTCAACGGGTTTCAATGCAATTTCAGCAATAGATAGAGTGATTGAAGAGGAAGGTTTATATTTATAATAGGTACGTACAGAAAAGCTAAGAAACCTCGCGGGCGAAGCCGTGGGCGGACAGTTAGTTTAAGTATAATTCAATCCCGGTATATCACCGGTTTAATATCGTAAGCACATCACTACGACTTATGAAATTGAGTCGTAAAAAAGCAATTCGATCGTTCCCGCCGCTGAGTTGCTGACAGTAGCAGGCATACTGTGTAATTTATGTCGCTACCAACTTCATACAACTCTTGTAAAGACTATAATTTATATACAGACGTAGTTATTTACACCCCCTTTCCGCCCTTACATAAATAAAGAAGGGAAAGCGAAGAGCTATGAGCATTTTCAGCTGAAATAAACCATATCATTCTAAGAGCGAGCCGGTACAGGAAAAGCGAAGATCTCAGGAACAATGGAATAAATAAATTATATCCATGCCTACTGACAATCAATACCTGATTTTTGTATCCGTGTCTCGTTTTCGCTTTAAGTACGACTGTTATAACATAACATACCATTACGCCTGTATTCCCTGAGGGGTTAGGCAGAGGTGTACACCCACATATCGCCGGTATGGTTAGGTCCCATGTAATAGGGGGCGAGCCTATTGCCATTATCCGGGCACAAATCCAGACTCCGGGCTGCTACTGAGAATTTCATAGAAAAACTCAATTAACACTGCTCGTCCTGCGGATCCAACCCAGGACTAGACTAATGAGGCAGTGCTACTGTCATCATCTTAACATAATTTAAATTCTCCCATCTCTTTTCAGGAGCGAACAATCCTACAATCGCACGGTACAATCCGTATCGTCCGTGGGAGCACTTTCCGTGCCTTGGTCGGCGGCAGACGCGAGGCTCACCATGCCGGCGGCGCTAGGGGTCGCCGGTATACCCGCCATCGTCATCACCGACGGCGCCGGGAAGATCCTCACAGCGAATGGCCGGCAGCATCTGTCCGCTGATCCACTTGGATTTGTAAGTATTTATGACTTCCAAAGAGAATTAAAGATCCTGTATAATAAGGTCCCAAAGTTTACGAATCGGAGCTCTTCGTGGTTTAGACGCGAAATAAAACATAAGGGTTGCAACTTGTCATAAACCAATCTACTTAACAAGAATACTAGTAATGTGTGACCCTCATGGCATTCTTTAAGAAAAAAAAAACTTCTGAACCATGGAACTGATGTTGAGCGACCAGATTCCTATCCCAATCAAATCCCAATTGGGTGATTTATTGCAATACTGCAACGTGATTTGTTGCAATACTGCAACTTTATACTCTCTTCTTTAAATAAACCTTTTTATGATCTGACCTCATTCCTTACCACAGAACTTCCCCTGGGCACAGCGACCGGTGTCTGTACTAACGGAGCAAGCCCTGCTGAAGATGGCACGACATCCAGCTGTTGTGCTGTTTATTGGTAAGAGCATCTTTGATTTATTATTTTTTCCAGGTATGGAGGTTACAGTTAAAGGAGTTTTTAGTTATGAAAGAACTGACTCATAAGTAAGTCTAATCAAGTTCTAGTCCCAGGTAAAGTCAGTTCCAATGAAATTTTCGGTAGCATTTCCGACCTTGGGCTTGGGATTTATGCCCAGTTAATGGCAATAGGCTCGCCCACTATTAAATATACCGGTAAACATAGTGACTATGATCTAAATTATGTCAAATTCTTGTGAAATTCAACAACTGCTATTGTATAATGTCTATCAGCATTGGATGTGCTCTGTGGCGATCACTGGGTGAGGCCTACGTTCAACAGCTTAGTGGACGAATATAGGCTGAATAGGATGATGATGATGATGATAATTAGAATCGGAAAGTTCCTATAGAGTGGTTGGGATTAATGTGTTAACTGCCCTTTTACAGATGATGAGGACTCAGAAATAGAATTCGCCGAATCTGTAATCACCCCATCAGCAGAATCATACTACGACGAATGCAGCATCCAGTTCCCAGGTTTCTGTCCCTACCAGAACTCTTCGGACGACGAAACCATGGACTTCGACTACCCCACATCACGTCACTCCAGGACGAAGAAGAAGCCATTTAAGCACGTCATGTTTTACATAGGCATCGATGGTACGGACAGCGCAGATATGCTAAGGGAGCATATAGGGCTGGATGATGCAGTACCCTTGCTAACTTCCATAGATTTCCCGAAACAGCGCTTGGTAACTATGAAAAATGGAGACGAGATCACCACAGACTCAGTGCAGAATTTCGTGGATGCGTATCTAAGTGGGAATGCGGATTTCAAACCGTTGAAGCCGTATACTGAGAAATGTTAGTTTCTGTAGAATTTTTGGCAGTTTTTGAGTGATAGGACTAGAAGAAAACCATCTATATTCTCGATCCCTCCTGTAACGTATTAGTAGATTTACGATGACACTCACTTGACGTGGATGGAAAAAAATGGAAGTCACAAAAACTTGTTTCTTATGGATATTAAATAAATATTTACCGATTTCATGTCTTGGGGAGCACGTTAACCTGTCAGTCGCGGTTGTCCTACAAACACCCACTACAATCGTTAGTAGTAGTCTGAAAAAAAGAAACTCCTGGCCTTTCTGAGAGCCAGTCTATTCTAGGGGATTCCTATTTCCCAAAAATTGGGTTGGCGAGGTCTGATGGCAATCGCTTCATATAAAATTAGCATCATCTGTATGAAAGCCGACTCCTAGTAATTGAAAAAAAAATATAGAAGGATGATGATGATTCCTTTAAGAATGAATTTATTTTTCTTATTTTATGCCTTGGCAACTGTAGAAGAATGACGTTTACTCAAGTCGCGCCTCAGAAATATCAAACATTTAGTACATACATTTATTGTTATACCAGTATTATTTCAATAGTTCTAGCCTTTTAATACATCGAGAGAGCATTGTAAATTTGATTTCATTGTAGACTCATGAATAATTAATTATTCTAGGTTCTTAGTAATTAGACTGTAATTTGTATCGTAGATTAGATAGCCCATGCATAGTCGCGTGGGTCATTGTAATGATATGTGACAAAAATAAATAAATCCTTTCTCAAAACAATGTGTTAGAATTTTACTTTGATACCCTAAAATGACTCAAAAAAGAATGAATATATTAGACTGACATAAATGATTTATCCCTATTATTTGATGTTGGTGCAAAATAGAGGATTCGGCCAAAATTGACAATTTACACCAAAAATCCAAAAGCTTCTAAGATAACGTGAACAATTTGCGAAAAACCAATAAAGCAAGGCTGAACAATTAGCCTTAAATCTCAAAAATCTCACTATCCAATAGAACAGTATCTTAGCTAAAATTGGGGGTCATTGGAAGAACAAAGTGAATTCAATTTTATTTTTCAAAGTTCCCGCCACGAGTGTTTTTCCCTTGAATGCCTCCATACTACTATTATAATACTCTTTATTAGGCATTAAGCGCGCGGTTTTTCGTAAATTGTGCGTCTATAACACATTTTAGGTCAAAATTTCTATTTCCATGAGATAGATAGACGATCAATTTACCAAAAAAAAAATTTGGCGCCCAAGGCTGAACTCTCGTATAGTGCAACAAACTTATCAGACTCGGTGACAGTGTTACCATTCACCATCATTCCACCTGCTGAGACTATCCGGTTTAATAACTATGGCATTTAGAAAAAATATATTCGATTTAATGGATTTAATATTAAAGCGCGTGGAAAATCTTAGAATTAAAATAACTTTAATAATTGTGTTATAACAACATAAACACGGATAAAAATCAATTACGGCAACCGGGTACGAAAAAAACTATTTATAGTTACAGGAAACATAACAAAAATAAATGTAGCTATACCTGCAGGTAACTAAACTAAACTTGGCAAAAAAATTATACTATCTAAAATATATATTATCACATTTTTCCCATGAGTGACCGCATAGAATATAAGTTGGCAAAAAACCTAGTATCCAAGTTGTGTAAAATTATAAATTGTGCACACCGGTAAAAAAAAGGCAAAATTGACGCCAAAACCATAGCCGCCATTATTGTGAAATATAATTTCCAAAATAAATTTCACGTGCTCAAACAGAGTACGGCTTTGAAAACTACATAAATTGGTGAGAAATCTTCAAATCATGGCTGATAACGACGATCTTTTGGACTACGAAGATGAGGAGCAGGCAGATCAGCAGACCGCTGACGGGGCGACGGAAGCGGCGCCAAAGAAAGAGGTTAAAGGATCCTATGTATCTATTCACAGCTCTGGCTTCAGGGATTTTCTGTTAAAACCTGAGATATTACGCGCCATCGTTGACTGCGGCTTCGAGCATCCATCAGAAGTGCAACATGAATGTATTCCGCAAGCCGTCCTTGGGATGGACATCCTGTGCCAAGCCAAATCTGGAATGGGTAAAACCGCCGTGTTTGTGTTGGCGACGCTACAACAGCTGGAGCCGTCTGAGAACCACGTCTACGTACTCGTT
The DNA here is from genome assembly GCA_958496365.1 of Subacronicta megacephala. NCBI lineage: Eukaryota > Metazoa > Arthropoda > Insecta > Lepidoptera > Noctuidae > Subacronicta > Subacronicta megacephala. Next base: position 1,015,746 of record OY292534.1, read on the forward strand.
ATGTGCCACACTAGGGAGTTAGCTTTCCAGATTAGTAAGGAATATGATCGTTTCTCTAAATACATGGCCGGCGTCAGAGTATCGGTGTTTTTTGGTGGAATGCCTGTACAGAAAGATGAAGAGGTCCTAAAGACTGCATGTCCGCACATTGTCGTCGGCACGCCTGGTAGGATTCTAGCTCTAGTAAACAGTAAGAAACTGAACCTAAAACATCTGAAGCATTTTATACTGGATGAGTGTGACAAGATGCTTGAATCTCTAGACATGAGACGTGACGTCCAGGAGATATTCAGAAACACTCCTCATGGCAAGCAAGTTATGATGTTCTCAGCTACATTGAGCAAAGAAATCAGGCCAGTATGCAAGAAGTTCATGCAAGACCCTATGGAAGTGTATGTAGATGATGAAGCCAAGCTGACATTGCATGGATTGCAGCAACACTACGTCAAACTTAAGGAGAATGAGAAGAACAAGAAGCTATTTGAGCTGCTTGATGTGCTGGAGTTCAACCAAGTGGTCATATTTGTTAAGTCTGTTCAGCGCTGCACAGCTCTAGCTCAACTGTTAACAGACCAGAACTTCCCAGCCATTGGGATCCACAGGAACTTGCTGCAGGATGAGCGACTCTCCCGCTACCAGCAGTTCAAGGACTTCCAGAAGAGAATCCTAGTGGCCACCAACTTGTTTGGTAGAGGGATGGATATAGAACGAGTCAATATTGTGTTCAACTATGACATGCCTGAAGATTCTGACACCTACCTGCATCGTGTAGCCCGAGCGGGGCGTTTTGGTACCAAAGGCTTAGCAATAACAATGGTATCTGATGAGAATGATGCTAAAATCCTTAATGAGGTCCAAGACCGCTTTGATGTCAACATAACGGAATTGCCAGAAGAGATAGAGTTATCTACTTATATAGAAGGGCGATAAATTCTAGATATTCCATTCCTTTTGTACCCAGTTTCAAACTTTTCGAATGCTCTGCAATCTGTTTCATATTGACTCGGTTGAACATTAATTAATTGTGTTACAGTGAACATTAAATATCATGCAGATACATTTTTTATTTTTGACAAAGATGCAAAGCATTCAAAAGGTTCAGTTGTTTCTCAACACAAGTGTGTTTCAGATTATTTGACTAGGATATGTTCACTTTCCTGGTGTTGTAGCACTTTGTGGTTTGTTCTCACAGTTTGCTACGTCCAGATACAATTAACTAGGTTAAAGTTTAATTAAAGTAACATTTGATATTGTGATAAACTGGGTTTCATTAATTTATCCTAAACTACTAGGGGTTCCTGTGATATCAATTGCAATACAACACAGTGTCAAGAAGGCTGATTGAATAAAATAGAATTAAATATGTCAAAATATTTTTATTTGAAATTGTAGTACATATTAATTACCTATGGGGTCTTACAGTTTAGCGGTTCCGATAAACATTCCTAAAATAAACGTTTACAAAAAACTACAATGAAAAATAATCAACAAATAAAAACTACTTTACAAATTCTAATAATTGTAAATAGTAATGTATATTTATTTTATAGAAAGCTATATGTAAATAATAAATCCTACCGAATGAAATGAATTAGGTAATTGAAAACTATAATAGGTACCAACGGGCTACAGGTCAACCTATTAAAATCCAATTTAAGCTGATCTCGCATTGTATAGGCTATCCCATACCTTATAGGCAAGTGTAAACTAGTTTTGTATATAGCTTGATGTGTAGCCGTGCGTGCAGACAAGACACATACAGTAACTTCAGGCGGAAATTCTGTGATGTAGTTTTTCCAGTATCACAATCATCAGTCAGTCCAACTGCTAACAATAATGGCTTTTTCCAGAGCACGCCGAAATAACCATAGGTAGATTGTGTAGGTACTTATCACAATGGAAGTAGGCTTTTCTGCTTATTTTATTGATTCGCGCGAGAACTACGCTAGAGGTCTTGAGTTCGATTCCCAGATTGAGTATTGTTACCTACTGGGAGTTTTTCTATAAAATTCTCAGTAGCAGCTCAGAGTTTGGATATGTGCCCGGTAAAGGACAATAGGCTCTTCGCCCCCTTTTATAATATGGATCTGAAACATCGGCGCACTATGTGTGCACATTAATTATACACCTCTGTCTTACTCTTCAGGGAGTACATGCGAGATGGTTCGTTATTTTAGTCCGGTGGTGCGTGAGGTCTTCGGTGGGATTTTCAATAAGAAATTCGCAGTCATCGATCGGAGTTCTTAGTGCCCATGGCAATGGGCGGTATCTATCTCTTTATGGGACTAAAATATATAGGCGATCTGCGTAGCTATATAATATACTTACTTTATATCTGTGTTCATCGGTATATATCTCTGCTTTATCCTTTGGGGAGCAATGCAGTCATACTAAATATTAGGTAGGTCTGAATAAAACAAATGATACAAGATCATTTTCGAAAGGTATAAAAATATGTATTCTTATTTTACAGTCGGTGACAAAATGTTTGAATAAACCTATTCAAACAACAGTGTGTTTACATACCATAACATTGCATGCACTTTCATCAAGCTCTGTGAATGTACTTATAACATTGACGTAATATCAAAAGGAACAATGGGCACAGTTGTTTGAGATTCAAGTTTCACATTATATCGCTAAAAGAGTATTTTCTTACTTGACTTAAAAAAATAATATAAATTTTCGTTAAAATTATCTTTAAGACCCTGCACTTAATTTCTTATTGAACCCTAATGCCTACATAATTCATAATTGCTACAAACAATAATTTTCATCAAAAACATCCTGTTTTGTAAAATCACATAAAACAATCTCATGTAGGTAAAGTATTTGTTTTGTTAAACCTTAAATTACATAATAAAGATAAATCTTGGATACAAAAAAAAACATAAAATCAATTAAAATCTAAGTAAACAGCTTTTTAGGGCCATCAAAAGTTTTCTCATGTGTGAATCTAGTGATAAGATCAAGTGCCCACTTGGGCTGGTCTCCGGGCACCATGTGGCCCGCATTCCTCACCATTATCTCCACCAGTTTCCCTGCCTGCTTCACATACCCAGCTACTTCTCCGTCTACCTTCCAAATGTATCTTTTAGCAGTCTTGTAATCATCAGCACCAGTAAAGTTCAAGTTTCTGAGGTAGTTGACAGTCAGAGGATATGCCACAATGATGTCCAATTGACCGTTGTATACAACCACATAGTAATGATCTAGAAGCTCAGATATCCACGGAGCTACAGATTTCATCACATCTTGTTTTAGATGCTGCTCTACTAAAGATCCATTGTTAAAAGGTAAATTTCCTACATGTATCATTTTCCGAACAGCAGTTTTCTGCAACATTGGTCCAAAGTCTTCATATTGCGTGTAGTCTTTTGTGTGTAAATAATTGAAGTAGAAATTGAAGCCGGTCATGTTACTGAAGATACTCTGACCATTAATCATGTCTCCATTCAATAGAGTATCAAATGATTCAAAGGCATCATCCCATTTTCCTTGTTGTATAAACCCTTTTGTTTTGTTTTCATATTTTTCAAAGATTTTAGCTTGGTTCCAATCTATGAGACCGAGCTGGTACAAATATTTTCCATAAACTAGCTGATGTTCTGGATCACTCAGTCCATTGCCAATAGCAATTCCTTTCAAGTTAATTTGTAATTTGGCTGTTGGATTCTTTTTATGAATAGTGTATGCTAAAGCAGGGACATACTTCCCTCCGTATGACTCACCAGTCACAAAGAACTTGTTCTGCTGAAGTTCTGGGAAGAGCTGGAAGAATTGTATCAATGTTGAGTACAACTGTTCACCAACTTGTGTCTCATCTGTGCAGTATCCTTTGCTGTCGTTAGTGAAGCTGAAACCAGTACCAACAGGGTTGTCTATGTATATCATGTGGTGGCTCAAAGCCCAGTTATATTTTCTCCTCTCGAATTTATCTCTGCGCACTCTAAGAGGGCCATTTTCAGTGAATAGACCATACAAGGAAGTAGCGCCGGGGCCTCCCTGTAGCCACACGACAACGGGCGCGTTCTTGTTATCCGGCACCATCGCAGGGAAATACCAGAAGAATTGATTAGAGTTGTACGCCTTGTTCACGGTGAAAAACCCCGCATAACTCTTGATTCGAAGGCTCTCCGTAAAGGGCACACGTGCAAGACGCTTGCCTTCTTCAATATTTCCACTCTCGACGTACTGTGTGAGGAACAAAGGCGATCCCGGGTCACCTCCATCGCGCTCACCAAGGTTTAACTTCGGGTAACGATGGATAAACGATATACCCTCGGCATTAAAGAATACTTGGAAAATTAGCAGAGCCCATAGCATACGCGCCATCTCGATACGAATACTGACTGACCTAATTCAATCAGTTTCACGTTTTTATCATTGTTGGCAGCGAAAAATAATAATAAACTTGTTTAGCCGAGTCCGGTTCACACTTAACTTTGTGCTTAACTTATCGTTATCTTATCACACTTGTTTTTTTTTGTTAAGCTAACCCGCACATCAGTGAAGTGAATAGTGATGTCGATTAGAGATGGGTAGCTCGCGAATGAGAGATAAAAATGAGCTAGCTTTTTGTTTCCAATCTAGTTCTCACTCGCTGAGAGACTAGCTCTCCGGCTCAATTAGTTCAATGAATCTTCATTGTAAATCGATCTTTATTTCTATGGGGACAAAGTAGAAAATGCTTTATCATATTTACTTATTGCTCTCGGTCTCAATTAGCTCAATGGATCTTCAATGTAAATTGATCTTTATTTAATGGTAACAAAGTTGAAAATGCTTTGTCATATTTACATATCTAGCTCTCCGGGTCAATTCGGTCAATGAATCTTCATTGTAAATCGATCTTTATTATACTGGTTTCTAACACTTACGCGAATATTAGACATTGAAATAAAACTACTTTTTACGGATTTTATCGCGTTATATTGATTATTTTAAATTCCCGACGTTTCGGATCCTTTGCAGCATCCATGGTCACGGGTGGACTGAGGTGTTGGTCGTCCTAATGTCAAAATTATCAACAGCTACCCTACATTTTCTTAATTATTATTTATGCCGGTCACGCAGAACAAGCTCACCGTATCCTTAGGTCTCGCAGTCTTGTGCTTGGATTTAATGGAATCTATGATGGGGTTCCAAGCAGATGGTAAGACCCAGCCATCTTCTCTATTGAAATTTGGATGTTTTTTAATTTCAATAGCCTCGCGAATCATCCTAGGTAGGAATCGGTTTTCTTTTGCAAGGACTTGTGGTTTATCAAATCTGATGTAGTGCTGGGTCTTGTCAAGTGTATGTTCACAAACTGCTGACTTCCCGGAACGGCGGTGTTTGACATCGGCGATGTGTTCTTTTACGCGGGTCCCTATGCTTCTTTTAGTTTGGCCTATGTATGAGAGACCGCAATCACAATCAAGCTTGTATACTCCTGCATCTTGTAGAGGTATGTGGCACTTGACAGGTGGTAGGAACTGACTAATCTTCTTCAGCGGCTTGAAGTAAGTTTTGATTGAAGCCCGCTTCAAGATATAGCCAATCTTGTCTGTGACTCCTCTTACATATGGTAACACAACAGGTAGTCGCTCAACTGTGTACGTTTCACGCGGTTTCTGTGATGAGGTTTCGGTATTCGGAGCTTGTTGTCGTGCAGTACTTGCTTGACATGTTGAAGCCCTGCATCCAGGTGTTGCTCATCACAACCAACACCTCAGTCCACCCGTGACCATGGATGCTGTAAAGGATCCGAAACGTCGGGAATTTAAAATAATCAATATAACGCGATAAAATCCGTAAAAAGTAGTTTTATTTCAATGTCGATCTTTATTGTTATAGAGACAAAGTAGAAAATGCTTTAGCATATTAACATATCTAGCTCGTTGATCGCTCACATGTTGTATTGAGAGGGAATGTAAGTATATCTCTCGCTCACTGAATAACTCATTGACTCAGGAATTGAGCTAAATGAGTTAGAGAGCTTTTCTTTTCATTGAGCGGTTTCTCGCATCGCTAATGTCGATTTCGGTAAGTATTTTTTTGTAGATTTGCTCTAAAATGGGATACCGATTTTCTGATTTTAAAGTTCTTGATCATTAATCGATCTTGTACGACATAACAGATAGTGTAAATTGTTATTTTTGCAGAATTCTCTATTTTACACTTATATCAATAACAATTACGATTTATATGGATAACGATAACAAATAGCGAGTTTTAAACAAATATTTTAGTACTCTGATATGATGTGAATAATTTATAGTTGATGTCGCAATTCTTACAACTATGAGCCTAGAATGTGTCATACAAGTAAAATTTCCGAAAATTAAAAAAAAAATGGCTCATGCCGTCTCGCTACCTACACGACAACAGACAAAGATGGTGACTTCGTTAGGCCGAGCAAATCAACTCGAATTAAGAGAAAATCAACACAAATCTCCGAATTAAACGGCGTGATTTGATTAAACGACTCGAACCGACCCATCGGTTCAAAGTGTCTGTTTGAAACAGATTTTTATAGTAATTTTGTACGCTAGGCCGGTCTGCGGCCCACTTGGCGACATGCACAATACTTTTCATTGAGGTATGAGCTGCGTATTTTGTCTATGAGCCGCAACTCATTAGCTCAAATGTATGTAATCAAATTTTGATCGGTTCAGAACTCAGATAAACAACACTAGTTTCAATCAAATCTCAAAAAGTCAAACGGTCATTGACATCCGACGTTTTCTGTCACAAAAATTCAGTAAAATCAAACTCAAAAAGGGAGTTCTTATCAAAAGTCGATGTTTTTGTTGTTTTTCTTGAATTAAGTGTGGTGACTACAGGAATGAAGAATCGATATCATTATTGGAAACTATGGACAATTTCTCTCACCCTACTTTGTATGTTTTCTGTCGCAAATGCTGTATTGTTTCCAAATGTTTATCCGAGGCTAAAACTGGACGCAAGATCGCCAAAAGACGCCGGCAACCCTCTCTTCATCACGCCGTACCTCAAAAAAGGTTTGATACCACTTGCACAGAATCTTTCCCGTGTATCTATAACTGATAAAATAGGATTCCGAAGTCACGCCGGTTTATTTACGATCAATGAGAAGTACAACTCTAATATCTATTTCTGGTACTTCCCGCCATTCTCTAAGAATGAAAAGGCTCCTATTCTCCTCTGGTTGCAAGGCGGTCCTGGAGGAAGTTCTCTATTTGGGCTGTTTATGGAACTAGGACCCTTGACAGCCAAAAAAGACGGTTTTGCTTTGAGAAAGTACCACTGGGCCCTGCATTATCACCTCATATTCATTGACAACCCTGTTGGAACAGGGTTCAGCTTCACAGACCAGGACCAAGGTTATTGTACCAATGAAGATTGTATAGCTAAAGGATTGCATGAAACTCTACAACAGTTCTTCCAGTTATTTCCAGATCTAAAGAACAATGACTTCTACATAACAGGTGAATCTTATGCTGGAAAATATATACCATCCTTAGGTATGGAAATACATAATGAAAATGCTAATGGTAAGAACAAAATAAACCTGAAAGGCATGGCTATGGGTAATGCTTACTGTGATCCAATGAATCAATTAGACTATGGTAACTATTTATACCAACTCGGATTACTAGACACAAATGAGTTAAAAGTCTTTCTGAAATATCAAACAGAGATCTACAATCAAATAAAAGATGAACATTGGGAACAAGCTGACTTACTTGTGGACAGACTCATGGATGGGGAGTTAGCAAATTTCTCATACTTTAAATTTTACACTGGTTTTGATTATTACTATAACTTTCTTCAGGCGAGCGACACAGATGATATGACAGTTTTTACTAACTTATTGCAAAATGACAATGTTCGTCGCAGTGTGCATGTAGGAGGACTACCGTTCAGTGATGGACAGAAGGTCCAAATTCTTTTAGCTCTTGACATGCTGAAATCCGTAGCTCCAGCAATATCAGAGCTCTTATCACATTATCGCATCATGTTCTACAATGGACAACTCGATATTGTTGTTGCATACCCATTGACGGAAAACTTTTTGAGTAAATTAAAATTTTCTGCATCAGAGGAGTATAAAAAAGCTTCGAGACAAATATGGAGGGTGGACAAAGAAGTGGCAGGCTACGTGAAGAGAGCTGGCAATCTTACTGAGGTCCTGGTACGGAATGCCGGACACATGGTACCCAGAGACCAACCTAAGTGGTCCCTGGATTTGATCACAAGATTTATTAAAAATGATTTTGAATGACCATGATTGATGATGCGATTCACCTATGGTTGTTTAACTATATAACATAATATGGTCCCTGTTGTATTGATGCTAAACATTAATACCTCTGTGGATAATCTAAAGAATGCTCAAAATCATATCTAGAGAATACTCAAAAGAAATTGTGCATAATTATGTATTTTATTTTTTTGTAATTTATATTTTACCATTGTAGGTACACAAATCAACACTTGCCTTTCAAAACTAAAGTTAATATAACCTAGTTTAAAATGTAATATAGCACCGAAATATTTATGTGCATAGCATTACAGCGCATCCACATAATATGTGCCGCCGGATAAGTCGGCAGCACGCGTGGCTTTTGGATTCCGGCGGCAGTTCGCTTGCAGGTCAAAATGGAGCCCGCTAAACACTGAGCCACAACCATTTGAATACATGTATGTGGTTCAAACAGTAGGGGTCCATCACAGAACAGGCAACCTCTTTATCTGTTTTGTAGGGTCCATCGATGCACTTAGCCCTAATACAAAAATAAGTTTTAACTATAAAAACAACCCCAAATCCCGGAAGTAAATCAACAGGAAATAATTTCTTTCTTTTTTTTCATATTTTTATTAAAAACTCAATAATTACGAACTCCTTAGATAGACACTGATGTCACTGTCACTCTTGATGTGTATCTGAATGTTATATCCTCGGAAAAAATAATCTGAGTCCTACAATATTAAATTACGGAATCAGATTTCAAGAAGACTCCATGGAAATGAAATACTGAAATAAAACTGCTAACCTACATGGGGTAATGTGAGGGTGTTTGTTGTTATGTTACTTGTGCTTACCATTTTGTGTTTGTTTTCTATGGTGGACCCCGTATTCTTTCCAAATATATATCCTAGGTTGAAACTGAATGCAAAACCAGCAAAAGACACGGGTGACCCACTCATCATTACACCCTATCTTAAAAAGGGCAAAATATCGCTCGCTCAAAATCTTTCCCGCGTGTCGGTAACGGACGAACTAATGATCATAAGTTACTCTGGTTTTTTCACTGTGAATAAGAAGTATGACTCCAATCTTTTCTTTTGGTACTTCCCGCCAGTTTGCAAGAACAAAACAAAACCTGTACTCTTGTGGCTTCAAGGTGGACCTGGAGGAAGCTCGCTTTTTGGTCTATTCACAGAAATAGGACCTATTACAGCAAATAAAGATGGATTTGCATTAAGGAAATATCACTGGGCTTTAAATTATCATCTTATCTTCATTGACAACCCAGTTGGAACTGGATTCAGCTACACAAATAGTACGGCCGGTTATTGTACGAACGAAGATTGCATAGCGAAGGGATTGCATCGAGCTCTACAGCAGTTCTTTCAACTATTCCCCGATTTAAGACACAGTGAGTTCTATATTACCGGCGAATCTTACGCAGGGAAGTACATTCCATCCCTAGCGATGGTAATACATCGTGAAGATCGGAAGTCCAAAATCAATTTAAAAGGGTTGGCAATGGGCAATGCCTACTGCGACCCCATAAATCAACTCGACTACGGAAATTACTTGTATCAACATGGATTACTAGATAATAATGAGTTGAAAGTATTTCTGAAATACCAAATAGATATTTATGTTTTGATAAAGAATGAAAATTGGTTACAAGCGAATATACTCTTAGATCGGCTAATGGACGGTCAGGTGACGCATTTCTCGCTCTTCAAGTACTACACGGGGTATGATTACTACTACAACTACCTTCAAACAACAGCATTCGATGATATGACAACATTCATGGTATTGGTACACCAAGACGACATCAGGCGAAGTATACACGTTGGAGGTCTTCCGTTCCACGATGGAGAGACTGTACAATTGCTTTTATCACTCGATATGATGAAGTCTGTTGCCCCAACGATCGCCGAACTGTTATCATATTACCCAATTATGTTTTATAACGGCCAGCTCGACATAATCGTAGCGTATCCATTGACGGAGAACTTTTTAAGGAATTTGAATTTCTCGGCGTCCCAGGAATACGAGAAAGCGAAGAGGAATATATGGAAAGTAGGGAACAGTGTTGCTGGTTATGTAAAACGTGCCGGCAATCTAACAGAGGTGTTGGTGAGAAACGCCGGCCATATGGTCCCGAAAGATAAGCCGAAATGGGCCCTCGATTTGATCACTAGATTTATAAATGACGAATTTGAACCTTGAAACAGAAACGTCGATGTGGGGAGAGCATTTCTGTATCTTAAGATGCTAATATCAGTGTACACACGGCTAGACATCAAGCTATACAAATCCAGTGTAGACTGAACTCCATATGGAAAGATTTTCCGTACAATTCAAGGCCAGCCTATTGTACATTATGAGATATTAGTAGTGACACCATTAACATACTAGGGATGTCACCCATACCCGTCTCTCATCTTATGAGCTTAGAAATAAGGAGGTAGGTTTCTTTAATAAGTCATATGAACTGCTTATTTTTTATTATATTTTGCGAATGCGAAATGTTCACAAAGATATTAATTTTCTAATGAAAGAAAATTTCTAGTGAAGGAAAAATAGACGTCGCCTGAAGACGTAAAATGTGGAAGAGAAATTCGAAATCACGGGCAGTGGTCTCGGTAGCTTAGTTGGTAAAGCGTCTGGTATACTTGAACAGAGGGATGCAGGCTCAAACCCTGCTTGAGATCGAATTTCTCTTTCACTACAAATTTTCTTTCATAAAAAAATTCATATCTTTGTCAAGTCTTATGAAGGTCAGTCTAATTTTTGATAGATATAAAGAATATATGTCATGGCTTACATTCAAAACAATGATCTCTGAAGTATGAATCTCTTTCTCTTATCCAGTAAAATTTCTATAGATATTTGTGTGCGTTCGCGCAGCGGAATGTTGTTGAATTTAAAGATTTTAAGTATGCAGATATTTAGTGTATGACGTCGTATAATTGTGTATGGTAAAAAAAAAATTGTGCACGCAGCCATTGTGGAGAAATTCATCAAAAACTGATTCCGCTGGGCGAACGTTGCCCTGGCGGAACTTTTTTTAATCCATAAACTTTAGAAGAAAAAAGATGTGTCCAATAATTAGTGTGTATTTGTGTGTAATTGTGTATGTATGAATAACATTAGTGCATGCATTAACTTCGGAGAAATTCAAGTTTCCGCTACGCGAACGTTTGGCCATTAGCTAGTTTTCATATAAAGCGCTTACATAGAGAGCTGTAGAATTTTACATACATTGTTTTGAATTTGTTTATATTTGTTTAAAAAACAGATTTAGAAAAAAACGTAGGGCTTAAAAGATAAAAATATAAACGTAAAATACGCTCATTAGGTCTTAGTTCTTAAAGTATGCACTTTGGGGTCTAGATTTTCGCGTTTATACAAACCTTGTAGGTGTCTGCAACATTTTGCCAAGTATCAATGATGTTCCGTTAGTAATTAAAGAGTTATAGGACAATTTACCATGAATAGATCACTGTTAACAAAACAGTCAAATATCACGACGTTCTAAAGGAATTGCATGGTAAAATGTATGCCAATAATTAGTGTATTCATTCAACTATTCACATGCAAAATTTCATGTTATTAAATTCAGTAATTAAAGAAAAACAATTATAATACTGACGAAGCATCGAAAACCTACATAACCCGACCAAGTTTGGATAGCTACAAAAAAGCGGCCGTGCAATATATTTAGGTAACATCCCAAAATTTACAGTATAATACCGGTATTGAATTGGTATAGGTGATAACACAATTGTTGTTTCGATATAATTTATAGGTCATTTATTATTGTACACCTACTTTTTTAAATGTATTTGACTATGACAGAAAGTAGGTACTATTTACGTAGGTACTTTATTTAAGTATGCGCTAGACCCCAAAGTGCATACTTTAAGAACTAAGACCTAATAAGCATATTTTACGTTTATATTTTTATCTTTTAAGCCCTACGTTTTTTTCTAAATCTGTTTTTTAAACAAATATAAACAAATTCAAAACAATGTATGTAAAATTCTACAGCTCTCTATGTAAGCGCTTTATATGAAAACTAGCTAATGGCCAAACGTTCGCGTAGCGGAAACTTGAATTTCTCCGATGTTTATGCATGCACTAATGTTATTCATACATACACAATTACACACAAATACACACTAATTATTGGACACATCTTTTTTCTTCTAAAGTTTATGGATTAAAAAAAGTTCCGCCAGGACAACGTTCGCCCAGCGGAATCAGTTTTTGATGAATTTCTCCACAATGGCTGCGTGCACAAATTTTTTTTTACCATACACAATTATACGACGTCATACACTAAATATCTGCATACTTAAAATCTTTAAATTCAACAACATTCCGCTGCGCGAACGCACACAGATATTTAAGTAGTTAGGTAGGTACGGTTTAGGTACACACGGCTACAGGTCAACCTATACAAATCCAGTTTAAGCTGATCTTGTATCGTATAGGCTTTCTATACAATAAGAGACCAGCGTAAACTGGCAACTGGCTTTTGTATAGCTTGATGTGTAGCCGTGCGTACATATGAGATATTTAAGAATCAATAATATGGGGGGAAGAGCGAGAGCGAGAGCCAAGCAATTATCGTTAGAATTTTTGTTTGTCGTTTCACTATTGCTTATGGGCTCTTCATGCAAAAACTACTGAACGAAATTAGATACAGTTTTACGATTTTCCCAATTGTATTTATCTTGATACGTCGACTAAAAGCCGTTACAATAAATCCATTTGGGTAAGCGAGTACCTAGTTGTGCAGAAGCAAATTTCTCAATAATAGCTACCTAGGTAAATGGTACTCATTCGTGCTTATGTGCCCACGGCTTGATATTTTTTAGCAATAACACTTTTTTATATAACTGTCCTTATGCGGCCTTATATAGCCGTACTGTATGTAATATGATGTATATATTATGTAAAATTCTATGTACATATACAATTCTTGTAATTTTGATACGTTTTTATAATAAAACTCATTTTTTATTAAATTATTGTTTTATTTCATAATTCAAATTAATTATTTATAAATAAATATTAATGACTAAAATCTTATAATTAAGGACACAGTCACTCGAATTATACAGAAGTAAACAGGAACAGTAGTTGTATATTTTTGGTATCATAAAGTATGTATTCCAATTCTTCTTAACTATGCAATCCAATGTCCAATAATTACTGTTTAGTCTAAAGAGAAAAATACAAAAATAAAACTACTGCCGTTTTACTTCTTATTACATCACACTGGCATCACACACAAGCATAATCTAAAAACAAAATACACTATTTAACTGAAAACTGATTTGAAATAACATAACAGAAAAATATATTGATAAGTATTGTTTTATAAAATCATAAAGTATTATTATAATGATGTGCATTTGAAAATTATAATATTTGCACTAATTAATTAATTAATTATTCGTTTTAGGATTTCGATATGAATTTATGATTATTAATTTATAAGAGTTAATTAATTATACTATTATTTCATGTATGAATTATGGCTATTTTCCAAGTTGTTAGGCACATTTACTTCATATAAATAACAGAGGCGGAAGAAGTACCCAAATATGTTTTAATATTCTAGTCATTTTCGGATAACAAGCTAAATTCTTAAAAAATATATGACAACACTTATTATATTATGTACAAGGGTTTCGTCCAGCTAAGCAACGCGTCTATAAAGGCCTCATTTTTTTAATGGTGCTCCTACTTCTACTTGATAATATTTAAATAATTCGTATTATTTTATTATGCTATTTAATTCGTAGTAACACAGCTAATATGCATAATCTATTAAAAAATATATTTTTCATCATCATTGGAGTATCAATTTGGTCGATAACACAATCATAATGTTTCAAAACTAAGATTTGCGAAAACTCCGATTAAATTTGATTGAACTCTTAAATTACAGTATTTAAATTATTATTACCTATTCATTTGGTGGAGCACCATTTTAAAATGACCTTTACTTTTTTTTACTGTTTCCATTATTGGTTTGTGCGTTTATAATTCTACGGATGGTATTGTACTCATACAATTCTGAACTATATTTTATTTCTTGTATTAGGTAAACAAACAGTATCAATAACTTAAAATAAGAACCAGGTTTCAAAACGAATTACCAATTCCATGTTTTAACTCTATTATGGGAGATAAAGCAATCATTTCTTTATAAATTATACATATTTATAATTCGACGGGCTGCTTAACTGGGCCGGATGGTCTATAAATGTTACGCCAGCAGAGCGGTGAGTGCGTCGAGGAACTGTGCGCGCTGCGCCAGCGGTAATGTGATGATGGAGGAGTCCACGTGGTCCAGGGACACAGACACACCGGACTTAGTGGCCGCCTGCTCGAAGGCAGCTCCGAATAGACTGGTCACAAACATTTTAAATTATGTATTAGGTTATAGCTGTTACCTAACCCACCCTGAAAACAAACGAATTTAAACCCTCTGCTGTAAGATTAAAGGTGTATGTTATTATAAATTGTATTGTTATTGTAAATTTATATGTTATATTAAAGTTTATCAGAGTAGTTTTTTAAGCTGCATAAAAATCAAAATTGAATAACAAGTGCATAGTTATAAATATCCTAACGCTAACGTTTTAAAGATCAGCGTATCTGTATTATTACTAGCTATGGCGCTAGCGTGAAAGGATTTTAGAATAGTTATTTATTCCCGACATTATAAATGATATGACATCATATCTTCATAATGAAGATAGGTATAGATGTAATATAACGTAATGTAATGTAATAGAATAAATAGATGTTGTAATCTGGAAATAAGCCATTCCTATCTATACTTCTATATTTTATATTACTTACTTTGTAATATATAAAGCTGAAGAGTTTGTTTGTTTGCTTGAACGCGGTAATCTCAGGAACTACTGGTCCGATTTGAAAATTTCTTTTAGTGTTAGATAGCCCATTTATCGAGGAAGGCTATATATCATCACGCTAATACGAAGCGATGCGATGTTGCACTTTGTAACAGTAACATATTTAGAATAACTTGGCTAGATGTTTATAACTACCCTCACCAGATATTATAAAAAAAAAAAAAAAACTTTGTAACTATTGTTCTTATGTAAGTGACAATGTGTCTTAGTGAGTGAGTGACTAATAGGAGCGGAGCATAAATGAAAAATGTTGCAAAAACGGGAAAATTTAAATGCAGAAAAGCCGAGAAACCACGCGGGCGAAACCGTGGGCGGAAAGCAAAAAAAAAACAAAAGGAGTAGGAAGTAGGAGACCTCATTGACCGCGGGGCTCTAGGCACTTGCAGTAAACTTTAGTAGTAGCAGTGTCGCCCTGCCGGCATGTCTAAATGCCAGCATTAATGGGTCGGCAAGACCGGGGAAGTACTACCCTCCCACAGAATATCGACGTCAAGTAACAGTATGGATACTGTTGCGTTTCGTACGGTGTGTCGAGCGCCAGGGGGCCCAATTACTCCCTCAGTCCCCTTCCTTTTTCTTAAAAAGGCTCGGTAACGCTTCTGCAATTCCTTTGGTTTTGAAGGCTAATTTATTAGCCATTGTGGCGTCCAAAAATTTGATTAGCATCAAGGAGTAGGTTTTTGATAATAGCCATCACCACATTATAAACATGTTTCATAAGTAAATAAGTAAAAAAGATCTTAGCTTGATTTTGAATTAATTAGACATTAATTTTAACCTTTTCAAATGGAATTTGCCTGTTTCTTGTCTTTATTTTTTTATTTTTGTTAACCTTGCTCCACATTAATATTCTGTTCTGTATAATAATTCGTAGCCAAAGAACTAAAGTCACCGACATTGCGCGAATAATAAGCACGCTAAAGTGGAAGTGGGCCGGCCATGTCTGCAGATGGACAGAAGGTCTTTGGAGCAGAGAGCTAGAGTGGAGACCGCGATTGGGCAAACGCAGTGTGGGACGCCCGACGATTTGAAGAAGGTGGCTGGCAGCGGATGGATGCTAGCTGCTCAATACCGGAACGGTTGGCGCTCTTTAGGGGAGGCCTACGTTCAGCAGTGGACGGAAAAAGGCTGATATGCATGAATGCTCATAATTCTTAGCATAAGCATAGCATAATCGGCCTATGATATTCCCACTGCTGGGACTAACACGTCCTCTCGGTGAGAGGGTGTGGGCTATTATTCTCCACGGGGGCCCAGTGCGGGTTGATGGCGGTTAACTAACTAACTAATTGAAATCTCACATACATCTACATCCGAAATTAGAGTGATTAACAATATCATCAGACCATACAAATACTTGTTCCGTGAGGGGATCAAACTCCGCCATCGACCAGTCTTTAGTTAAACTTCTAAAATCATGTTTCTATTTGCAAAAAAAAAGAAAATACAAAAAAGGTTTCTGTATCATTGACAATAATAAAGGTTGACAACTTTAAAGGTTTAACATTCACTAGCCAATGTCATTGGTGTGTAAACAATGTTTGAATTTGTTTGTTTTTTTTTTAATCTGGTAGGTATATTGTTTACCAAATTGCTGAATTTGTTATATTTTCATGCATTCGAACTGCCGTCTTAGACTCATAATATGACTACGATATCACTGCTGTGAATAATTTGTTTTATACATATACAAATATTTATTATTAATATTTTCAATATTTAGCTCGTCAGCTTCGTAACTGGCCGTGGATTCACTATTAAAGGGCATATCTGAAAATCAGCGCTGCGGCGGGTCTGTTCGGTTCTCATGTAGGGCTTTTATTTTATTTTTGTTCCTCGAAACTGTTTTGGTTACTTCTTTGGTCTCCTGTGTGTGGCCGAATAAATCTTTTTCTCTTTCTTTCTTTCAAATAGGCTAAAATAGTGGCTGATTTGTAACTTCACGACAAAGATGATCGAACGATCAGCAAAAGCTAACTAAAAATCGGTTCCAAAATATGTTTCGAATTCACAACATGATTCTGGACGAAAAATATCAACGCACGGGGGCGTGCGTTGATATTTTTCGTCGGTTATGATTTTTAAAATCAGCTGTTCCATACATTTTGATCGTGTAGGTATTGCACTTTTGTATGAAAAAAATGATTTTTTTTTTCATAACCGACGAAAAATATCAACGCATTGGGTCCAGAATCATGTACTGAATTCGTGGTAAGCGGATGTGCGTCGATGTCCCTTCCACCCTGTATAGGCTTTCCGTACAATTAGAGATCAAGTTATACTGGTGATGTGCATCTGTGTGTACTCACTTCCTGGGCTCGTGGTGGTACCGCGGCGGGACGCCCAGCAGCAGGCAGTGGCTGTCGTCCAGCGGGGCGCTGCCCACCACGGCGCGGGAGCCGCCCGCCCCCGCCGCCGCCCAGCGCGCCGCCACGCCCAGCCACAGCGGACCCTTCACGATGCGAGCCTCGGGAGTACCCTGCAGATACACACTAACAATAACAACACGCCTTGTTGTAGTGTCGTCGCGTTGGCATGAATGTGTCGGCACGACCGGGGAAGTACTACCTCTCACAGAATATCGACGTCAAGTAGCAGTATGCATACTATTGCGTTTCGTACGATGAGTGTGGAGCTCCGGAGGCCCAAATTATCCCTCAGTTCTCTTCCTGCTCCATAAATAGCTCGGCAACGCTATTGCAACTCCTTTGGTATTGCAGATGTCCATGGGCAGCGACGCACTAATGGGGCATCAACCTAAGTAAGGTTGATGCCCCATTAGTGCGTCGTTATCCATATATTTTAAATGACATGCCCCATTAGACCGTTGCGTCTTCGCGCGCGACGTTGCAACGGATCGACGGACAAGAGACGAAGCGGGAGGGAGGGTGATGCGCTGCGCTGTTGCGCGTTTCCTAGATGGTATAAAAAGTGTAACAGTGGGGTGGTTTCTTAGATGGTATAAAAAGTGTAACAGTGGGGTGGTTTCTTAGATGGTATAAAAAGTGTAACAGTGGGGTGGTTTCCTAGATGGTATAAAAAGTGTAACAGTGGGGTGGTTTCTTAGATGGTATAAAAAGTGTAACAGTGGGGTGGTTTCCTAGATGGTATAAAAAGTGTAACAGTGGGGTGGTTTCTTAGATGGTATAAAAAGTGTAACAGTGGGGTGGTTTCTTAGATGGTATAAAAAGTGTAACAGTGGGGTGGTTTCTTAGATGGTATAAAAAGTGTAACAGTGGGGTGGTTTCCTAGATGGTATAAAAAGTGTAACAGTGGGGTGGTTTCTTAGATGGTATAAAAAGTGTAACAGTGGGGTGGTTTCTTAGATGGTATAAAAAGTGTAACAGTGGGGTGGTTTCTTAGATGGTATAAAAAGGGGTTAACGATGGGGTGGTTTCCTAGATGGTACAAAAGGGGTTAACTGTGGGGAAGTTTCCTAGATGGTATAAGAAGGGTTAACAGTGGGGTGGTTTTCGTAGATGGTATGATGATGGTATGGTACCTCTTGCACGATGAAGTAGCTGAAGGGTCCCGCCAGGTGCAGCTTCCTGCCGCTCAGGGTGGCATGCACTACCCTGGCCACCGCCTCCAGCGCCCTCTGTGCCGACGTGATGCCAAACCGGCGGCTCTCGTTGTCTCCGCTGGCCGTGTCTAACGCTGACAGAGCATGCTGGAAACCTTCAGCTCTTGGAGTTGTTTCCTGGTTAAGATTATCACTGGTAAGTGTTTTATGTTACTATCTCCTACAGATTTTTTTGGAAAACCGAGAGGAGGCCTGTGTCCCAGGAACATTATAGGCGTATTATGTCTGGTACAGTTTATTCAACATAACTAAGTTTATCTGAAGTTGTCCACAAGTGGTTTAGCAATAGTGAATTTTAGAAGAAACAGTCCGTGAAAACCATAAATATGCGGTCATACATGTTTTGCATTTGTAATTATTTTCTTGACTGATTTCGATATTTCGGTAAAACGATTTTGACGATGACCAGCGCGGTAGTGCGGAACGACTGACGAACTTCAGACAAACAAAGTTATCGTACGGTGAGTTTGGAGCACCGAAGGCTCAATTCCTCCCTCACTCCCCTTTCTCCTTCCCCTCCCTTTTCCTTAAATAGGGTCAGCAACGCATCTGCAACTCTTTTGGTAATGCAGATGTTCATGGGCGGCGATGACTACTTACCATCAGGTGGCTCGCCTGAGCGTTTGCAGAATTATGCCATTAAAAAAAAACAAGTTACATGTTCGATGAGCCCCATGATCGCGAACACTACATCCATCGCGGCGAGCGTGGGCGAGTGAACACGCTGTAACAAGAACGTCGTGTGTGTGGGGTCGGGCAGCTTGTGTTTAGGTGCTGCTGTCTCTAAAGCGGTGAGCAGGGAGCGACGGAGTTCAACGTCCATTGAACGGTAGGCTTGACGAGCTTGTTGCAGCGGTATTCTGGAAGACAAATATTAGTTAAGGCCAAACCTTCAGCCTTGGACGCGAAATATTTTTTTGTTTTTTTTTGGATTTTCGTCAGTTGTTCGACTATAACACATTCTAAGTTCATAAAAGGTAGGAATTGCGATATGAACTTCAACGTGTATTAAATCTTTTGCTTAAAAATCTTTATCATAAGAGATTTATTTGTAAAATAGAGGATTCATACAAAATTGACAATTTACACCAAAATCTTCAACGAAAACGATAGTAGGTACAATATCTGCCTAACCCTTGACGAATACAGGCATGATGGTATGTTATGTTTATATTGGTCTATATAAGCTTTTAAACAGAAAATTTCATTATTGTATGTATGTGTTTGTCCATTATTTTTTGAACTTAGGGAACCGTGAAAGATTCGTGAAAATCGGCTCAGTGGTTTTCAAGATATGGACTGTTAAAACGTCATAACTGTTTAGGCGTCATACCGACGTTCGAGTCGTGAGTCGAGTCGAGAGTCGAGTAAAGAGTCGAGTCGACAGTCGAGTCAACAGTCGAGTCGAGAACTGAGTTGAGGGTCGAGTCGTGAGTGAGTCGAGAGTCAAATCGAGAGTCGAGTTGAAGGTCAAGTGGAGAGTCGATTCGAGAGTCAAGTCGACAGGCGAGTGGACAGTCGAGTCAACAGTTGAGTCGACAGTCGAATGGACAGTCGATGCAACAGTTGAGTAGACAGTCGAGTCAACAATCGAGTCGACAGTCGAGTCAACAGTCGCGTCGACAGTCGAGTCGACAATCGAGTCGACAGTCTAGTCAACAGTCGCGTCGACAGTCGAGTCGAGAGTCGAGTTGAGGGTCAAGTCAACAGTCGAGTCGAAGGTCGAGTCGAAAGTCGAAAGTCGGAAGTCGGAAATCGAAAGTCGAAAATCGAGTCGAAAGTCGAGTCGACAGTCGAGTCGAGAACTGTGTCGAGTCGAGAGTCGAGTCAGGAGTCGAGGAGTCAGAAGTCGGAAATCCAAATTCGAAAATCGAGTCGAGAGTTGAGTGGGCAGTCGAGTCAACAGTCGAGTCGAGATTCGAGTTGAGGGTCAAGTCGAGAGTCGAGTCGATAGTCGAGTCAAAAGTCGAGTCGACAGTCGAGTCGAGAACTGAGTCGAGGGGTCGAGGAGTCAGAAGTCAGAAATCAAAAGTCGAAAATCGAGTCGAAAGTCGAGTCAAAAGTCGAGTCGACAGTCGAGTCGACAGTCGAGTCGACAGTCGAGTCGAGAACTGAGTCGAGGGTCGAGTCAAGTTGAGTTGACAGTCGAGTCGACAGTCGAATCCACAGTCGAGTCAACAGTTGCGTCGACAGTCAAGTCGAGAACTTCGTCAAGGGTCGAGTCGAGAGTCGGGTCGAGGAGTCAGAAGTCGGAAATTGAAAGTCGAAAATCGAGTCGAAAGTCGAGTCGAGAGTTGAGTCAACAGTCGAGTCAACAGTCGAGTCGACAGTCGAGTCAACAGTCAAGTCAACAGTCGAGTCAACAGTCAAGTCAACAGTCAAGTCGCCAGTCGAGTCAACAGTCGTGTCAACAGTTGAGTCGAGAGTCGAGTTGAGGGTCAAGTCGAGAGTCGAGTCGAGAGAAGAGTCGTGAGTCGAGTCAACAGTCGAGTCGACATTCGAGTCAATAGTCGAGTCGAGAGTCGAGTTGACAGTCGAGTCGAGAGTCGAGGGTCAAGTCGAGAGTCGAGTCCAGAGAAGAGTCGTGAGCCAACAGTCGAGTCGACATTCGAGTCAACAGTCGAATCGAGAGTCGAGTTGAGGGTCAAGTCGAGAGTCGAGTCGAGAACTGAGTCGAGGGTCGAGGAGTCAGAAGTCGGAAATAGACTCGAAAATCGAGTCGACAGTCGAGGCAACAGTTGAGTCGAGAGTCGAGTCAACAGTCGAGTCGACATTCGAGTCAACAGTCGAGTCGACAGTCGAGTTGAGGGTCAAGTCGAGAGTCGAGTCGAGAATTGAGTCGAGAGTCGAGGAGTCAGAAGTCGGAAATCGAAAGTCGAGTCGACAGTCGAGTCGAGAGTCGAGTCGAGATACAAGTCGCAAGTCGAGTCGAGAGTTGAGTCGACAGTCGAGTCGACAGTCGAGTCAACAGTCGAGTCGAGAGTCGAGTTGAGGGTCAAGTCGTGAGTCCAGTCGAAGGTCGAGTCGAAAGTCGAAAATCGAGTCGAGAGTCGAGTCAACAGTCAAGTCGAGAACTGAGTCGACAGTCGAGTGGACAGTCGAGGCAACCGTTGAGTAGACAATCGAGTCGAGAGTCGAGTTGAGGGTCAATTCGAGAGTCGAGGAGTCAGAAGTCGGAAATCGAAAATCGAGACAATTTTTATAATACAAACAAGTCAATCGGCTGTGCAAACGTGCAATACTGACTCCGAAAAACAACAGTGCAGTTGCTATAAATTACATACTTCTTAAGTCGTTGGAGGGCTAAGAAATTGAATACAGGTCTATCTACTTAGTGCTGCAAGCAGATGAAGCAGTTTACTATCATGTGGAGTTCCTTAACAGTGTTAAGCCTCCTTGGGACACCTGTAATGCTGCTGCGTCTCATTAAACCACCAACCAGGCAGGCATAAATTTAAGAGAAGGTTGCTTCCTACATGGGCAATTCTACGTTGCCTGTTACAGAGTCAGTACTAATAGCAGTCTGGTCATTTTAACACCAAATCATACCGGCGAAATGTGGGTGTACATTAGTACACCTCTGCTTAACCCTTCGGGGACTACAGGCGTGATGGTATGTTTTGTTATGTTATGTGTTCCCAAAATCGTGTATTCCACGCGGGCGAAGCTGCGGGCGGCAAGTTAGCACTATAATAAGTGACTTACAAATCAAAGCAGAGGCAAAGTTGTTTTTTATGAAAATGTTCCCATTGTCCACTTTATAATATCTCTTTGTAGTAAGTTACTTAGATCTTTATTTGGCATTTATTTCTTTTATATTACTTTGGCTATTTTTAACCGATTAAAAAAAGGAGGTTATCAATTCGACCCTATGTCATTATGTATGATAGTCCGTTCCTTATTATAAGTAAATTAATTTATTATTTGTACGTGACATGATTAGAGTTCGCATTATACAGATAACTAAAACAACAAACAGTGACTCCTATGACCCAAAAGTTAATAGGTATTAGGAGGTCTAATCAAATGTTATTGAACTTTAAATAGGTCAGAAAACAACCAACTATTTTTTTTAATTATTTTTTTATTTTGTTTTAATAAATCATTTCCATACAACACAATTCCATACAATGTACCTATAAATCGTGGTCTCTTTTATTATGTCACTGGCCGTAAGCCGTGGTTTAACTCAGCTTCTATCAATATGAAGCATGCACCACATTTTAAGTAAGCTGCTGTGAAAACCTAATCCCATATTGTGTAGTAGTTTTTGCGTGATGGTTATACAATCATACAAACACAAAAACTAAAACAAATGTTTTTGCTTTCGTTGCTCTAGATGCACTAGTATACTACTAATGTACAGACTGAAAATTGTATTTGTATGTATAGATTTTTCTAGAAATTGTCTCACAAATTAAAACACTGGTGTATGTATTTAACCCGAGGATGCAAGTTCGAATTGCAGAGATATAATAGATGGGTAAATAGATAGATGACACCATTACGCCTGTTTTTCCCGAAGGGTTAGGCAGAGGTGTACTTTTGTACACCCACACTTCGTCGCTACGTTTTAGTTCCATGTTATAAGGGGCAAGCCCATTACCATTAAACGGGCACAAATCCAGACTCCGAGCCGCTACTGAGAATTTCATAGAAAAACCCAATATCACTTTGCACCACCTGGGGATCGAACCCAGAACCTCAAGCGTAACAGTCGCGCTTAAGACCACTAGACAAAAGAAGCAGTCATATGCAGCCATAGACAGTGGATCGATAGATAGGTGGATAGATAAAATATTCTTTTGCACACCAATAACTTATGTAGAGTACATACCCAGTATCTGCAAGCAGTTGCCTTAGCCGCGCATGTCCGGCCAGCGTGTGCAGGCGCAGCGCCGGGGACACGGACGGCGCGTGGCACAGCGCCGCCTCCAGCGACCACACCCGGTACAAGGGTAAGCACACGTCCTTCTCTAGGGTAACGCGGGCACCCTGTGGTATTTTGGGGTAATAAATACATCCAGATAAAGACAGGTAAATAAAAGAACATAACATAACATACCATCACGCCTGTATTCCCCGAAGGGTTAGGCAGAGGTGTAATTAATGTA
This sequence comes from Subacronicta megacephala, assembly GCA_958496365.1. NCBI lineage: Eukaryota > Metazoa > Arthropoda > Insecta > Lepidoptera > Noctuidae > Subacronicta > Subacronicta megacephala. Next base: position 1,039,611 of record OY292534.1, read on the forward strand.
CACCCACAGTTCGCCGGTATGTTTAGGTCCTATGTAATAGGGGGCGAGCCTATTGCCATTAACCGGGCACAAATCCAGACTCCGAGCTGCTACTGAGAATTTCAAATATCAATTTTGAAATAGAAAAACCCAATAACACTTTGCTCGACCTGGGGATCGAACCCAAGACCTCTAGCGTAGCAGTCGCGATTGGGACCACAAGACGACACGAGGCAGTCAGTAAATAAAAGAAATCGTTAAACAAGACCCCTTGACAAGGGCAATACTAAAGTATAGGTACAAAAAACTGCAAAACCAAATAATTCTTACCCCGCGTTTCCAGTGACGACAAAACATGTTGCAAACATTTATCGAACTCTCAAAGGGTACTGTTACAATGTTTTCTCGTCAGTTGAAACGCGGGGTTTGATGGTGAGATCTTGGTGAGGTAGCAAGGTCTTAGGATGGTACAGCGGTACCGGAGTCCTGGGAAAGTAGTGGGGCTAGGGAAGATGGTGACTTAGTGAGGTCTTGGTAAGGTGGCATGGTATTGGTATGTCGGCGGGGTCTTAGTAAGGTATTGGGTAAGATGGTGAGATTTTGCTAAGTAGACTTGGTCGTATTATGTTGGCGGGGTAAGGTGATGGGATCTTGGTATGTTGAAGGGGTAATGTGACGGGATCTTGGTATGTTGAAGGGGTAAGGTGACGGGATCTTGGTATGTTGGCGGGGTAAGGTGATGGGATCTTGGTATGTTGAAGGGGTAAGGTGATGGGATCTTGGTATGTTGAAGGGGTAATGTGACGGGATCTTGGTATGTTGAAGGGGTAAGGTGACGGGATCTTGGTATGTTGGCGGGTAAGGTGATGGGATCTTGGTATGTTGAAGGGGTAAGGTGATGGGATCTTGGTATGTTGAAGGGGTAAGGTGACGGGATCTTGGTATGTTGAAGGGGTAAGGTAACGGGATCTAGTTATTTTAGTGGGCGTTGGTAACATAAACGGGGTTTTGGTAAGATAACAGGGTCTTGGTTAGGTGATGGAGTCTTTGAATATCGGTAGACTCATAATAAGATAACTGGGTTTCGGTAAGATGGCGGGGTATTGGTAATATTACGCGATCTTGGTACTTACGTAGAAAACAAGGTTTCGAAAAATACATGGGATATTGAGAAAAGAGGTTTAACAGCTAGATGGACGATTACAGTTTGTTTCGAAATAAGTAAGCCGATTGGAAGTTAGCCGTTCTGAACTACCGCGGTGATAAAATCGTTTAATTAAGTGTTTTAATACATAAATATCGAAATTAGGTAAACAAAATAATTAGAAATGTGAAACATATACGATTCTAATTATCTTTACACTGACTCTTTCTATTAAAATTGACCACTTCTAAACCACTTGCAGACAACTTCGCCTTAATTATTTCGAACAAACTGTACAGTATACATACAGTGTGTGAGTGGTCGGCGGGAGTGTGGGTGTGCAAGTGGTGTGCGTCGAGCAGCGCGGCGGCGGGAGTGCGCAGGTGCAGCGCGGGCTGCGCCGCCGCCCCCACGGCGCCCGCCCACAGCGCCGCCCAGCCGCACCGCGACACCCGCCACGCCACCTCCACCGCTATACACGCACTCTGAACAACCATATATACATAACTAGCTTTCCGCCCACGGCTTCGCCCGCGTGGTTTATTGGCTTTTCTATACTAAAATATGTATGTATTATACATATAAACCTTCCTCTTGAATCACTCTATCTATTAAAAAAAACCGCATCAAAATCCGTTGCGTAGTTTCAAAGATTTAAGCATACAAAGGGACATAAGGACAGAGAAAGCGACTTTGTTTTATACTATGTAGTGATAGTGATATGCAATTCATCGAACCCGCCGCGCTCCTCATCCTTACACTATAACTACAATAAGGGCACAAACAAACAATCTAGCTCCGTAGTACAGTAAATACCAGCTCAGGAGTCAAGGGGGCCTAGACAATGTTACATTTCCATATCGAAAACGAAGTTACATTATGGAATTGGCATAATCTTTCGATATGTCACGTGATGAAATTATGTCAAATCCATGCATTACGGATATCTAACTTCGTCATCGATAATGAAGATGTGACATTGTAAGGACAAGGAATTCTTTCTAAGCATGTAAGTACTATTAATGAACGCGACGCGATGGACCGACGATTTGAAGAAAATGGCTGGCAGCGGATGGATGCGAGCTGCCCAAGATCGGGATGGTTGGCGCTCTTTGAGGGAGTCCTACGTTCAGCAGTGGACAGCGATAGGCTGATATGATGATGATGATGTACTATTAATTGTGTCAAATATAATTATTTATTTTTAACTACTTTAATAAGGAAACACTATTTTTCTTTATAAACAACCATACTGGTATTAACAGCAGCGCGTTATTGTCTAATACTCCAGTAAAAATACTATAGTATAAAAGTCCCTCAATACACTAGTTTGCAAATAAATAAATAAAGCGGCGATAGCCTAATAGCTAGGGCGTCAGACTTGCGATCATGTGATTGCCGGTTTAAAACTCACCCATTGCACTACTGACGTGGACCCACTTATAATACCCGCATTTAGCTTAGTACGAGGGGTTAACAAGATTACTAGTAATGTGCGACCTACATTGCTGATAAACTTTTTTAAAGATGGTTTGATTTCAATTATTCTTTATGCTATTACAAGACAAAACAAGCAAAAGAACTTACAGGCTTGCCATAATACGAGAACTGTGTGTAGTTGAACATGAGTGTGTTGCGTCTCTCCTCCCAGGCGCGGCGCTCCCGACGACGCTCCACCATGGCCTCGAGACCCTCGCGACCACTCTCCGACTCTTCATTCTAACAACAATATTTCAACATCAATCAGAGAATAATAAATAAGTGCTATTACTGGATAAACTATGGTGAGTGTAGGCAGGCTAAGGAGGTGAGACAACAGCCCACATGCTCCTGCACTGTCCTGGTGTCGCCACATACAGGGCAAAGTACCTCGGTAACCCGAGCACTCTCCGAGAGGCTGTAGGCATCATTGGGCGCTTGTCTGCCTTTCTCGGGGAGTTGGCGTGGTTTGAACAAAACCAAGCATCTTCCCATCCACACGCAAAATACGCGCTTAGTCGTGCAGTTGCGGAAAATAGCCTGCTACACCATACCATAAATAAGTGCTACTCAGACACCTACAAAAACCAACTAGCAACCCATCCGAACCTTCTATCCCATGTGCTGTTAACAACCAAATCCAATCAAGAGACTCAAGAGAACCAACATGCCCCCTAAGGGGAGTTAGGGCGATGGCCCTACCTCGCTAAAACCTTCATTTACACACATCCCATCTGCTCATAGTCTGGGCATCTCATTGCAAAATTCTGAGAATAACTCATACTAACCACATAATCTTGTAGATATACAAATTGACTCACCTCATCATCATCTCGGAATATATCATCAAAATTGGGAATGTTTTCTTCACTATCCTTATACACTAATCTCACCTAAAATGAAACAACCATTTAATTAAAATGGGTTATTTAGAAATAAGGTTAATAATTAAAATGCATTTACACTATTTATGTATTTTACAAAAAAAAAAAGAAATACAAAAACAGTGGGTGCGACTAGGCGTCAAAGTACCATTTAATAAGATAATAATTTGATTTAATTACAGAAAATATCCTGCTCCACTTGGGAATCAAACTCAGGATGTCACACAGAGCATGGAACTATTTATTAATAAGGTTTTGAAGCAGGACATAAAGTTCTACTTGCATCAAGTTTCAAACAGACCTTCATAGTTATGTGACATTTAGTTATGAAATATATTATGTTTTCACAGTATTCATTGAAGTGAATTCAATCATTGTTAACTATCTTTCCACCCACGGCTTTTCTGTACTATAACATGTATTATACATGCAAACCTTCCTCGAGAACCATGCTATAAACAGCATGAAAAGCGGTGCAGTAGTTTTTCAGTTTATCATGAACAGAAAGACGTGGCAGAGATATGTAGTGCTTGTTTTATAATATGTAGTGATCTTAATGTTAAATAAAAATAAATATATACAAACCTGTCCATCACTATACACATTGCAGACATCAGTTGGCTTATGAGCGTCCAGCACAAAAAACACAACATCTTCTTCAGGCTGCAGAATATCAACTAAATCTATAGTTCCCCCACAGTTTATTAAAACAACGTACTTTATTTCTTCATTATTTTCTTCATATGCCTGTTTCAACTCTGCTATACCTCCCACGGGGACTAAAGTATATGACACATTATCACATTTAAACAACCCCTGTAGTATTTTACACGTGCATATAGCATCTACGTCGTAATGAACTAATAATAGCACCCTCTGCAACGAGAAAAATATTTTTAAACACGAACAGAAAGTAAAAAGTTTGGTTGTAAATTTGTAAACAACGCGATTGTTAGTACTAACGTTCCCAAGTAAAACGTTGTAGAAATCGTTTCTAATGTCTTCTATAAACATCTTGGCACGTCACGGACATTAAACCCGTGATTTTTTATCAGGAAGTCATATTTTTAGAGATTTTTAACAAGTTTCAACACAAATGAAAGTAGGATAGAAAACAGACAGAATCACCTGCAACTGCAAACTCGAACTGTCAATAATGTCAAATAATGGAATTCGCGCCAAATATTACGACGCGTTCAAAAATACCGTTATAACCACCTTCATGTGTGACTTCAGAACTTCTTTATTTCCAATTATTTATATATATATACATGTTTTAAAATATTTACTGTTAATTCACAACTTATTCAATTTATTCGTAACATCCATATAAATGTTTATTTTTTATCTAGGAACAGTTTATTTATATTCATGAGGTAGGTTACACTTACAATACCAAAACAGTTTTTCGTGGGTAAGTACTTCCCTTTTTGTCTTTTGATGCAGTCTAGTCTACTCAAGAAATTATGTTTCCTCTTAGCATCCAGTAGGTAGAGGTAAAGTAAAGGTAAGGTAGGTAGAGGGTGAAAATACTAGCGTGCAAGTAACGCTAGTATTTTGTTAATATATATCCAACGGAATTTAGGGGACTTAGTACTCAAATATCAATCCGATTTAGCCATACATACCATCACGCCTGTATTCCCTGAAAGGTTAGGCAGTGGTGTACTTAATGAAAACCCACAGTTCGCCGGTATGTTTAGGTCCCATGTAATGCCATGGGGGCGAGCCTATTGCCACTCACCGGGCGCAAATCCAGACTCTGAGCTGCTACTGAGAATTTCATAGAAAACCCCCAAAACACTTTGCTCGACGTGGGGATCGAACCCAAGACCCCTAGCGTAGCAGTCGCGATTGGGACCACTAGACCAACGAGGCAGTCCGATTTAGCCATAGGAGGCTGATAATCCACGAGGTACAATATGGGGAGTACAGAGTACTTAGAGCATACAAAAATAATGTACGTAACTATATACTATTCGTGAAATAAATACACTCCTTTTGCTTGAATAATATAGAAACATGAATTTGACTTTATTTACTATCAACTAAAATTAAGAATTATAAGATACAGCGAGTAGCACTAACTTAAGAAAACTAGTATGATACCTATTTGTGCGAATAACTTGTGGCAACGCAACATGAACATATTATTCTTGGGTTTTTTCCTTGGACTTTGTAATGAATGCCTAAACTCCAAACTCCATGGCTACACCGCCGTCCAAAATTCCTGGATTAAGTCCCTGTATTGAAGTATTACTTCCATTATGGCAATTGGATTGCCTTGGCTTACTTTGAGGCTTTCCAAAAAGGCACCTAATCTCATTTCAAAGGGTTTACCAAGCTCTTTTAAGACTTCGTTGTAACGTTCGTTGTCTGGCGTCACAGGAGCTGGTGGCAAGTCAAGAACAAGAATAGTAGGTTGTTTTATGGGGCATGCAGGGTTGAGAAACTCTAATTGAATTCTTAAATTATGGATTTCAGATTTCACTCTCTTTTTGTACATGTTGAATCGTAGCCTAGATGTAGGGTCACCGGTTTGTTTTCCGCGCGTTCCTCATCCAATACCTCTTCTCGATGAGTTGCCGTAAGTGTTCCGGTACAAACTGCAAAGGGGCAAGCGTGAATTGTATGCTTTCGTCGTTTCCGGCGAGTGTTCGATGCTGACTTCAGCCCAGGTTGAGTTCCCGGGCTGAGTAGGTTGATTGGCCTCCATGGCTGTTGATCTGCATAAGTTCGATGGCAAGTATGTAATGTATCCTGCAACTTTCCTGCAGAGCTCAGACTTCAGGTGAACAGCGTACAGTTTCGTCAATGTAGATCCTGTGAAGCGTAAAGTCAATTGAATGAAAGTTCAGGGAGTGCAGGATTTTAAACCCGATTTTCCTCAAAAGACCTTTGTTAATTTTGGTTTGGGTCGAACAATTGCATAAGTAATTCTTTTTGCTCCCCTAGGTAGTCAGTGTTGTACAAGACAACTTACTATCACTATGCATAATGTAAATAGGTACCACGCATAATGCATGTGGTTCATGATAAAAATGTGTGGTGTTAAAATACGGGTGCACTTGTGGTCTCCCTGGCAACCTGAGGTTACTTTATTCACTCTCAATTATCTTGTATATTGTTTACCACTTTATATATACAGGAACTGTAAATGTGAGTACATCGTAGCCATTTATGTGTAAGTAGTTTATAGTTATCCTAGTTCATATTTTTGATGATGTGTATTCTTACACATAGTGTATCTGTTTTAGTTTGACATTGCGTTCTCATTTGCTGAGAACCTTCTTGTAATTTTAGTCCCGACTTCAGGCTAATTATGACATAAACCTCCAATGCACTCACATCCTGTTATCGGCATAATGTACCAGCAAATTATGTTAAAACAATATATTTTAAAAGAGTGTCTATGGAGTTTCTTGCCGAATTCTTCTCCATGAGATCAACTTTTTGGAACCGTGCAACTAGAGTCAATAACGTTTCATAAACGCTTGTGAAAGCTTATTTGAAATAAAAACATTTGATTTGATTTGAATCATATTTCCTAAAAATTTTGTTCTTTTCCAGAAGTTGGTTTTTAAGACTATTACATAACATACCATGCCTCCCGTATACGTCGAAGAGTATACGTCCCACAGTTTGATGGTTTTAATAGGGGGCGAACCTATTGCCATTCACCGGGCTCATATCCATCAAATCATCATCAGCTCATATCGAGCTGCCAAAAACACAATAACACTTTCCTAGACCTGGGAATCGAACCCGATACCTATAGCGTAGCGGTGCCGCTTAGGTTCACTAGTGACTAAACTAATGAGGATGAGAAATATTATTAAATGTTTTGGTGCTTAAATATTTCGATAGGATCGCCTGTTTTAATAAAACAATCAATAAAGTTCGTCATGTTTATTTTTAAATTTCGTGTTATTTAGATACAGATATATTTTTATAGTTGGTTGCGTGATGAGATGCTATTGTATGCGCTATCGTGCCTGGTCTCAGCAAATTAGAAGAAAGCGCTTGAACATAAGATTGTAAAAGAGACTCGTCCGTCTCTTTTGGATGTAAATATTCTTTGATGTCATAACATAGTAGTTCTTCAGGGCAGTCAAGGGCCCTGAGACATCCTGCATACTCGGACCACAGAAGTTTACGCCATTTTACGTCGTGTTTCTGCGCTAACGGCACCAAAACGCACGCAGCAAAAGTAGGGTCCCCGTAGCTAACTGACTGGAACTGTTCTAGAAACTGAGTATAGAAATCTTGGAAATTATTCAATCCAACCAGTTGTTTGTCGAAATTCAATTTTGACTTCTTTTTGAACAAAATATCTGTACATTTGCGCAGTAATAGTTTTATTTTAGGATCTAAGAATAAGGAGTTGTCGCAAAGAAACACGCACATGATGCGGCAAAATCTATCAGTTACATCGATGTCGTTCAAAAGGTCTGGAAAGCATAGCTCATTGAATAAGATCCATTCCAAACTACATCTGATAATGAATTCTTTCTCAGCTGCGATTCTTTCTTCCACCTTTTTAGCGTGCTCCCCCATGAATTTTGGACCACTATCTCCCTCTTGACTCCTACTATACAGCGTCAGGATCGGCAAATAAATCCAGTCCCTCGGTAAAATCGGCTCTTGCCAGCTCTTGAACCTAATGTTAGGTCCTGTGTCTCTGAAATTCATGTTAACTACTTTACTGTAGCATAGCTTGATATCTTCAATTGATGTCAGAGCTTTTGAAAAGCCATCAGCATCTGTCAGATTTACAAGGTGTAGCAGTCTTTCTGCTGTGAACCAATGTTTGTTGAACACCACATAACCGAAAAGAAAATCTAATTCGTATTTTTTATCATTTCTCAAAATGTAACACAGCTTGTTGGCCACAGTGTAGAGTAAGTCTTTGCTTCCTTCAGAGATTTCATATTGTGTAGATAACTTTATTATACTGAACAAAAAGTTGCTCTCCATTCTTGTAAACCAGTTATCACATAGACTTGGCACTCTATTGCTTATTTTACTTAAATATAACGACAGGTGTCTTAAAAAGGTCTCAGATATTTCTTTGTCATTCACGTAAGTCAGTAGATTGAACAGTGAAGCCAAAAATGGCACAGGTGAAGCAATATTTAAAATGGGTAAAACTTTTTGGGCAGACTCTATAACAGACCCTCCAAGGGTCATCAAGTTCTTGGTCAAAAGTAGATCCTTATTTTCCAATCCTGAGAGAAGATTTGAACTTGGTATGAGATTTTTAATAATTATTTCAAATCCTTGAGATTGTGACAGAGTCCTAAGTGAGTCATTCAGAAACTTCATTGGAAGATTCTCTATCAAGGTGACAGTCTTGCAGCAGTCTATAGCCGAACAAATAAGGCGTAAATGTCCACAGGTATAGCTGTTGGCGTGAGACAACTGTCCCATCCATTTCTGTACACCTTCTTTAAGTAGAGGATAAATTTGAGACTTGTAACTGTCCATGCCACCAAGGATGCATCTTAAGAGCCTATTCACTAGTTGGAGAACCACTGCTGCATGTGTTGCTGTCAGAATTGAAGATTCAATAAATATATCAGTCCCTTTCACATGTTTGTGCAAAGCAGTTACAATTACAGGGAACAAAGATATTGCCACATCAGTTCCTAGTCCAAAACACAATAAATTGGACAGAATACAAAAAGCTTCTATTTGTATTTTTAAGCCATATGTCCTGTCAACTCCAGAACTTATGTACTCCGATATAGATTTCAATATATCATATTTGATCAGTAAAATTCTTGTGACTTCTAAAGACTGCAATGACATGATTCTTATAAATTTTAGGGCAGCTAATATTGGTTTTCCATTATATACAATGCTTGGATCAAACACAAAATTTGTGCTATTGACTGGAACAAAATTTCTTATAATTGTGTTCATTAAATGTTCCGTTTCAACAATCTTGAAAGCTGTTTCCACTGAATCTCTTGCTAGCCTGGACAGTATTTGCAATGAGTATTGGACACAGTTGAAATTGGGCCTTATTGTTTCCAAAATATAGTACAATCTCTGAAGGATTTCAGTCCTTTGAAGAGCAGTCATAATATCTATTTCTGCTAAATGGTAATCTGTAAATTCAGATTCATGAGACTGTAATTCTTCAATTTCTGATTTATCATTCTCTAAGCAAGGTTGCAGAGTACCCTCTTCAAAGCCAATTAAGGCATCTAAACTGGCTTCATCAATTCTGTTATACAGTAAATTCCTCATTGCTCTTAAAGCAGGTTCTAATATAACAACTTTATTATCATCCATTGCAATTCTGACAATAAAAAACAACTTGCTAATAGGAATATCTATGACGTTTTTATATGTGCCTGCAGAGTAGTATTCTAAAATACCAGCTATTGTGTTCAAGGCCATCACACGTTGTTGAGTGACTGATGAGCGAGTCAGTTCAACTAGTTCTGTGATGGAGTATCCTGGTCTATGCGGTTCATCTCCATGATGGAATAGAGACTTGGTTTTCTCATTGTATTCCATTGTGTATGGTAATAGGTATCCATTGAAATCAAATCTTGCTTCATAAGGCTCATCAGCTTTGATTCTCCTGCTTTCTTCAATGCCTTTCATCCATTCTAGTTTGTCTTTTTCTAGTGAATCAAAATGCAGCCACTTACTGATTTCCGGATGAGACAGAACATCATTTTCCCAAAATATATTATCTTCAGGTATTGCAACAGCAGTGTCCATCTTCTCTTCAGGAGGTTTGTGGTCTATCACTGTACTTACACTTGCTTGTTCTGTTTCAGGATTAGTTGTTATACTTTGTTGTCTTTTGGATTTCAAAAACTCTACCAGTTTGGGATCTATACTTGAAAGGAGTTTACTTCGTTCTTCAAGAATATCTTTCTCTGACATTTCACTTAAAATTTTAACATTTTCACTGTGAATAGAATTTGCGTCATGTGATGATAATATAAAACTTTTTTCAGGATAATTATTTTTGATTGTTTTTGTAGGATCTGTACTACTTGATGGTTCATCAACATCCATATTAATAGCTTGATTTGTAATTTCATTTTTTATTAAATTTCTCTTACTAAATACAGTATTTTGCTTAGCAGCTACAGGAAATCCTTGTGCAGGCATCTCTCTTGCCTCAAACTCTACAAATTCTGTTACATTTTTCTCGACAATATTACCCAATAACGAAGGAATGACTTTAGGGTAATATACTTTATCATCCTCTATTTCAGGCTCATTTATCTCTGATTCTTCAAAATTTTTTTCTAAAATGTCTCCAACAACCGATGTAGTGGCTTCAGTCCGCGCCCTTTTCTCCCCTTGGCCTTTTAGACCTTTCGCCTGGGCATATTTTGAAGGCTTTCGGCCAGTATCTGTATAAATCGTCCTTTTAGACCTTTCAAGGTACCGTAAATTAGTTACTGCAGCCGCTGGTTGCAAATTCTGACTTTGTTTTTCTCTAAGAAATTCTTCTTGCATCCGCAGAATGTCATCTTCATCTTCACCAGGTTTTGGACGTTTAAACATGATACAATTTTGTGAAACTTATAAAACCAAGTGAGTAGTGTAAACAAAGAATCAATAAAACAATAACTTCAATGGGATAATAATTGGTATTTTGATATTATAAATTGAGGTTATTTACTTCTACTTGTTATGACAGTCAGCCAGTGACAGATGGAGATGAGGATGTTTGTTTGTAAAGATCGAAACATATTTATTTTAAGAATAGTGTTTCACTTATTATTTAGATTGCCAAGTAACATTCGATATTGAATTACGTTTTATAATATAAAAAAACAATAGTTAAAATTACCAAATAGGGAAACATTTTTGTCTTTCTTTCTTGTTTCTCTTTACGTATAAATATTCCTCGTCATGGCGACGTTTGGCATTGAAGACTGGCAGCATTGCCACTTTGGCGATGCTCATAAGCTGCCCTAGACACAAGCCATTTCTCTGATTCACGACTCGGAACAAGACATGCACTTGGACCCCACGATCCGAGGGTCTCTACCCTAACCAGCTATACTTGCACTGTTTGAGGAGACTGCGCGGCAGCAGCAAGTGCCAGCGCCAGCGCAGTCATTTGAGCTAATGAGCTTGTAAGATGGAGTATAGTAAAAGAACCCAGTAATCTTTAGTTTTACTGAACAATAATTATTTAGTTTATAGAAAAAAACTTGGAAAAGTCTAATAAGTTTTTAGAATCTGTGAATTGTCTTACCTATATTTTGAACTTTATAGATGATTATAGGAATAGAATGCAATCATAAACCAAAAATTTGAACAGACGTGACACTACGAAACCTACCCACAATTTAATAGTGATAAGAAAGTTATAGACTGTTTGTTTAGTTTTCTTTACAGATATTTAAGAGATGAATGAATGAATGAATAATCTTTATTGTACACCATAATATAACTACATTTATATGGACATAATTAAACTAAGGGTACAATGGCGGTCTTATCGCTATAAGCGATATCTTCCAGACAACCTTTGGATGGACAGAGAAAATATGAAATAAATAATAATAGGGGGTAGTCCGTGGTGTACTTAAAAACTAACTTAGATAACCAAAATAAATACGATATTTATGTAAACGTACTTATATACTATATCTATATATACTTATATACTATATATATATATATATATATATATATAAAAAAAAAAATACTTGTATAATATATACGCAATATTATAAATAAATTATCTTAAATTATTGTACAGGTAAGATAATAATAATATAGCAGCGTAGGTAGTCAGAAATACAGCATAAGCAGCAATGTTCATTCATCTGTGCAGACACAAGAATGATTATGGAAGAAACAGAATTTTAGGTTTGCCTTTTTTTTTTATGGATTTATAGGAGGAAGAAGTTACGTTAAAGTGACAGGAAATGGTCATGTACTAGTTTTTTGAAATTAGCTACTGTCTGGGCACGTCGTATGGACACAGGCAATGCATTCCACAGCCGCACAGCCTGTACAGTAAAGGATTTGTCATAGAATATTGTGGAATGCATTGTCATTTCAAGCCTCAAATTTTCCGATGATCTCAAGTATCTTGTATGTGTGTCATGAAGGAACTTAAAACGTTCTTTGAGGTAAGAGGGGGTAGCGGGATTAAATAAAATACTATACAGTAAAGATAGAATATGAGCATTCCGACGAAGGCGAATTGGAAGCCACTTGAGTTTAGCGCGATATTCGGAGATGTGATCATATTTGCGTAAACCAAATATAAATCTGATGCAAAAGTTTTGAAGTCGCTCAAGTTTGTCTAATTGTGCTTCAGTAAGGTCAGGGTAGCTGGCATCGGCATAGTCGAGGATAGGAAGAAGAAGAGAATTAGCAAGCTCAGTTTTGGTGGAAGTTGGTAGGAAATTTCGTATTCTTCTCAAGGACCCACCTGCAGCAAACAGTTTACGACTTAATTCCTTTAGCTGCGGCCCCCATGTGAGATTTTTGTCAATAAAAATCCCCAGATTCTTGACGGAATTACTAAAAGGAATCGACGTACCATCGAAGACAATCTGAGGAACTCTTGAAAAATCTATCCTAGATGTCATCCTGGGGCTGCCGACAACAATGACTTGCGTCTTTATGGGATTAACTTTTAATCCATAAGCTGCACTCCATTCAGATATCCGTGTTAAATCAGTATTAACCATTTTAACCGCCTCCGACAATTCTTCTATTGGTGCCTGAGAATATATTTGCAAGTCATCTGCATAAAGGTGGTAGGATGAAAGAAGTTGATTAGAGATAGAATTTATAAAAATTGCAAAAAGAAGAGGAGAAAGTACGCCCCCCTGCGGTACACCGGCCGAAGTATCACACCAAGAGGAAACAGACCCCTCGATGCAAATACGTTGGCGGCGGCCACACAGGTAACTACGAAACCAATCATTTGCTGTTGGAGATATGCTAAGAGAGCTGAGTATGCCAATTAATATATCGAAATCGACGGTGTTAAATGCGTTGCTAAAATCAAGCAGGGAGAGGACCGTCAGATTTCCATTTTCCATACCCATTCTAATGTCATCCGTTATGTTGATGAGGGAGAGATGGCAATATTGATTAAAAAAATGTTCAGTTAAATTAGTATAGTATAATAATAAATGTTTTTAATAAGAATAATCGATTATAATAATTTGGTCCAATAAATTAGGCACTGTACAGTGCGAAAATATTATTTTATGTATAAGCATAGGAATTTAAAATAATGATGTACTCTACTCTTTGTTTTGATTTAGAACCGCAGTCATTATTCTGAGACATTCCATTTGAATATACTGACATATTTCTATTCTGTGGTTTGACTTCATCATCAGCCCGTATTCGTCCACTGTTGGACGTAGGCCTCTTTAAGTATACGCCACAGAACCCGATCTTCAGCTCTTTTCATACAGTTGCTGCCAGCCGCCTTTCGCAAATCGTTACTCCACCTGGCTGACTACTGTCGTCAGCGGACGTCCTTCACTATGGCCGCGTTCCACTTGGCGATCACAACGATCAAAATGCTCCTTTAGCCGTTGCGAGCGTTGTGGTCACGGCGAAAACGTCGCTCATGACATCATGACATACGCCCACGATGACCCATTTAAAAAGGAGGGTCGAAGTGATCGTTGAGAAAATCCTAAGCTCCGTTCCACTTGTTTACGACAGCAACGCTCACAAGCAAGTGGAACGGGATGATGTGGTCGTGAGCGTGATCGTTGTGATCGCCAAGTGGAACGCGTCCTTGGCTGGCAACAATGATTGTCTGACATTGACAGTAAATCTGAATCTGACAGTGAATGTCAGTGACAAGTTTAAAAACAAAAACACGTGAGCTTAAAGATAACCAAGATCGACTCAAAATGCCTAATTTTAAAAAGAATATAGATAAATTAAAGCATCCAAACAGTAGAAAAACATTAAAAGTCATTAGTAAAATAAAGAAGCACGAGAAGAAGGATCAGAATAAAGTTGGTACGCATATAAAACAGAACCTGGTTGGTGAAAAGATTCTATGGTTTAAAGAAAGAATACCGGAAGGTTGTGTGATTTTAAATAAAGAGAAGACATTGGAGCTGATAGAAGAATATTTGGCGCGGTTTGATGAAGAATTGGAACAAATATCGTTAAAGAACTCTGTAGGACAAAGGAGGAACCGACAACATGCTAGTCGGGAGGACATTATAAATATTACCAAGAAGAATGAGCATGAAGAGTTTGAAACATGCGGCTTAGAAATGCCAGACCTCCTGGATCGACAACAAATGGAAGTACTGAAGAACTGGAATGGTGAACTAAGATTCCTACAACACTTCAAATTGAAAAGAATAGCTAGGAAACATTTAATATAAGTATAACATATATTTACAAGTTTTGTTCATTTCAGGCCTTGTTTTTATCCCATAAGTATATAGACAAAAAGTTCACATTATCAAATTATGAGCTGCAGATTGAACAATTTTGAGTAATATGCTTTTCAATGGTATTTGATTGTAGGCTCTCTGGTGCAGTGTATGTTCTAGAAGCCCACCATGGACAACTAAAGGTTTCAAAGACACTTCCACTCACTACTTGTCAGATTAGATTTCATACTTGAGAACTGCATTATGTTTTGACATCAAACCCCAAATCTTGCCCCATCTAAGCTCACAGAAGAGTAAAATTTTTTGCAAGAGAAAAGATATTTTCATATCATCATACTTAGAAATGGATGGCCCTATGCACCAGTGTTGGGTCTTAGAACAACAACATCATCCCAACACAGATGTAGTGATTATATTCTTATAGACCAAATTTTGACAATTTTGAATGTATAGAAAATTTACTTAATGAGTATTATTACAGATCATTTACTCTACATAGCTATAAAAGAAAATGATTATGCGGAGTTCATCACAAATAGTAGCCAGTAACAGCTTGATACCAAAGCGAGACTGCACAAAGTCTCAGTGATCCTTTTTAGGGTTTCGTAGCCAAATGGCAAAAAACAGAACCCTTATAGATTCGTCATGTCTGTCTGTCTATCTGATGGTGTCACAGCCACTTTTTTCCGAAACTATAAGAACTAAGCGCGTGAGACACTTCCAAAGTGGTAAAATGTGTGTCCCCCCCCTGTAACTTCTAAAATAAGAGAATGATAAAACTAACAAAAATATATGATGTACATTACCATGTAAACTTCCACTTAAAATTGGTTTGAACGAGATTAGTAGTTTTTTTTATTACGTCAAAATCGTAATGGTCGGAACCCTCCGTGCGCGAGTCCGACTCGCACTTGGCCGGTTTTCACTAAGAGCTTATGGTTTAATTGCCAACCTACTTCACCAAGTGCGATCTTACACTTTTTTTTAATTATTTCGGCCTGGCTCTAGAGGCCTTTGTGACACTACCATATATCATACTATCACAGAGTATTATAAGCCAATTTTTTTAAAGAAACTAGTATTGTGGGTTGCACATTACTAGTATTCTTGTCAACCCCTCGTACTACGCTATGCTTGTATTACGAGTGGGGTCACGTCGATAGTGCAATGGGTAAGTTTTGAACCGGCAATTACATGATCGCAAGTCCGCCATGCCCATTAGGCTACCGCAGCTTAAACAATTAGTATCTCAGATGATGAAATAAAAATGCAATTCTGAAGAAAGATGACTAATTTATTAAGAACTATTTACAATTCAATACGTAGGTATAAATAATAGGACATTGAATTGGAACTAGCACTGAACACAAACGAAGGAACAATTTCTATCGGCGCAGATTACATTATTGTAGCCCGACACGACTTCAGTAGGCATTCGGAAACCCTACAGAGACACAATCGCTATTTATAAACATGAAGTCACTGTTACATACTCAATTTGTTATTCGAATTGGTTTAAAAAAACAGATGATTCATGCATAAGGTCTGATGCTGTTACATTAAAGTCAGTACCTACCAACATAAGTAACTAATTAGATAATGTCTCAGCAATACAATATACATCAACTATACCTATATTGACCTTGGTTTTTAATACACAATAGGTATATATAACAGTGAGTACAATAGTTATTAAAGTGACGTAGGTACCTATTTATAATTTACGTCAATTTATAGTTCTTTCGATGACGACATGACAGCGAAAATTAAACTTATCAAGGCCAAAAAACAGATGGGGTTTCTATTACATATGTATAGGTATATAAAATAAAGTAAAAACACCTTTTGTCGGCTTGATTATTAATGATGAAGAATTTTTCAACCAAAAATTTATTGCAACCAGCCCGAAAGTTTTTAGTATGGATGCTTTGCAATATGCAGGGGTTCCCGAAACGCGTTCAAATATAAGTACTGATATGACGTATAATCAGTCACTTTATCACACGTACAATAATCTTAAATTAATATTCTATTGCGCATTAATTTATAAATACCATGTTAATTAATAAGAGGGATATTTCGAGTTTCGTTATAGTTAGGTATGTTACCTACTGTAATAAATAATTTACATTTTAAAATTCAAGCAAGATTAGGTAGGTGTTCGCTTTGTAGAACAGGATAAGGAAAACGAAACTCGAAATTTGATATAAAAGTACAAACTAAAATATTATAAAAGTAATTTCAAAGGAAGTTTTTCATACACAACCATTCATTCAAGGCCGACTAGGCACCTAATTAGGATAGGAGTCGCGCAAATTCGCAAGCTAAGACGACTAAATAAACATAAAATAATTTTAAACTAGAAGGTAGTTATACTTTTTTCACGGAAGCAAAGATCAAAGCTACAACAATAACTACTAGTCTAGTAGCTTATAGCTATTAAAATCAGTATAGGCTGAGCTCCCATTGTACAGGCATTCTGTGCAGGTCGGCTTATACTGGATTTGAATAGCTTCATAATTGATAATAATCCTTTTTGCGTCGTCAATGGCACTGAACACAAGAGCGAATATTGTGATGTTGGTAGTACTGTTTACAGCGTGTCTATTACTTCCTTGAATAAAGTACAATAAATAATATCTATTGAGTATCAATATACCTGCATATTATTTTATAGGTAAACCTTCTTTTAGAGTACCTACTGACAATCCTCATGGATTGTCTGCCGCCTGGGGTGACGACAGGGTATATCGGACTTAACCCTATAGTCAATTAAATAATGCCTAGAGTAAGTTGGGTATATTACATCCATGGGTAATCCTTTTTATTAATTTGTTAACAACAAGTAAGTAGGTATTATATAAATTGCACAAATAAAATTACCTATTATAAATTTAAAAAAATATATTACAACTTCCGACGCGATTTAAAGTGATTTATAAGTAAGGTGACGTTAATTAAAGAATTGCATTAGGTACAGGAATTAGGTCGCCATGAATTAAATTAAAAAATATGTTATTAAAATCTATAATATCGAATGCATAATTCTTTATTCCGGAATGTGGGCTGTAACTTTTGGTGTTACTGAGTAAAAAAAACTAGCAATAGAAAGTTAGACTGAACTTAACTAGTCTGTCTACATCTTTACAATGTCTGTTGACATTGTAAAGATGTAGACAGACTATGTATTTCGCCGTCTGATGAACTTTAAAAAAAAATCTAATTACCTACCACGTAAATGGAAGCAATCATATTTGCTTATTATCAAATGTAAATTTATTATGCAAAATTCCCAATTTACTTAATTATTACGCTACAAGGTGAAATAAAAAAAAAACATCAGTCGATTGGCCAAAGACATCTCTTTTCTATACCTACCCATTTTAGTATTTTATAAACTCTTGGAAGTAGAATAACAGTATGTTCTTCGAACTTTTAAAAGATTCCGTAGACAGAATAGTAAAACAATATTTTCGACAATCGAAAGCATAATCACTTCTTAAATAAATTCTCTTGATTCTCTTCACGAAATTAACTAATTTACTATAGAAATATCTATCTATTTTAAATTAATTAACACGTGCGCGTGATAATAAATTTATTGCCGTTCTTTAGCAAATGCACTCCATCTTCAAAGTGTCTCTACGGCTGTAACACATAGTACTTTCTCTCTAACGTGAGTGGACCAGTCTTTTATTAAATAGAAATCCCATTAAAAAAGTAAAAGTTTTTACACGCTCAATCAATCAAATTTAAATCTAGAATTCGATTGTGCTGAAAATGTATCTTGACATTTTGACAATTCTTCATTCAATTGTTTATCGAGAATTAAAACAATGGAGAAAAATATATTAAACGTTCAATTTATAAAATATATACCTCTTTGTTGTATTTTACTAATATTGCACCTAAAGTTATAAGCGCGGGAACTTAATAAATAAAAAGGAAAGTCCTGTAGTATCTACCAACATAAGATTACTTACTGGAAACGTGTAAAACGGACCTACCCCGATAGGTCTGTTTAATACATTAAGAGTAAGTACAATCTGCATATTTATGGATTAAGTTTAGTTTTCAAAATACCTACCTACATAAATAAAAAATCCTTAAATTTTCCCGCCATATGCAGACGTCGACTCGACTGGTACTCGTTCTTGATTGCAAAATCCTTAAGTTTCTATTGTAATTCACATCTCTACGTATATATGCAACTAGGCACTTCAATAGTTATTAAAATTATATTTAAAACGTTACTTGCTATCACTAGATAGGATAGGTAGTTCACAGAGAATAGTTTCCTTTTTCTATTTAAACTGTTAAATACATTTCTGTCAAATTGTAACATTTTTAAATCTTTAACGTGGCTCATATTTACATAGGTAAATCTGAAAAACCGGAGAACTTCCGTATCCGAAGGCATTTCAATGATCGCTCATTTGGAGGATCAAATGTATTCATTGAAATATTTAACGAATTTAGGAGGACGATCTACTAAACATTCTAACACAAATAAAAAATATTTTCATAATAAATAGTTCTACAATTGTATTCAACATCATACATAACGTATACTTACTGGAGAAGCATCTTTCAAAAATTCTTTTATTATAAAAAAACAGAGAAGCTATGTAAAAAACTTACTCTTATTATTCGTTTTTTTTGTTCATTTTATCTACAGTACCTACATCTGAACGATTTAACTTCAATAGAGAGCAAAACAAAAAACTGCGAAATTAACATCTCCAGACATGATATTCGAACTCCTCGTATAATTTACACTCATTTTACAAGCTTACACAACCTTAAAAAGTAAAATAAATCAGGTAAATAACGGGAGATGGTAGAAATCATAGCCTCTTTGGCCTCGGGCGGCGAGCCAGATGTACACTACGTGGTACGCTCCTGGCACAAAGCAGATCATACCGGCTACGAAGAATACTGCACCTTGGAGGCCATTTTCAGGTTCGGCGACAGCGAAAGCTCCCATGCCGAGGAGTCCCACACCGACCAGCAGCAGTACGACTGCTGCACACACGGTTTTCCAGTTCTCCCTGACCTTGGGATGGTTCCAGCAGTACATTGATTGCGTTGCTTCAACATATTCGTGGATTAACGAATCGGAGTCCCGCGATGTGGTGTCTTCTGTGCATTTGTAGGTTTTACTGCTGAAAGTAAAATTTATCATTAATTTATTTTAGTGAAGGAAAAATACGACCGCGGGCAGGATTCGTACCTGCGTCTTCTGGTTAAGTACACCAGACGCTATGCCCGCTAAGCCACCGCGACTCCCACCCGCCATGTCGAAATTTGCCTTCATATTTTTAATTTACGTCTTTGAGGCGACGTTAGTCGTTTATCATTAACATCAATTTAGTCTAGGGCATGCTACAGGCCCTTCTCAAGGCACACTATAGCCCTGCTATGTTGTATAATTCGCGTTCAGTGACTTCCAGCCAACGCAAGCCATCCTACGCTTTTTCTAGACGCATAGCTTAGCGCTTATCGGTTCTGCAAGCGATTACACCGAAGTAGAAGTTAATTATCAACGTGAAATGTTGCGAGACGGCCTTGACTTGATTGGTAGGTAGGTATGAAACTGATAAGGCATCTATGTTGTGAATGCTTTACCTAAAGTTACCTCGGTTGTGAGATAATAGTTGATTGTCATTATGCACTTTAGAGCGTGATTTGCATGTTATTTAATCATCATCTCTCTGCCCTTTTCTCAATTTATTTGGGGTCAACGCTGCCTGTCCTTTACTTCCACTAATCCCTGTTAGTCGTCATCTCATCATTCAATCCATCTATCTATCTTTTCTTTGGTCTCCCTCTACCCTTCATCCCTCCACATTCATATTCATAACTCTTTTGGTTACATGCGTTTCATTCCTCCTCGTCACGTGCCCATACCGAGACAAACGATTCCCTTAATAACTTTTATGTCGTTGTCGCCACTTTCAAACTTGCTCTAATACATGTAATTTAAATAAATGATTAACCTACGTAAACACCGTTTCAATATTATAGGTAACTATTTAGGCTCTTATTGAATTGAAAAAGTTTTTAGGACTATTTATAGAATATGAATCGTAATTCAAATATAAAATGATGAATAACTTTAATTTCTGGTGCAGATTTTAAGCAGAGTTAAATACATAAACAGTAGGCCAGTAACCTACCATTCTGATGATTTTGCAACACAAAGAGGTTCAAATTACAAAAAAAGAAAGGCGAAAAAAAAATATTACGTTTGTTCAAACATGTTAATACACCTTAATAATTTCAAAATGTTGTTGGTATAATATACGCGTGTAACCTCTAAGGGTTAAGGGTTGCGACTTCCGTTGTGGATCGGCAGCAATCTGTTTTTTTCTTTTGAAAGAAAGTTTCGATTAAATTTTGGATAATACATAAACAAAGGCGCAGAAAATCTGTAAAATACACGCTTTAAACAGGTAGGTACAAGTCCATTCGTTCGTTAGGGAATTTTAAGTAGCACTCCCGATTTTGGATTTGTGCCCAGTAAATGGCAGTGCAAGTAGGCCCTGCCCTATTAGATTATTATCAGAATACTCGGCCTATCGGAAAAAAAAATTATGCAGTTACAAACCTATTATTTTCTAAGCAAATATTATAAAACAATTTATCAATACTCTTGTCGTCACTGCACTTCATTTTGACACACAACAGGACGGTATTATAACTGCTACACTGTTCTCACAAGTCACTCCTCCAAGGAAGTACCTCTAACTGAATAATATTAGTTAAAAGATGAACAGGGAGAGCAATAGGGGTCAGTCATCACTTTAATTGATGAGTGTTTAGTACATTCATTAGCATCATGTTCAAACGGGTCACCGAAACAAGGATAAAATAGACCTATTTTAATATGGTGTGAATCAGTTTCATTTGTCATGCTTGAACGTGTTTGTAATAAGCAATACAAAAGAAATCATAGCCTGAAGATACCAAATGTTGCACTACTGTCATAGCACTTTACCTGCAGCTTCCATCAAATGTTAATTAGTAAACTGCAGATGATAGGGATACATTATCAATGTATAGTACCTATCCCCTATTTTTGGGGATGCTGCCATGGCTATCTTGAGAAGCTGCCCTCAAAATATTTGAGCCATTTTCGAACCGATTACATAAAATATGTGATTTCCTTCTAAAATGCTTAAGATACTCTAGTTAGATTTAAAAGTAATCAAATACCTTATCTGTTTTCCCGTAGCTGTTTTGTGTTTTACAGGACAAACAAACCATCACGCCTGTATTCCCCGAAGGATTAGGCAGAGGTGTACTAGTGTACACCCATATTTCACAAGTATGTTTTGGTCCCATGTAATAGGGGGCGAGCCTATTGCCATTAATCAAAAAATGCACATATCCAGACTTCGAACTGCTATTAAGAATTTAATAGAAAAACTCTGCTCAACCTGGGAATCAAACTCAGGATCTCTAGCGTAGCAGTCGCGTTTGGAAACACTAGGCTAATGATGTAGTTTTACAAGAAAAAACTAATAAAACATGTAAATTAACAAAATTGATATTTTTATACAGTTTTCCTCATAAATCTAAGTATGAGTATTGTCTCTATGCAGAGATTTATAATAATACAATTAAATAATCTAACATAAAATTTCACACATCAAACAGCTAATTTAAGTGCACCTGTTGTTTGAGACTTGGCTAAATACCTATTATTTAGTTCAAAATTATTTCAAGCCTACTTATAAGATATCCTGAATTCCTGATATCAAAACAGCACAACTTTAAGTTTTTATATTTCAAGGGATTTGAAATTAAGACAATATTGAAAAAAAAACTGACTTTGTTGGATATGATAGATGGTAAATCTTTTAGCCATTGACTGATTTGAGCATACTATAACTGGCTTATTAGTCTAGCAGTAGTATTATATTTTGTTGCTTATAATTATACAAGGAAATAACACAGTATTTTTTATATATCATTTCAGTACACAACAAATCAATCACACTAATGTGTATAATATATTGGTATTTATATTGTAACATAAACTTAACATACACCTGTATTCTCCGAAGGGTTAGGCAGAGGTGTACTAATGTACACCCACATTTCGCCAGTATGTTTTAGGTCCCATGTAATAGGGGGCGAGCGTATTGCCACTAACCAAGCACAAATCCAGACTCCGAGCTGCTACTGAGAATTTCATAGAAACACTCAATAATGGAGGTTGGATGGCGCTCTTTGGGGGAGGCCTATGTTCAGCAGTGGATGGCAATAGGCTGACATAATGATGACTCAATAACACTGCTCGACCAGGGAATCGAACCCAGGACCTCTAGCGTAGCAGTCTCGGTATTTATATTGTATTGTTATTTAAATCACATAGTGCTACATTACAATAAACTAGTGTTACCCACAGATTCACTTCCATGCCAATGAAGTTTTTAGACAAAAGAGCATATGTAAGGACACCGGCTATCCCTTTAAAGATTTTTTTTTTTATATCATAATTTATGGCATCATGAGGAAGGAGGGCTTCAGAATACTATCTATTACCTGGCAAAATTTTATTGAAATCTATTAAGAGGTTTAGTTGTAAAAAGGTAACAAACAGACAGAATACTTCCACATTGACAATATTAGTATGGATTATAATCATAATAAATATGCCATACCAACCTATTATTAGCATAGCAAAAAATTTTTGTTGTTTTTGACTTGTGACATTTGACAGTGGAAGATTGCATTCAAGGTAGGCCACTACAAACAGGCTCCCTACTAGGCGGTGCCTTTGTCCATATATGCAAAAACTATTCATGCCATAAATTAGCTTTGGCTATGACTACATTAGTGATTCAATATTGTGTAATAGCAAATGAATAGAATATTGATGAAAATAATTTATTCTTAAGAATAGACATTGAAATGCCCCGTTAGCATACCAAATCTATTAGTTTCTCTAGGATTTAATTGTTCATAAGGTCTCCTTGTAAAAAATATACATACATACATACACTCACACCTTTTTCCCATAGGGGTAGGCAGAAACTACAGAACGCCATCTGCTACGATTCTTGCATAGGTACTTCTTTTGCTTCGTCCACATTCATACATCTTGTCATACACATGCACCGGTTGCGGGTAAAAAATATTTTTTGGGATTATTTTATTACAAAAATAGATAGACTACATAGATCTAGATCCTATTCATAAAATATGTCCATAGTGATCATCATCTTATCTGAATCACAACATCTCTCTAAATCTTCATTATAATATGAGGGCAATAAAACATTACAGAATAGGTCAGCGTACAATATTAGTTAGCGAGAACTAACGACTAATTAACGACCTAGTACGGAGAACAATGTCTGTTAACCAAGTAACGGCTGGCAGGTTCAACTGCCTTTGCCCCAGTAAGGAAATATGACTCACGAAAGGTCACGAACATAACTGACATTTTAACACAAAGGAACGTATTTTTAAAACGAACCTAATTATGACTAAAAATATGACTAACATTGTTTGTAATTAAATTAATTGTATTTACCTGGCCAGATATTCACTTCCATTTTTATATTTGTTCTGTAATGGTGATCTGTCTCCTGTTGCACCGTAAACTTTTATGGCTTCATCGGTCTCCTCTTCGAACGCATCGTCGATTGAAAAACGTTTATCACTGTTACCGAAAGGCCTCGTCATGGTTAAATATTGTTGTTATCTGCCTGGAGATGTAAAATAAACATCACAACAGATTAACGTACAGGACAAACACAGCTGTCAATTTGTCATATCAACATGCGCCATATTGATTACAAAATAATTAGGGAGGGTACTTATTACATCGCCTATACATCTGCTGCATGCAACACTGAATTATCAGAATAATGAAATATTTAATTCATTTCATCAGACAGTTTCATTCTGGTTGTTTATTTTGGCTTACCTAGAACTAGAATACTAGGTACCAGTACATACGATCAATATACCTTTATTTTAAATTCAGAAATTAAACTGTATTATTTTTTAAACGATCAATTATAATCAAACAAGATTTACTGTAAGTTTGATTTGCAAACAAAATGTTATCCAGCCCTTTATAAAACTTAAAAGATAAACCCTATAAACATACAATAAAAAAATATGGTTTTTATTTGTATTTAAGTGGCAACAAAAGTTCCATAACGTCAAAATCAAAATAAACAATTGTGTGTCATTGTCATTTGTCAGACAAATGTCAAACCCGCATGGGATTGGTATTGGTCACTGGTGTGGTGTAGATATTATCGAAATCGGATATAAAATTAAAATTTTAAAATGGTCATTAAAGATTGGGCTAAAGTTTCGCCTGGTTTGTCAAAGCCCGTGTTATCATGCATTGAGAAACAGGGTTTTAAGACCATGACTCCTATCCAAGCGGCAGTGATACCGTTAATCATGTCTTGCAAAGATGTAGTGGCGGAAGCAGTCACTGGGTCGGGAAAGACCCTGGCTTTCGTGGTGCCCATGATAGAAATGTTGATAAAGAAGCAGAAGGAATCGCCTTTACGGAAGGACTTTGTCTATTCTGTTATAATTTCGCCTACAAGAGAACTGGCGTCACAGATTTGTAAGGTAAATTTTTGATGTTCATTTGTAATACCTACCTCCTCAAAACCCTGAAAAATGTTCCTCTCTATAAGGCAGGTAAGCAATCACTAGCCGGCAGACAATTAGGCAATACTTAATACAAAACTGGAAAAACAGTCCTTGGTTAATAAGTAAACACTTAAAAAAAAGGAAAAGTGTGGCCCTTTTTTTACATGTCTTCTGTTTTTGGCACTGTTATTCGACTTGAAATTTTATTTTTAATCCTAGGAGTAGCGTATGGCAGTCTAAGAACATTTCTTATCAGAGGTTGGTGAAAACACAGCTTTGACTTCTACAAGTAGGTACTTCTAAAATTGCTTTGACTTCTTTGAATAATAATAAGTTATATAGTATTGATATTCCCTACATAGTAAGTAACTGAACCAAATGATTTTTTTTTATGAATAGAAGAAAAATTAAAAAGGGCATGAAAAGACCCTTCGGTATCACTCTCAGAGTGAAACATACTCAGAAGATTTCTGCATTGCTAGTATGTACTGTTTACCATTTCTGTATGGTAAAAGAATGATAAATGCTAGTGAAGGTATTGGTATTGGTATGGCGGGCTTATTTCCGCAACTCCACGACTAAGCGCGTATTTTGCGTGTGGGTGGGACGATGTTACGTTTTCAATCAAACCACCCCAACTCCTCGAGAAAGGCCGTCAAGCGCCCAATGTTGCCTACGGCCTCTCGGAGAGTACTCGGGTTGCCGAGGTACTTTGCCCTGTATGTGGCGACACCAGGACAGTGCAGTAGCACGTGGGCCGCTGTCTCGTCAGCCCCCAGGCAGGCTCTGCAAAGGGGGCTGTCTGTGATACCTATAACAGAAAGATGTTTATTAAAAGGACCATGGCCGGTAACGGCTGCAGTGGCTATCCTCAAGTGTTGTTTGGACAGCTGTAGTAGCTGCCTGGTGATGCGGTCGTCAATGGAAGGGAGAGCCTCCTTAGCCTGCCTACACTCACCGTGGTTTGTCCCGTAGTTGTTGTGTCTATCCCTAGTCCGTTTTCTTACCAGGGTGCGTATCTGGCCGAAGGGGAAAGGTACTATGGGTTCAGGGCCCACAGCCCCTGCGGCTGATCCCCGTCTGGCAAGCTCATCTGCTGCATCGTTGCCTCGGGAGTTGCTGTGTCCTTTGATCCATTGGATGGTTATTTTATTTAGCTCACCTACCTGGTTGAGTCTTTGGTGGCATTCGTATATCAACCCCGTATTCACCGTGTGGCTGTTCAAGGCTTGTAGGACTGCCATGCTGTCTGAGAGTATTCAAATAGAGTAATTCTTTACCTCCCTTGCTGCAATGGCTGTAGTTGCCATTAGGATACCCATACATTCGGCTTGGAATATTGTGTTGTGGTGCCCTAGTGGTATGGCCATCCGAATGTTCAGATCTTCTGAGTAGATACCACATCCGGTGCCCATGCTTGTTTTTGATCCGTCTGTGAAGATACTCACCTCTGTCGGGTTTAGACCCTCACATCTATGATCCTCGTAGAGCTGGATCTTGTATTTCTTGTCGAAGATGAACTCCTTCGAGATGCGATCGTTAATGGCACGCATGATTGGGTAATCGGTTTGGAGTTCGTCCAAGATGTTGGTATATCGCGTGCCGCTGCTTTTCCATAGCGTCAGTGTCTTGAGACATGCTGCTGCCATTGCTGCCTCTTGTTGTATAAACAGGTGTAGCGGTGGCAGGTCCAGCATGACTTCCAGCGCTGCGGTTGGAGTGGTTCTCATACAGCCCGTGGATGCTAGGCATGCTAGCCTCTGGAATCGCTGTAGTTTATTCTTTGCGGTTTCGAGTGTAGTTCTAGGCCACCAAACTACGGCGCCGTATGCGACTAGTGGTCTGATCACTGTTTTGTACAGCCATAGGGTGATTTTTGGGGATAAGCCCCATCTTTTCCCCATCATTTTCCTGCATTGCCAAAACGTTATACAAGCCCTGTTTAATTTATTCTCAATATGGCTACTCCATTTTAGTTTACTGTCGAGAATGACACCGAGGTACTTGACCTCAGTTGACAGTTGGAGTTCAGTGTTGAACAACTTTGGTAGGCGATATGATCCAAGTGCTCGTTTCTGTGTGAACATGACTAATTCAGTTTTTGTGGCGTTTACCGTTTAGTCAAACTCACTACACCAGCGCTCTACTATTCGCAGTGCCTGTTGTGTGAGATTACAGATGGTTGCGGTGACTTTCCCTGTGACAAGGATTGCAAGGTCATCTGCGTATCCTATAGTGTAATCATGGTTAGCATTTAGCTTGGTGATGAGGTCGTTGATAACTAAGTTCCACAGAAGGGGTGAGAGCACCCCCCCTTGCGGACATCCTCGCGCTATAATGGCGGACTGCTCATTCCCTTCAAGGCGCACCACGCGTTTGCTGAGCATGTTGGTGATCATACAGCGCGACATCGGGCGCTCGTTCAGGTTGGCGATCAGAGCCGAAACAGGCCCGCTCCAATCGAACTGATCAACCTTCCCTTGCACCGTCAGCATGGCCTTCACCACTGCGTAAACTCTCTGAAGGAGAGCCTACACAGACCCCACGTACCTAGCCTGTGGCCCTCTGACGGGACACCCTGGCCATTTCCTTACCTGTGGCTCTCAGATAAGGCTACCGTTTCGCTTGAAATCCAGACCAAAGGGAGCGTGTTGCGTCTCGGACACATTACCGCCAGCGCCGATCGGCTCAACTCCCCAGGACTCCTTCATCCCCGCTTACGGCGCTCAACTGCGCAGGTCCTAGCGCAGGTGACTATTAACCCCTACTCGTCTTCTACCTGTTGTGAGATGACTGAGCCCACAACCTCTCAGTCACAGAGGGTTGTAGTTAGGGGTGGATTGAGGTTAGGGAGGATTGGGGTAGGATTGTGGGGGGGATAAGGGGGCCTGCCTCAGTACTGCAACTAGTCAGTCCCATGGTACTAGAACCAACGGGGCTTTCCGGTTGCCAGAGCTTCGGCAGGCCGTCCTTCAGAGGGGCCCACCCTTCCAAAAGGTCGGGTTGGCCCCCCATGTAGGAGTGGAGATGGTGGGGATGAGATTGGGAAGGGGCGGTAGGAAGACGGGATGCTGGGGTAAGGTGAGATGACCGCCATCGGGATTTTATGTAGGCCATCCTTCCCTTGTCCGGGGTTCATCTTGCGAACAACCCCCGTCCCAGCACATGGTGCAGGGGCGGGGCGGGCTATCCGCAACCTGCCCACCCGCTCGGTAGCTCGGGAAGAGAGCTTCCCCATAGGGAGACATGCCCCGGCTTCCAGGCGGTAGTCGGGGCATGGCTCCCATGAGGCCGAGTTGCTAGTGAATATTACATATATACTATGCTAGTGAAGATTAGGTATCAAACATAATAAATAATGTGTTCAGCAGTGGTCTGCAATAGGCTGATATAATGATGATGATATTAAATCCGTAATAAAAAAAATTGATCATATTTTATTTTCAAGGTTATAGAAGAGTTCCTGAAAGAGCCAGAACTATCCCACATAACAATAGCATTGCTTCTCGGAGGCCGACCAGTGGAGGCTGATGCGGAGACCATTCAAAAAGGAGCTCACATAGCCGTGTGCACTCCAGGCAGGCTGCAGGACCTGCTAGCTGAGAGGAAGCACATCAACCTTGCGGGACGATTGAGGGAATTAGTAAGTTGATAAAAAATCTGTGCAAAACAGTGCTAAGATTTATTAAACTGTTTTCATACGTAAAAAGTGTTAGTGTTGGATTGTTGGTATCTGTATTGGTGTTGAGGTACGTAAATAAATAATTAAGTTACAATGCATGAACACTTTATTGTTCTTAGAATGGAAAGACAAGAAAAGAATGAGAGACGCTACAGGGTTGTCAATACATAAAAATAAAATAAAATAAATATTGGGTTGCCAACAGCTAGGAAATTTTAAAGTATTTTTTTTGACAGACAACAATGTTTTACCTTTTATATAATTGATAAAAGTTTGTGAACACTAATTCTTATATCCATGAACATTTTAGCTAGTGTCAATGTATTTTGGCATGATAATAAAATTAGTTATTGAACCGAAGCAGATAACTTATTAACAATACTCTTAATATTTGCTATTCATACTTTTTCTCCAGGAAATCTTAGTCCTAGACGAAGCTGACCGCTTGCTCGACCTTGGCTTCAGTGCGACACTTACCACCATTCTCCAATATCTGCCACGTCAGCGCCGCACCGGCCTCTTCTCAGCCACACAGACCAAGGAACTGCAGGATCTAGTCAGAGCTGGACTGAGGAACCCAGTTGTCGTCAGTGTCAAAGAAAAGTCTACAATAAGCACTCCTATACTCTTAGAAAACTATTACGTCATAGTGGAACCTCAAGATAAATTCCTGTTTCTTCTAAACTTCATAAGGAATAGGAAAATTGCTAAAGGCTTGTTTTTTTTACCGACGTGCGCCTGCGTCGATTATTGGGCGGATGTGTTGCCGGTTTTATTGCCAGATATAAAAATATTCTCTATTCACGGCAAGATGAAGTTGAAAAGAAGCAAGATATTAGAGAAGTTTCGGCAGGCTGACAACACTATATTGTTGTGTACAGATTTAATGGCCAGGTCAGTTGATATTTCTTTAGGATTTAGTGATCAAAAGACCACAATATTATTACACTATCATTCAAAGTGACTGCCTCATTAGTCTAGTGGTCCCAAACGCGACTGCTGTGCTAGAGGTCCTGGGTTCGATTCCTAGGTCGCGCAATGTTATTGGGTTTTTCTATGAAATTCTCAGTAGCAGCTCGGAGTCTAGATTTGTCCCCGGTTAATGGAAATAGGCTCGCCCCCTATTACATCGGACCTAAACATACAGGCGAAGTGTGGGTGTACTGTGGCCGCACATCAAGTTACCACAAAATGTCAAATTTTCTCAGTTGATTTTGAACTTCATCTTCAACAATTTAAGGTTTAAAATCATTTGGAGAAATTTGACATTAGTACACGTCTGCCTTACACCTCGGGGAATACAGGCGTGATGGTATGTTATGTATGTTTTATTTCAAAGTCAGTTTTCATATTAGTTTTATAACGATGATTATTCTTCTATACAGAGGTCTGGACATACCAGAAGTAGAATGGGTTCTACAATGGGAGCCCCCCACAAACCCTGCATCATTAGTACACCGTGTGGGGCGGACGGCTCGGGGCGGTGCCGCCGGGTGCTCCCTGTTGCCCCTGCTGCCCTCCGAGGACACCTACGTGCCCTTCATTAAGACCAACCAGTTGGTGGAGCTGAAGGACTGGCGGCAGTCCAAAGATGAAATCAAGATTAACCCCAAGTTAATGGATAAGGTGAGTTCTAATATTTTATTTTGTATTTTTTCTAAAATCCTCTTAATTAAAAAATAGTCATAACATACCGCCTGTATTTTCCGAAGGGTTAGGCAGAGGTGTACAAATGTACACCCACACTTTGTCGGTATGTTTAGGTCCTATGTAAATCACAAACCGGAATCTAGACTCCGAGCTGCTACTGAGAACTTCATAGAAAAAATCAATAACACTTCTCGACCTGGGAATCGAATCCAAGATCTTTAGTGTATCAGTTGCGCTTGGGACGACTAGACTAATGAGGCAGTCGAAAAACATAAACTCGCCCAGATAAAAACTTAGATATCGATTGGAGAATGAAAAAAAAAAAGATTATAAGATATTAAATGAAGTCAGTAAAATATCTTGTTACTTACAGGTACTATCGATACTTCACGACCAACAAAAAAAAGACAGGTCAGTCTTAGACAAAGGGCAGCGTGCATTCGTGTCTCACATGAGAGCGTATACAAAACACGAATGTAATCTCCTACTGCAATTCAAAGAACTCCCTCTAGGCCACATAGCGACCAGCTACGGTCTTCTAAAGCTGCCCCTTATGCCCGAAATACAACAGGAACATAAGGACCAATTTATAGGCCCAAAGGACCAGATAGATTATAACAGTATACCATATAAAGATAAGCAGAAAGAAGTTAGTAGGCTGCAGAAGTTTGAAGAGTACAAGAAGACTGGAGTGTGGCCATCTAAGAAGAAAAAGAAAATGGTGAGTTGAAATAGATAGTAGCTGTTTTGAGAAAGAAAGAAATATTTATTAGGACGTAAAACAATATTTACTAGTATTCTTTCATGTTAGACTGTGTAAGTTGTGGTCACTTAAGACCAGATTAATGTGATCTCTCCTCTAAGGAAATCCACCCAAAACAATTCGAGTTCAGATTATATTGGAAATGTATTTTAATATTGCCTCGTGTTTCCCACTGCTGGTCTTTTTATCCTTAACTTTATTTTTAGGTGCAATCCGAACCATGGGAACAAGCAAAACAGAACAAAGAAGAGCGAAAACAGAAGCGGAAAAAGCGGAAAGAGCTGAAACAAAAAGACACGGAGAGCGGAAAAAAGCGAAAAGGTAAAGCGGTGACACAGGAGGAGCTGAATGAGCTGGCGGCCGACATAGCGCTCATGAAGAAACTGAAAAAGCGGAAAATTACTCAAGAACAGTTTGATCAACAATTTGAAGTTTAATAAATAGTTTATAATATTGTTATACGTTTTTTTTATTCTCTGGGCTCAAATATAGCTGATTGGTGTTGAATTTATTAAAAATAACAGAGGTATTGTAAAATATAAATCAAATCTGAATTTCTGAAAAAAAAAACGATTAAGGACAGCTCTCAGATATTAGCTTTATAAGTTGAGCTTGTGCTTATAACTTTCGTATTTTTGAACCGATTTTATTTTCGATTTTGTTAATCGACTCTATTAATGGTAAGCATTTTTATGAGACCATAAGAAAATAGGCATGATGACGGTAAGCAAGAATTAGTAAAATAATATGTTCATATACTGAAATATAATTAATATGTTTAGAAAAGAATATTTATTTTTATTTATAAGACGGGATTATTAATTTATTTGATAAAATTAAACTACAAAATACACAAGTCCGCCATGTTTAGTTGAACACCAATCAGATTCAATTACGTCACATCTATGTTGAACTGTCGCTGTCACGTAAATTTCGTACGAATTTCGACGATCTCCGCGCTTAAAATTGTTTATTATGTATTTCCTAATTGTATATTACTTAGCTTTTGTCCTACAACTTGTGTAAGAACTTATTAAGTAATGCAACAAGGGTTTACCAAGGCAAACAGCTCTAATTTGCCCAGAGTTGATTTGTTAATGCTGGGGCAGTTCCTGGTATTAAACAAAGACTTCTGTTCAGCAGAATTTAGAAATGTTAAAACTACAATGTAAGTATTATTTATTATTATTTGTATTATACCGACTATAATTAAAAAAAATAAAATCACTTTTAAAAAGCACAGCTTCGTATAATTAGTTTTAATAATGTTTTGATTTTATAAAATATGCTTTCCTATCGATTTCTTTGTTTTAGATCCTCCAGGCCATCTTATTGGGACGACGCGATTAGCTACGTTCAGTTAAAACGCGATGGAAATCTATGTACTTATACTTAAATCAAAAATCTGCCCAGAACACAAGGTCCACGCGAAGTTATATGCAGTGACGTTAATAGTTGACGAAGTAAAGGAAGAAGTTATATCGGTAAAATGCCATGACTGTGTTGCCTCACAAGGAGGCTGTAAACATGCCATTGCATTTCTCATGTGGGTCCATCGTAGGAGTGAAGAACCGATTATTCAAGTCGGTAATTTACGATCCATTCGGCGAGGCTCAGGCTCAGTCAGTGTCTCGCCTCGTAACTTACTTGAATAATTGATAAAAAAATTAATGTAATAAAGAAAATCTATCAGGTAAAATCTCTCGAGCTATTCTATGAACTTTATTTTAGTAAATAAAACATGATGTCAAATAATTTTCGGTTTTATTATTTTAAGAATAAAACCGAAAAAGGAAGATAAAATTACAAAAAAAGAGGTATCTTTGTGAATTTATTCTATCGAGCCAACTTTATCAAATCGTGTTTCCCTTGTATGTGTTCCCTAGAATATATACTCAACAATATAAATTTATTCTCTCAGATTTTTATTTTACTATTTACTACTTAAAAAAATAGTTTTTAAAACATTTTTATGTGGGCTTTGCAGTACCACCCGGCCTTAATCTCATAATGTATACGATGTCAAAACATAGAAGTGACGTCATAAGCAGACGCCATGACACCAGGGACCGTTTTCGCGCTAATTTAAAAACATTGAATTAAAATCGCATTTTTGTATCAAAAACCTTTTTAAATTGCAGAAAAAAATAATTTTTCGGAAATAGTATATACATAAGAATATTTTAGATCAGTTTTTGAAAATCAGTCATCATGCCTATTGCAGTCAACAATTTCTTCAATGGAGAAGTTCAGTATCTCCATGTCGCCGTGGCGGGCTTGATTGGCATTGCAGGATCGCAATAGCAATTCACATGCCGACAAAATATTCGTCATTGTGAATGGTCAACGTATTTTTTTTATACACACGCTTTGAGCCGGTAAATTTGAAAAAAATACGTCAGGTGTAGCTAAGTTAGCGTTTAAGTGGCCATAATTATAGTTATTTTTTTTAAAGATCCTTCCCGCTCAACACTCTTCCCGCGACACAGGTCTTGGTCTCTAACCAAGACCTGTGTCGCGGGAGACTTAAACACTAGATATGTTTTTGAATTCTCATACAATGATACAAAAAGCCTAAACTCCGAGCTGCTATTAGGAATTTTCAAATACACTTCTCGGAATCGCACCCAGGTACTTACCTCTAGCGTAACAGTCGTGCTAGGGACCAGTGGACTCAAGAGGCAGTCATAAAAATAAGTCTTCTTGGTTACTGAAATAATACGACTAATGAAAATAGTAAAATAAATATATATTTCTGTTCAACTTTCGTAGCAACATTAATGATTTGAGTATTACTTATCAAAACACAACAAGGCACTTAACACCTATATTTAATATAATATTGACAATTTTTATTTTATGTAAACGTTATAAGATGTTATATTAGCTCGGGAGCGTTTGGCACTGAAACATTAGCACCATATAAAGGCATATATAATCTTAGATTGTATAAAAATGGATTAAATTGAAATATATATAAAAATTGAGCTTATACTTGTTAAAGATAGAGTAACAATGTCTACAGGTTTTCTTATTGCAAATTATTTTACTAAAAATCTTGCGATTTCGTCAGAAATTACTAGTCAGTTTGAGATCTCGTAATATTTTCGAGTTATTTTGCTATAAAACTTGCTAAATATTTCGTCGTTACTATGTGACAATATCTAATGACACTCATTCTATTCCGATACATTCTCTCTTATTACAAAAGATTTTAGAATTCGATTGAAAATACCCTTTTTATATCATCAAGTGAACACAAGTTATTTTAAAACTTGTCATTCATAAACTATCTTTTGTAATAAATGAGTTTACATATTCTGTGGTGAAAATTTTTCATATAATAGGCTGTAGCTAGATAGTTTGAAGCTTAAAAAAAGGCATAATATGTCTCTTTTAGCCTTCGAGTAGTGATATGATTAGTGTCATCAATCTAAATTTATATTACAGAGTATTCTGTTGACCGAGTCTTATCTGGCCACAGCCTTCGAAACACAAAGCCATACATCTTAATGACACAAAACAATCAATTCTAGCACCGGGTAACTGATAACTCTACTACAATTCTATATACGTTTTCTTAGAAGTAAAGTACTGAAGATTCAAATTTTAATACTACTTCAATCAGTATGACATTCACTTTTAAGAGTGTACAATTGCCCAATTTGTTGTGAACTCATTTAAATATCAGGATTTTTCCTTGCGAGCTCCTCTCAAAGATTCACTTTTTGGTACCATGAAAATAGTTTTAGGGTACCAAAAGTACCTCTTGGTATAGGTAGCTGTTGGTATAATTGAAATAAAACATTTTGAAATTGACGTCGAAGCATTGGCTTATTAGTAAAACTTCCGTTTGAGCTTCAACTAGTTCGGCAATGTAACACTTATGTCAAAACGGTAAATATATTGCTGTCTTCGATTACCCACTTTATACATCCTAAGACAACGTACTAGACAAAATTGTGCGTCAAATATTTTACTATTTTCAGTTTTCAGTTGTCACATTTTCTAATAAAAAAAGAAGTAGATAATATTTACATTAACGTGAATATTGCGATTTTATTTCGATCTCGTTTGTTTTAAGAGTGAATTGTTATTTTATATTCAATAAATTAACTCATTGACACATTAATTATTGAATAATAGTATAGTGTAATTCATTTAAGAGGGATAAGAATTAATAAGGGGGCAGACCCCAGTCATCGGATAATTCTTTCTCAGAAAACATGGCTTTCGAAATTTTACATTATCGACTTCTGTCTAGTAAGAAGCAGAAAGAAGAATACATATTTTCTTGGATCTACCGGCTCTTCCTTCGTCATCTTTAAGCAAACGAGTCAAAATCCGTAGTACAAATGAAATACATTATTAATTAGGGAAGCGTCTAAAGCGGTGGTAAGAGAAAAAACACCATTACAAATTATTTAACGTCAAAATATTAACAGTCGAAATCCTAACATTAGCGGAAACGTTCAAGGAATGTGATGCCATTCATGAAACTATATTTTGGTGATGGATGATTAAGATTTTTTCTTAGATAGATGTTTTTTATAAGATCCTTTGCGTATAGTAAA
The DNA here is from genome assembly GCA_958496365.1 of Subacronicta megacephala. Taxonomy (NCBI): domain Eukaryota; kingdom Metazoa; phylum Arthropoda; class Insecta; order Lepidoptera; family Noctuidae; genus Subacronicta; species Subacronicta megacephala. The sequence goes on from OY292534.1 coordinate 1,075,785, forward strand.
ATTAACTACTTATTATTGCTTATATAGTTCATTAAATTTCGTCTAGCAACACATTCAAAGGACAGTTTTCCCTCCTGTCGATTATAAAATTTACACTAAGTACAATAAAATAGCGCGAATTTTTACACAAAAGGTTAAAAAATGCTACGAAAAAAACTCGATTATTGAAAAGAAAAATACAAAAGCGTCACGTACAAATTGGATTAGTGCAGGGTATAAGGACCAAGTTTCGCCCGTACTCTAATTTCTAACCCACATGTTTATAAATACCGTAAGTTAATAATAAAAGTATGAGCAATGAATGGTTCCTCTGCACCATAATTTACACAAATATTCAAAGGTAAAATCAAGCATTTTTTCATACAAATTCATACATTGCTTTGTCATGATACTAAAACGAACATCTAAGTTTACGCCATCATAAATTACATAAGAAAAATAATAAAAAATTGTCGTAATAATACTATTTAAAATTTAAACTATAATACTAGCTGTCAAGGTGACAGCGCGACTTATTGTCAAATGTCAAATATCGTGACATGACTAGCTGCCAAGGACCATAAAATGTATCCAATGATATGAAATTAATACTTTATTACTGTGTTAATTGAAAACAGAGTCCTTTTGACAATTTTATTTGTGAGAAAAAAGCTAATTAAATGACGCGCTGGTGCATTAAAATTCAAGATAGTGTCTAATTTTGGCGTCAAAATTACGAAAAATCTTACAAATCATAATTAAACAGCAAACTTATGTAACTAGAATAGAATAATAGTAGAAAATAATTATTAATAATGCATTGAGCCAGCAATTTTGTTTAGAAGCTTTGCGCCTTAATTTATTTGAAAATATAAAAGATATACAAAAGCACCAAGTTACTGGACTCTTAAGCCTAATTTATAAAACCAATTCCAATTAGACATTTGATGTATTGCTGTGTAAGAAAACATTATAGACTTCAAGATTCACGATATTAGAATGAAATGGTCTTAGTAGAGTTGAGAAAACTCTGATGGACCCACAATTTTTTTTTCTCATGACTGAAATAAGAGTTTCGGTCGAAAAGCGATTTCAAATGTCTAATTTGAAATAAAAGCCTTATCCACACCGGTTTTCATACTGCATAGACAGATAACATAGTACTACAATTGATAGTGGGTTCATGAGAAACATGTGTGAACTAGGGTTAATTCCAGTATTATACGAATATGTAATCATTTTATTGTTTGGGTACAACTTGAATTCTAAAGTAAATCATCTGAGTAAGAGTATATTATAGTCAGGTTCTAGGTCTAAAGGATTAAATTGGTTATTAATCTGGTCCTACACTCACAAGAATCAAAGGACCAATTTTTTTCCAGTGAATCAACGTTTTTAAACCAAACCTTTTTTATGATTACACATTCGTATAAAACTTTAAAAAATAAATAATATTAGCTTACTACTACCAGCGACAGTTACGTGTGCCTACGTTAAAACTATAATTGATTTGTTCCTACTATATTATGAAATATAACATTTTTATATATTTAGTTACTTCGTTTTAATCTCATTAGTTTCAGAATAATTTCTGGCTAGGATTAGCTAACTCATCTTTGTGTTAGCAAATAAACATTTGAAACAATTATATTTATAATAATTACCGTACTTTTCCTTATCTGATGTTAAAGGAGGTCGTACCTTTAAGCACCAGAATTAAAAAGTGTATATTCTGAAACTAATTAACGACAACGATAATAAAAATATAATACACTTGTAGCTCTCAAGAAAGTTTCTCGTTTTACTATTACGTCATGGCCCTGTAATATACTGAAATCTTTGCAGAATAACAATGAACTTGAATTCATGCATGTCAAGTAATTATGTTTCCTCGTCTTTCTATTATATTAAGCGAAACTTCGTCTAACACCAGGACTTACCTAGTGTTTTGAGACGCATGCTTGATACTCAAAGGATAACATGACCTTTACATTACATTTTAAAGTTCAGAATCGTTCCACTCAGCAAAGACTTAGTCTATACATCAGTACAAGGGCCAAGGGGCTAAAGGCTACCGTGCTAATTATTGTCGGAGCACGCAAAAATGTACATCAACCAATTATCAACATTATACAAATGACTTGTGACTGTAAATAATATAATTAAATGAGTTAAGGCACATAATTTTATTTCGCGTTTTATCACTTCACTAACTTACTATTTACAACATTATTTATATAAATAAATAGGTTGAGTACACTGGCGGCCACGGCCATTGTTTCTGGCGATTTTTTATGTTTATATAAGAACAGTGGTTGACGCGTTTTATGCATATAGTAATTTCTTAAAGCGAATGTTCTTATATTTATGTACTTGTGCCATATTCCTACACCACTCAGACACCACTTATTACAATCATTCATGCTCGCCAGTGTATTCTAGATTATCAAAATAATGAAAATTCAAAACATCTTTATTGTATAACTGCTTACTTCCGATCCTAATTATTGTCAATCTCTACAGCAATCAATTGAAATGTAGTGTTTTTTCATCATTATATTATTTCGTCGATATAAATTCCGAACACTTCTGTACTCTATGACTCCGTAGATAATGAAGTCTGTGGGAACAGATCTAAAATAAATATCGACACGTCGACTTTGTGTTTTTAACCCAGTGTGTTGCCGAAAACAAAATCTATTATTATCTCAGATGTTTTTTGAAGATAGTACGTTTATCAAAAAACTGCATATTTTTCTTAGGACACATAATTTTCGTACTCAAAGTCCCACTAGATTAAATAACACAAAGTTTTTTACCTGGATACCGGCTCAAACTTCGTCGGGTGCCATCGCGTCTTCTTCGTGGTTCTGCTGCGGGCTGGGCGGCGCGGGGCTGGGCGGAGCCGGCTGGGGCGGCGCCGCCTTCGCCGTGGCCTCGAGGGCGCGGATCCGGTTCTCTTGCTTCACGATCACGGATTTCAGTTTACGGATCTCGTCGACTAGGTCTGAGAGCTGCTTTTCCTATAACGGTAGTAAAGTTTCTGTGATGGTTGTTTTTAACTTTTTTTTGTTCTAAACAAGAGACGGTAATGAAAGTGACTGTTGCCGTGGTACGAATATTGGAATTACAATTTTTGTACCAAGCAAGACCCAATAATGCACAGATGTTTAAACATTGATACAATTTGTTTTTTGCTATCAGCACTATTTGTGAACCACAGTGTATAGAGATCGGTCAAGGTTCAAAAAGTTTGCAGTACTGATATTTAACAGGGATGTGGCAGGTGAAAATTTTGGTCCTTTGATAGCTATTGTGGCTTCGAAAAATTGCAATGTAAATGAGTGGTTTGTATGTAACGTACGATAGCAGCAGTGAAGGCGGGCGGCGGCGTGGCGGAGGCGGGGGTGCCGGCGTGGCTGTCGTCGCGGCGCTGGGCGGGCGTGGGCGAGCGGTCCTTGTCCCGCTCCTTGGCGCCGGCCAGCGCGTTGGCCTTCTTGGTGACGTGCAGCTGCTGGGCGGCGCGCCCCGACACGTACCCGCCCTGCACAACGAGCGCGCGCTCCTGTAGTTTGGTTAGGGGGGCCCTACCTTATAGCATCTGTCTGTATACACGCTGTTGGCTGCCGTTGCCGGCTTTGTGGGGGATGGGTCGGTGTGGTGTCTCCACTTTATATAAGTAGTCTTGTCTTGGATCAACTTTATGAAACCAACTTTTGTGTTTCAAAGTATATTTGAAATGAAATATTATGTTAAATTTTTCAGAATAATTTTTAAAAACAGTCTTAACACTGTCATTTTGATTAACAATCGTTAGACAAAAATCCAGTGCACTATCACTGTAGTACCGGTTGATATTTATTTCGGTTAATATAATATATTTTAAGGCACTTTTATAAGCCAATGTTTTACGTTTAAACTGACAATCTTAGCGAAGAAACCCCAAGAATTCGCAGGTTATAGTGTTTTTAAAGATCACAAATCATAGTATAAACTATTTAAATTATGATTTATTTAATGTAAATACTACATGTACTTTCGATACATTCTCGATAAAATATGCTCAATAATACCTTTCTACAATAAATAAATACACAATATTTTCATTATATCCAACATGTATGTCAATAGCAATTCCCAGAGATAATTATAACCGGAAATAAAAGAAAATCGAAAACTTAAAATAAGAACATAAAAAATGTTAGTATCACTGCAAAAAATCGCAAACTCGATTAAAATGTCGCGGTTAAAGAGACACAACACACAACAGATAAAATAAACGCAAGATATAGTTAGAGGCAAGCCAACAGGTACATTCAAGACGACGCTTAGTACATATCATATTTGGGTTATAATATAGAACAATATAATATTCTGCATTCAAGGAAGTATACAGGGTGGAAGGGAATTCAGTACATTATCCTGGAAATGTATCGTCGGTTATTAAAAAAAATGCAGCTGTTCTATACATTATGATCGTGTAGGTATTGCACTTTTTAGGAAAAAGCTGGTTTTTTATTAATAACCGACGAAAAATATAAACGCAAGGGGGTTCAGAATCTTGTACTGAATTCATGGTAGGCGTTGTGCGTCGATGTCCTCCCACCCTGTATAAAACAATATATCCCCATTTTTTATTTTTTACAGATAGATTAAGTCTAAACCCAGACTAAAAATAAGTCCTTTCGTAAATAGGCCGCTTTCCAACAGTTATGGTTAAATTACTCGGCAGACTATTCTAAATTTTTTTTTTCAATATTTTAACTTATTCTTGGAGTAGCGGCTATTCCGCGTTGCTGAATTGCGGCTTTATATCACAAAAAGAGGTAGGCACTATTTTAAACCTGGGTTTTTCTTGGATCACCTTTTATAATAAGGGATTGTGTTTGCATTATTATAAATTAATTAATTTAATACTGGGTACTTGTTAGATGATGTTTTGTTCTTCGTTTCTCTGAATAATGAGTAATAAACTTGTATCTTAGAGCTCTTACAGCGTACTGTTAGCGTGACCTTTCAAAAAATACTGGTCCTTTCATCCGCGATGAGACGAATTGTTAGTTTCACTTACCTTTACTTTCCTTTTAGAATCCCTTAACTACCAGTATTTAGTTATATGATGTAGTAAGGTCTGTTATAGAATTGAGTACTGATTATCACTACACCCAAAAGATTAACTACACTGCCCAATTAAAAAGAGACTCGACAACTATTCGTCCAGCTTCCCTTAAAAAGTGTCTATGGTACGTATAGCGCCGCTTGTCGAGTGACAGAGACAAAGCTCTACTAAACAAAAGTAAGCTGATTATTAGCCGAGTCTCTCTTGTTAGATCTATTGTAATGTATGAATTATGATATAATTAACCAGATAGAGTTAATATAAAAAGCAAACTTACCTGTTACGATCATTATTGCGAAAAATTAACTCTTATTATACACAAAGCATGCCTATTGACAGGAGACACAATATAATAGCATCTGGCTTCGCTCTGGCCACGGACCCGAGAAGTACCTTTCGCACTAGGTGACAAAGACCTGGCCAGTTGCCTCAGCAACCAGATTAACTAAAGAAACTATGTTAGTGGGCCGTATTCGTCGAAGGTTGTAACTGATCGTAGTCTCAGTGTCATTCGCGCAAAGTAAACCATACATAGTCTAACCAAGCTACCCCTAGTTTTCTTTCTAGCATTTGGTCCAGTGGTTGTCAAGTTTCTGGGATTTATTTATATTGTACATTATGAGTCGTGAAACTAAGAGTTCCAATCAGATTCCTAAGATGCTTCTACCATGTATAGAGAAAGAACTTTTATCGACTTGATGTACGTTACCGCGTTTTTCCCTCTGGGATCTGTTCCTAGAATGCGTAAGGAACAGACGACAGGAAACTACTCCTTAAACGATGGGTATCTAAGAGCTCAGTTAATCCTTATTTTTAAGATTCTCCGCATATTCTCCATTTAGTGTTTGTTCTTAGGGTACTTACTACTTCTAACAAGAGTGTACCTAAGAGCTATCTACTCTTCTGTCCTAAGTTGCCACGTATCTAAGGGGTACCTTGAGCGACATGGTGCAAGGTTCCGCGTCCTCTCCCGCCAGCCACTCGTCGGCCGTCAGGCTGGCCTCGTCGCTCAGTGTATCAGGGTACAGGTCTTCTTGGAACAGCTCTGACTTGCGGGGAACTGTCATTGATACCACCTGATGGGAGTAGCGTTTAGTATAAGTGGATGATGTAATTCTTTTAAGGATTTATTGCGGTTTGTTGTTGCCAATTTTTTTTGCCAATTTGTGAGCTGTGTCGTTGAGGACGTTACAAACACAATTAAAGGCTTGACTTGATCCGATTGACTAGCGAAATTATTTATCTCGTGATGGGATCAAACAACACTCAGCGCGAAATTAATGGCGAGGAGAACTATTAACGATATAGACTCAAATATTCAATGATAAATTTAAATATAACAAACTAAAATAATTTCAAAATCTTTTTTTTGTGTTGGTAGAAATACAACTTACCTGACACAGTCCAGAGTTGTTGAGTCGGTAGAACTTGGCGATCTCACAGGTGGCGACGTCGCAACCACGCTTCGGCATCATACCAATACCTAACACGAGATACACACAGATGAGTGACGAGACAGTGTAATAAGCACCAATATTTCGCAGTTTTTAGGGCGCCATGTAATAAGGGGCGAGCTTATTGCCATTACCTGGGCACTGTACTCGAACTGCTACTAATAATTCCATATAAAGATCTAAAAACACTGCTCGGAGGTGTGAATTGAACAGACCACTCACGTGAGGCAAGAAAAAAAAAAAACATTACCTCTCTGCGGGTCTGGTGTTTGGAAGGTGTTGATGTAGTGAACGAATGGCGGCTCTGGTGTCACCTGTAACGTTACAATAAACGCTTTAAAAAGACATTTAGAGATATTTCATGTTGTAATTACAGTACGCGATTAAAAGAAATAATCATTTCAAGAGCTAGACTTTTTAAGTTTTGCCTCGAAATCACGTTTGTATCAGGATTTTAAATAGTGATTGCCAGTTGATATCGGAGGCACTGTCCGGACACCGGACAGTCTCCGGACAGTTGCATTCAGTGTCATATTAGGATCAGAGAAATCTTGTTCGAGACCAGTATGAAAATGCTATAACGTCCGGACACAAGTATCCAAGGACCAAATATTTAGTAATTTGAGAGACTTACCTCAAAGTACCGTATGACAGAGTCTCCCTTCCCGCACAGGTAGATGAGGTTGGTGTCCGGGTCGTAGAGCGGGAACATGACCCCGTTGCTGGTATCTATCTCGACAGTCACGATCGGCTCGTTCAGAGCGTCCGGCGTCCGGAGCGAGTACTGACGTTCGGACATGCGACTGAAGCTGAAAAAAAGTATCGATGCTGTATTAGAAGCACTTTTTTTGCGTGTGCTTTGGTTGCGAGGGTATTGTTTAGATTGATATCTTATTATTTTTTATGTGCTCTGCCTCAATTGAAATATTTCACTTTACAGTTGAAACATAAAAGTTATTCTCTTCTCTAACAACCATTAGCAAGTTTTCTATGTATAATACAAAGGGTAAACTTGCTAATGATTGCTGGAGCCGCAGTAGAAGCTGCGAAAAAGAGTGCATCCCTCTAACTAAATCAAAAACAGCACTAATAGCGCTAATAGTGCAGTAATAAAATATTCCTTGTCCTTTTTGTTTATTTATGGTACAATGTTTAATTTAATAAGATTTATAATACAACATATAAAACCTGTGGTATTAAAAGAAACTACTCAATACGAGGTTCATTGATAATTTTAAAAAAATGTTATGGTTTAGTTCAAATTTCTTCACCCAAAAATTTACTCTATGTGTGTTATACAATAATTTCTTTATAGTACATACCCGGTAGTGAACACGAGTCCATGCTTCAGGAAGATGGCGCGCGAAGCCTTGCTGCCTTCGTGAGCTATCGCCTCGGACTCCACCTCGCCCTTGCGAGGGTCGATGATTCTGTGAACAAAGATAATTACAGATAGTGGTCCCCCTTCGAAAAGTTGTATGACACGGTGACACGACACGGGATTAATGCTCCTACTCCATCTGCGTCTACTATTATTTTGCCATTATCGTACCATTGCAGGGCAAAGGCCTTCCTACTCTCCTTCCACTCTTTCTTTCTCTTTTTTTTTAAACTTACTAGCAGTGTGGGTAACACATACTAGTATTCTTGTTAACCCCTCGCATTAAGCTAGATGCTTGTATTACGAGTGGGTTCACGTCGATAGTGCAATGGGTGAGTTTCGAACCGGCATCCACATAATCGCAAGTCCGACGCCCTAGCCATTAGGCTACCGCCGCTTATTTTTTTATGACATATGTATGCATATGATCTATACGGTAAAATTAAATTACCTTTGAATAACAAAAAAACTATTTTGATGAAATATTACCCTCATATTTGTATGTTTTAGGGGTATGTTAGAGAAACAAGCCGCAAAAAGGCAACAGTGAAGCGTTTATACCTGATCTTCTTGTCGCGGCAGGTGGTGAGCAGCTTGGAGCCGGTCCAGTTCCAGCATGCTGAGTAGATGAGGTCTGGGTGGCAGTCCAGCGTCAGCAACACCTCACCTGTGCCCACGTTCCATATCGCTATCTAGAATTGTTCATAGCAAGTTTAATTAAGAGCAGACATTGATCTATTTGCTTTATTTAGTGTTCAATTTAGTTTATTTCTTCCTTTATTGATATTATTATAATTATAATATTTATATATATTGATATATGAGGTTCTGAGCGTAACAGACAGGACACGTCTATGTAACCTGTTACTGTTCAGCGAGCCAGCAGTATTTGTAACTTTGTTAATGTGGCAAATACGAATAATATCTACATTGAATTCGCTAGTAGCAAGCAGTTTTAACAAAACCTCGTAGAGATTTTTGATCAGATCAGATCAGAGTACCCGAAAGTATTTAATGAAGAGAACTAAAAAAAAAACATCAAAGACAAGAACAATACCGACACAAAATAACATGATAAATTTAAAATTGAGCCACAATCAAAAAAGTATTTACGTGTAAAGTACTAATATTCAGCCGCTTCTGGTAACTACCCGAACATAGTTGGCAAAAGCCTAGTAGGATGACACATAAAACCACAACAAAAATATTTTTCAAGCTTCCCTTTAAATGACCTGATTGACGTTACCTGGTTATCTGAGCCAGCAGTGAGCAGCACGTTCTGTGCGGTGGGGTGCCACAGCACGAGCCCAACGCGGCGCTGGTGGAACACCAGGTCCACCACCGGCTCCGTGAGGGTTCGCGACAGACCACCGTCCGGGATCTGCCATACCTGTCGACCAGTACTCGATTTTTTGTGCCTTCATAGAATTGGAGATTGAGGAAGTAGATGAGAAGTGGCGCCGATGACTAATGGGTCCCGTAACAAATCTATCAGTGCATACTAGAGATAAGGCAAGTGAAATTCTAATCTCTAGTAAGCATAACAGTTTTGCTGTACAAAGTTGTGTAGTCACTGTTTATGATGGTTCCCACAGCTGGCGAAAACATGTTACTAGAAAGGTTTTAAAGGTTAATCAGTCCATAATCCATAGGTTAATAACCCATCGGGTAATCAAGGGGAAAAATTAATGTATCATTTAAAAATTCACATCAGCCCATATGCGTTCAATAATGGACGTAGGCCTCTGCCAGAAGGGAATTGAATAAGACGCTTATTTCAAATTCGAAACACAAGCGGAATGATCATTATCATTGTTTAACAGTGGTTGTAAAATCAGATGTGTAGGTATGAAGCTTCAAAAAAATCTCGAGGAAGCTAGTTTATATAAAGTAAATATGAGGTTTTTGTGGCTGGTCCTTTGAGAATTAATATCTTACCTTAACAACACAGTCCTCAGAGCCACTGGCGATGACATTGTCGTTGTGTGGGCACCAGGCGATGTCGAGTACGGGGCCCTTGTGCCCGCCCACTAACGGGTGGTCCGCCGGTATGCGGCCAACCTGGAACGATGTAGAATAGCAGTTAGCGATGATCAGTGTCGAAAAGGAGGGAGAAGATATCCTACGTTTATGAGCTGTAGTGACACACATAAATTAGTTGACAACAAAAGAAAACGCAATATCATATGATATCACTTAGCTATAAAACTAAGTATAAAACATATTATCACCCAGCCAACCGTGAAAATCTGTAAGCGGCTCCTAGATACAATTTGAAATTGTTTTTGGCAAAAAAATACCTACGGAGCATCTTTTTCACCCGGTGATGTATGTCTCTTAACTAGTTTGACAAGCTCTAACTGGTTTTCTGTACGATAGAATACTTAATATCATTCACAATTTTAATTGTTATATACATTTGATACTGGTGTAATTTTTTTTATTTCTCTAAATTTAAAATCAGTTAGGACCAAAATCACAAAATATCTATGCTAAAATTTGGTCCTTGGAGGCGAATTCTTATTGTTTTAATAACAACGTAGGTATGATATTTAATTTAACTACAGCTACTAAATTAAATTTCAGATGAATTTTACTTAGCATTCGTAATTTCTCTTTTTGACTCAAGTACAATGAGAAAGTATTACCATAAAAAATACAAAATATAATTATCTTAAAACTGCGCGCCAATTAATTATTTCGCGTTGTCTCTGAAAATTATGGGCGTAGAACTTTCACTGTGCTCTAACGACCTAGTGAAAGTCGGCCATCTTATATGAAAACACGTAATTAAACATTTTTGGCGCCACAACTAGAGTATAAATTGCTAATGTGGGTCGCAGCACCGTTGACATTTGAAATTAATACAAATAAATAAATTGAATTAATACAAGGTAGTTGCAAGGTTTAATGTTATTTATTTATAGCTTTAGATTAGTTTTCTGTAATGTTATTTTATGTAAGTATAATCCTCTGCTTCTCGTTTAACTGCACAAAATCTGAGCAATCACATAAATAACAACATAATTTTACGAGCTTTAAATTAATACGTCCTAGTGCAAATTTTATATTTATCTGCAAATTGGTCTACGGCTGCGGGGCGTGAGGAGCTAGCTTCTCAGTGTTATTGAGTATTGACAAAATTCCGAGTAGCAAACCAGATTTTTAGGTATATCGTAAATGACGATAAGTTCGCCTATACATATAACAGCCTCCAAAAAGAAGAACATTGACGAACGCGATGTATTCTATAATGCAGCTGCCTGCATGAGCTGGTATTATGTCAGTCAGCCGATCAACTACTTCCATCCGAAACCAATAAAGAAGATTGAACGTTACTTTAAATATTTTATAACCGTTACCTACATAAATAGTGTAAGGTAATTCCGATTACTGCAATATCCCCGTGATCTGAATATGAGATCAGGTCTGAGGGTCTATTGTCAAAAACTGGACCAATATAAAAACTGTGAGATGCTACAGACAATTTCATTAAAAAATGTCAATAAAACAATAGGTACTGGGTTAATGATAAATGACATTTATTTCTGCAAATAGATCTTTTAAAGACTCTTTTACAAGTCAATGTTTTAGATTTTCACAAGATGGCATCGGTATTTCCTATCTGACGACCTCTAAGAAGAAACACCGAAACGAACTCAGAGAATCAGAATCAGTGTCATTTAAAGTCCAGACAGTAGTCGTATTATCAAATATGCCAGTTTTACAATGTAGGGCAATATCGGAACACGCCTTTTGAAAAAGGGCACAGTTCCAGATCGAGCAGACCTGGGACCGAACCCAACACCTCACGCTCCATACCGCATTTGTGACCACTAGATCGATGGAGTTGGCCTGCAAATATTTGGTAGGTAGATAACATTAGAAGCGGTCATGCATGACTATCTGCTTGACTTCTTTGTCCAGTTTTAAACGTATTTTATACTTCTTTATTGCCAAGAGTGTGGAAACTTAAGTAGGTCGGTAAACGAATCAGCGTCCACATGTCTGAATTTGTGAATCGCAACGTTTTTGTAACGAAACATTGTATAAATAGGAACATCGTATGTGTGGTGGGGTGGGCCGTGGGAGACCAGAATATATTATATAGGTTATGAAAGTGTAAATATAATAAAATAAAGTGTGAATATTTTCGGTTTATTTCTGACAGAACAGGAGACAGGAAGGAGTACATTGGAGAAGTGTTGAATATTTTGAATTTAGCAGACTCCATTGAGTCATTTCCTGAACCATTTAGTGATTTCAATCATCAACTTATTCCTAAGATCCGCTTTGGAATTAAAATACCATCCGTACATATAATCGAATATAAATGCGTAAAATTGACTGCCTCATTAGTCTAGTGGTCCTAAGCGCGACTGCTACGCTAGAGGTCCTGGGTTCGATCCCCAGGTCGAGCAAAGTGTTATTGGGTTTTTCCATGAAATTCTCAGTAGCAGCTCAGAGTCTGGATTTGTGCCCGGTTAATGGCAATAGGCTCGCCCCCTATTACATGGGACCTAAACATACCGGCGAAATGTGGGTGTACATTAGTGCGCCTCTGCCTAACCCTTCGGGGACTATAGGCGTGATGGTATGTATGTTATGTAAATGCGTAAAATTAGTAACAAATGTATTCAAATTATTTTAACTGAGGCTACAAATTAAGATGGATTGGCTCAGGACATTTCAAACATGTTTGTTTATCTCAAATATTTCATTAATCTTGTAATTTACCAGGAAGAGCTGGACTAGAAACTCCAATGAGCCTATGGCAATCCCCTGTGATTTAATTTCGTTTGCTGGGGAGGCCACGAAATACGGCTACGACATTACATTGTATATAGTTTGATAAAAACCCCAATGTTGTCCCGTCAGAGTTCAGTATAGCAAAATTTTTGATAGCGCAGTCGACCTGAATACACCTTTTTTGATTCAATCTCTATTATCAGTCACTTGCTATACTCGACTTAAATCATCCAACACAGGTAACAGGTAAAATCGATACAATATCCAAGGAGTTCAGTTACCAGATTACATCTTACTCGGTAAGGTAACATTTGATCAAACGTTTGTCCGAATATTTATGCGTTTCGCCGTGTTCCGAGTACATGGCAGCACGCCAAACGGCCATTATTATTACAGTGCGAATTCCCAAAGTGTTCCGGACTGCCACTTTGTCACACATTCTGCTACCATCTAATGGTACTGAATGAGCGTTTGGCACATTAAGCCGGTAATTATTCAAAACCGTGTCAATTTTGAGTTGTTTTGATATTTGTCGAACGTGATAATTTAAGTGTCAAGAACGTCAACACAGTTGCGAATCTACAATTTAAGTGAATATATCTGAAGATCTTTATTTACATCGTCTGTTTGTCTTGGAATTTCAGATACGCAATACCAAAATGAGAGACGGAGCGATTTGAGGATGATTTTGTTGTTAGAACTCCTGACTCGTTCGGTCGTCCATGCGATACGCACAAGTCGCCCAGAGATATTCTAATTTGGCAACAGTCTGAGCCACTCCAGATATTCGATCCGGTGTTCTCCGGTGCGGTAACTGGAGATCGATGTCGTATTTCTTGCACCTAAACGGGTCACCAGAGCTCCAAATTAGATTCAATGTTATATAATTTCAGCTCAAATATTTCGCGTCTCAAATACCCAGTCATCTTTTTTGACCACCAAATTGCCAAGAATTCGTTCCTATTAATAAATCATGTGTAAACAATCAAACGGTTGATTTATCTTCATTGAGCACACGCACGCAGGTGCGATTAAAGCACGTCACTATAGATGTACCGGTTTTCTGAGCACGTGGCGTTGTCATACTGACAGTTGAGTGATGTTGATCTTTTAACTACTTACAGCAGACAGGAAAATGATTCGTTCACCGAGACAAAGTAGTTTTCAGCGATTGTTGTACGTTTGCTTAGAATAGGGCATCGTGAAACATGTTTTTTCAGTCTTCTAATTTGAGTCTTCTAGAGGTATAAGTTGCATTAATGTACTGTATGCATATTTATATAGGTATATTATTTTACGACCAGTCAAATTTTAGTCCTAATTGAGAGGTCAGATATCAGTTCAGGTCCAGACATCGTTTGAAGTACAGTCGTATTTGATTAGTTCCCGAAGAATCTATAAGATATGATAACGATGTGCTCCATGTAATACCTGTGCATCAAAATCTTGCAAATTGTGTTACACACGCGCATTGCACACGTCGCTACGCTTTTCTCGGCGTGCGTAGGCGGGCCCTCGATTTCCGTCTGCCGAATTATTACCCAATACACAAACGTACACAAATAGATTCCTTAAATAATAACGCCTAATTATAGAACGTTTGAACATTGTTTTGTGGCCGTATTGCGTACGCGCAAGTCTATTCTTTTGATATATCAAGGGCAATTTTTCTACAATTAATTGAAGAGTTTTCCGGAGTTTTATCAGCTAAATATGAAGAATTACCTGAACAAGTTCTTTCTTTCAATCGTTAATTTAATTAATATTAGTTGGTCTAGTGGTCCCAATCGCGACTGCTACGCTAGAGGTCTTGGGTTCGATCCCCAGGTCGAGCAAAGTGTTATTGAGTTTTTCTATGAAATTCTCAGTAGCAGCTCGGAGTCTGGATTTGTGCCCGGTGAATGGCAATAGGCTCGCCCCCTATTACATGGGACCCAAACATACCGGCGAACTGTGGGTGTACATTAAGTACACCTCTGCCTAACCCTTCGGGGAATACAGGCGTGATGGTATGTTATGTTATTATAAACATTTAGTGAATTCCACCATTCACCCAATTAGTTGAGTCAGCAGCATTCATATATTTTGCATATCTAATACTCCCGATGTAATTTGAGATCGGATTCCAATTTTCAGTGTACCTATGTGTTGGTAACGTGAAATACAAATAACTCTCGCATTACAATTTGTACCGTAATCTCAATCTACAACTTGGCCATACCATAGACCAACATTGGAAACACACAAATTGATGTTGCAAATCATAATCTACTAATAATAGCGTGTAGTATAATTTGTAATACCTAAATTTAAGACAGTGTAGTCATAAACTTGGGTCCGATAGCCAAAAATCATTGACATTAGTCATATGTCATTATCAACGCGCTCCATGGCGGTGGCGTACGCATTGATTTCGAAGCACGTATAAATCTGAATCATCGATGCGTCGAGAATATATTTTTGCAATTATTCTAATGGCGTTTGTAATGATTATTGCGAGCCTGAAATAATTGCACGCAAACAAACGCTTCTATTTTGAGTGGATTTAACGACTAATTCGATGATAGATGTCGTCTCATGACGAGATTACTGATGGCAATACAAGGATAGAAAATCTTTTTTATATAAGACCGAAAGGGATTATGGGGGAAGGCCTTATTAGGCGGTGTAATTTAGTACTTAAGGGATAATGCATGGAATTAAGTTATTTTTTCTTTGTTGCCTATTTAACGCTCATAATTCTTGCACTTCAATGATTGCTGTTGCTCTCATGTGACTCATAAATATATAATACTATTCAAATCAGTGATACTAAGCCCTTGTTTGTGGTACGGTAAATCGACAAAATCGACAATCGCAGAAGGCGACAGGAAGCAGTGATAGCTTTTCATATGACCATTGGACTGCCAAATTAAAGGTCTCGAGTTCAAATCATTTTCTCGACTACACTCTGAGAGGTGACCCGTGCCCAACAGTAGGACAGTAAATGAGTTGATTATGATGATGATTAGGTCTTGTTTTCTAATCTCTTAAATATAGCTCCAATGAGGACTTCCTCCCAAATATAACAAACACCAAGAGATAAAAGTTTATCTAAAATTTCCGCTTGGTTTCGTCGCCCACAGTTCCCGTCCACTATCTCTCATAAACCCAACAGAATTACACAATGATACCTTACAAACAGCATTCATTAGTAAGCGGAACCTCCAATCAGAAAACTGTATGTCCACTTCCAGTACCGACCTTGCATTGCATATCCTAACGTACGGGAATAGCTCTGATTGTAAGCTGAAGAAGCTCATATAAATATATGACTGAGCAATTTATTGGTTCTGGTTGCTTAGCGGAAAGATCAGAAATACGCTGATACAAGCAGGTTGCCCTTCTGGAGTGGACTGGTCCACACTAGCAATACCCAGGGTATTACCGGATAAGTTGATTATATTTTTGCTCTTAATTTAACCAGGATAACCTAACTCGGATGTAACACAAAAATTGAGGGTCTGAATTAGTTTACTTTACTCTAACTTCCGTCTATATCTTAGTACTTTCTGTCTATACAATATAATACTACATATTTTATTTAGTGTTGAAACAAAATTCTTACGTTACTACTCGTAATAAATCTTCAAAAACACCCTGAGTAGAACTATCAAAAACTCATAAAATGATTTAATGGCTTTATTAAACGGCTAAATATATTTAGATATGATTTAATTAATTATGACTTTACACTGCAGGAATATTATATTTAGATCAACCATGTGTAATAATTAGTTCTTGGAATATACTTATCATGTTCCAGAATAAATATAAAGTGCCAAATTTATGTTTCTATGGAATTTACCTATCCCCGCAAGTTTTTGGCAACCTTACTTTAGTAAATATGAATCCTTCCCCGGCCCAATATGAATGCTTTCTAGGTCACAAAAATGTTAAACGATTTGATCTAGTCGTACGTTTCCTCAGTTTTATTTTTAAGAGGACTCCAGGAGTCAAAGATACTTGATACATAGCGTTTTTAACCCCCGACGCAAAAACGACGGGGTGTTATAAGTTTGACGTCTGTCTGTGGCATCGTAGCTCCCGAACGGATGAACCGATTTTGATTTATTGATCATGCCTCTTCATTTAGCTTGAGCCTTTAAGATGTATAAATTATAACATCGAAAAATTTCTGTGATTTTATCGCTAATTTCTCGTCTATTATCATTTTTGAACATCCTGCCTCTACATCCATATCGTAGCTATTAAATTTGTACCAAATTATCATTAACCTGCCCTCTCTACCGACAAAAAACGTGAGACCCCGAGAGAGTACAGTGTGAGAAACTGCGCCGAATCTATTTTCCTTGCGCGTGCCCAATGTGGTCTGCTTTAAATTTACGTGTTTCATTTATAGACAAGTCCTGCAGTTTCCACACGAACTTGACACGTTGGCCTATGGACGCTCAATTTAATTAACGTTCTTAAACTATAAATGTACTTGTTTCTATGTCGTTTGAGCCTTGAAGACCGAGAGACCTAAAATCTAAACTAGTTTCTTTTAAAAGAGGAGTCGAATTCTTCCTTGCAGCCACATAATTATGATACCTTCTCCCCGATAAACTGACGGTGATCGTCTGTAGAGTAGCTATTATACCCCTAGACTTAGAGGAGCCAACTGATACGAGTAAGTCGTAAAAGAGCTGCTTACAACTTGA
Source organism: Subacronicta megacephala (assembly GCA_958496365.1). Taxonomy (NCBI): domain Eukaryota; kingdom Metazoa; phylum Arthropoda; class Insecta; order Lepidoptera; family Noctuidae; genus Subacronicta; species Subacronicta megacephala. Next base: position 1,093,170 of record OY292534.1, read on the forward strand.
TGATAGTTGGATAGATGACCTATTTAGAGGACCAAAGGACCACACACTGTTTAAATAACATCATAATTATTGTTGTTATAACAATAAACAGAAGTTTTATTTAGGATATTTTCTAAACTTTGCTCCTAAGGTCGAAGATCTTATCAGACAGATAAGAGTGGCAAATAAGGTGTAAGGAAATTTTAGTCTTATGTCAATCTATTTATAGTGCACTATCCTAACTTTAATGCTTTTATCAGCATAAGAAGAATGCTTCTAGTTTTCGGATACGCTCCCACAAGCATTGCTTCTGTGGTAAGTAACAAAGGAATTTTTACGATGATTCTATCAGATTTATATCAACGCAATCATAACTTTTATTAGATTAATGATGTGAAATGTGAAAAAAAATTAAAGACATTAAAGGGACTATTTCTACAAAAAATAATCAATAATAAAGTGTAGGAGTGGCGTGTGAAATTAAAAGTGCATTATTATCTATAGAACGTAACGTTTATATAATTTATCACTTATCGCAAAACAATACGTGAAGTTCATGAAGATAAGATATAATTTAAATCCGTGTTTTACACATGGACATAAGGACCAAAATACCATGTCTGTTTATAAGTGAGGAGAGGATCTAATATGCCCTTACATTACGTTACATTCACGCAAGATCAAGGCTTTTCAAATTGTATTCGATAACAACAGTGTTTAAAGCATTCCTTTTGACTACCTATCACGGAAGCAACAGCAAAGTTCTCCAAGCATTCTCTAGACATTGGACCATGTATTTTTAAAATTATAAGTTCAAACGTACTTTCAGGCCTCCTTTTTATAGGCTGTTGGATTAAGACTATTTTAAAAGTTTTGGATTTCTGTAATCCGATCCATGAAACATAAAAATCCATAATTTGTAAAATAGGGAAGCATCATAACTTCACATTGATATAACTTGATGACGCAGAGGTGAGGCTCGCCGCATGCGTCGTTTAGTAAACATTCACACCGCAGCTTTTTGTCAGTCCATTGTGGACACCCATTGTCTCGTCCTAAGTATATGTTGTGGTGTGGTAGACTTTACACCATGTTATAACCACGTGCTTATTATACAGATCATGTTGCGACGATAGATCATCCTAAAACTGCTTGGAGAGACCTACTCTCACACGCCATTTATTACTGCTCTCATCTCCTTACACCATGTTTTTCATTTCTAATGAATCCGTCACATAGAGCAGCTACTCAGAATAATAACCACTAGGGCATACTTCAAGTGCAAATTTTTCGAAGAAGACAAAAGAGTATGGTTCTAACTACCCTATTGTTTCGCTAGATTTTTTAATCTTTTCATTTCGATATGTGCGTTATCCTATTTACCTATAACATCACCTTACCAAACACTTGTCATTCCCATGCTCAATAGTTTTTTCTGCGATGCGTACGCGCATTGTTCGGAGCCATTGTTTATCCGTATCTGTTGCACAATGAACGCTATCTGTCGCCTCGGCGCATTGTTTGGTTGATAAAAACTTTAGTTAGAAAGGGAAGTTTGTAGTTAGATTGGAATCCTAAGTCATGATGCGGTAATACCTACTTGACACTTGGGTCACTCAGTAATTTCAGTGAGAATACTAGTTTTTGTTTTACAGGGTGTTTAGACAACACCCTGTAAAAGCTTTAGTTTTTGGTCAATATCAGGCAACAGTAAGGACCTAAAGACCGATATGGTTGAGCTAGGTAGCTAAGCAAACATCAAATTCCAGAATATTACCATGTGGATTAAAGGACCAATTTTTATCTTTATTTCATCTCTATAAGGAATTGCATGCAATAAAGAATATGAATATGAATTCCAAGGTGTTAAAGATTTGGCCAAGGTAATATTTAAGAGCTTACAATACCAGTCTTTGCAGGCTGTAAAGAAGTATAGAAGGACCAGTTTCTGTTACTCCTAATCGACATGCATACAACATGTATTTACAAATCCTCACAAATGTTTATATAGTGATAACTAAACAACCATTTGTTTCTACATAGTTGAGATAATACAAAGTTGTATTACAATTAGAAAAAGAACCTTTTTAAATTGATAAAAGAGGAATTTGTGGTGCTTACACTAGCTATTTAGATTACATTGTCAGCATAATGTGTATGCATTATATTATATTTTTTATTTGTGGCTACAATATCTTGCGACTGTGGTCTGTATAATATGATCACTGGGGTGTATGCATTATTATTGTTATTATATATAAAAGAATGAAATACATTTAAGGTCGTAGGTATTTATACAAGGTCATTTTTAGTATATGCGAAACACGATACACGTGTCTAGTATTTTTAGGTAGCGAATCTACGTACAAAATTTCAAAACTGTATCTTTAAAATTGTCAAAGTTATAAGCTTGTTATGTTATCTGGTTTTTTGTCGCATCAATCTGTAACATCGAGTTCGGCCGACTGCAGGGGTTGTTTTACCCCCCGCCCTGCTGTGCGCCCCCGCCTAGTGCCACTATGACCAGCAGTGGCCTGTTTTGTGCGCGTATAATTGCGGATAGGTACTTGGTATAGGTACTTAAATTTTTTGGGAAAAAATATAACATGCTGTAAACATAATTGGAATCGATTCAGTTACTTATTCTAAACAAACTATATTCTAGTTTCGCATATACTAAAAACCTCACCTTTACCGTTTACCGTTACTAAAACCTTTTACCTCAACCTTGGGTATGTGCATAAAATTATAATTATAACCATCCTGGATAATTCCTGTTGTTATCCTGATAACCATATGAAAATTAATAATTACAGTAGTTTTTGATATTTTCCTTAACAAACATAAACGCAGCACTGCTGCGGGGCTTTAATTTATAATATGTAATGAAAATTTCCATAATTCCATTTAAATCTTTATTATTGTCTGCCTGTACCATTGCAAAGCTGGGCAAATGGCTACTCCATTGCGATATATTTAAAACTTCAAAAATGTTTTACTTATGAGTTACGTTAAGTTAAAACAGAAATTTATCAAAATGCTAAGTATGAAGCAATTAAGCTAAGTATTAGAGTGATTCAAGTTTCTTAATTTCATCCATCTCGCACAAACAGCTAAAAACTCAACAATCTTTATTGCACTTATTATCATTTTACAGAGATGTAGAGTTGATTACAGTAATTATATACTCATTTGTGTTTAATTAGCATTCATATAGACACAGTGGAAATGAAATGTTAGAATGAAATTTAAATATAAATATTTCAGATTTGCACTCACTCTCATCTACTGGTTTTCTCTTGTTTTTGTATTTTTATCTATAAAGTTCAATTTAAATTATATATTTTTATGAAATATGTATCATAACTTTTATACTAACTTTTCTAAACCAAGAATAATAAACAGCTGTAAATACACAAACATAGCTGTAATCTTCATTTTTGTTAAAAATATGTTATTATCCATGCAAAAATCGGTGTCCGTTTCACAGGACTCGCAAAACTAAGCTTAATTTGATAACAGCTATTAAATTCATGACTTTTAATATACATCAGTACCAGATAAGACTATCTAATACCAAGCCAGCAGGCCCGCAGTATATATATATATGTATATATATATAAATGAGCAAAACAATATAATTAAAAAGGTAGTAAAAGAAAATATTTAAGTATAAGATAATCAATATTGGTTCAGTAGTTTAGTTATGTAGAAACCTATGGTTTTATGATTAAATATAAATATAATTTCAATATAATTACTTACAAATTGTTAGATGATGTTTGGATGGTTGTGAATGGAAATGAGAATTCTTATATGATAATTAACTTATCAAATTAAGCACCTGTCTTTGGCATTATCACATGTTTACAAGAAAGGAATGCAAAGAAATTGAGTCATCCTTAACCTTGGATAACAAGTCAATGACTAGTGAATTTGAGTAAAAAAAAAAACTTTTTTGGACATTTTACGTTTCAAAAAGAAGGGATTTTAACCCGTACTTAGTACTATATGATATTTTTTCTGGTTACAAGGGGTTAGATAGTACTGGTGTTGCTGAAAAAAATTTCAAAAATAATGGCATTTAATATTAATTTCAAGTTATATAAGAGTTCTGAGTCTGATATTGTAATCTTAAGTATTGCTTTAGCTAATATATTAAATGAAGAAATATTTAACCAATTTGAATGTTTGTTTTTTAGTTTAAAAGGGGACTATATGTAGTTTTTATAGATTACATTTGTAAATAGTGGATAACTTTGGAAATAATGAAGAATGGACATGTATGAATGGCAGTTAATCAACCCGAAGTAAGGTTTGAGCAGCAAAACAGAGCCTTCAAGTTATTTGAGTGTGTGTCAGTTGAAGATTGCAACAACGGAAGAAAGTAAAGGAAGTTTAATCTTGAAAATAATATTATCATCAAAAACCCATTTTTAAATCCACAACATTATTTATAGTGTTTATAATTCATTTAAATGAAATAAATAAAATATCACTCATAATTGTAAATATAAATTCATTGGAATAATAGGTCTTCCAGATCAAAATAAAATATTACCATAAGTATCAAGGCTTATCCTTGTAGACAATGCAATATCAATTAGAATTTATTATGACAAATACCACAGTGCAATAAGTTTTATTAATAACTTTATATAGTTATTGAACCATTTTATTGTAATATGAGACCAAAACAATAAATACAGTTACTGAAAAATATATTACATTTAGTGTTTTATGTTACTTTGGTCAGAATATCATATAAGGTTAATAAGATTGGAGGCTTTAAGATTTTGTAATATGTTCAAGAATATAGATGGTCACAAATTTTAAAAATAAAATGTAAAGACTCTTTTCTTAACAGTTAATCTTAACTTTTACACAGAAATAGTTATTTATAAACCGACAGAGCATGACTAAGCGCCTGAATATAATATTTCCAGTGCTGGCTGGGTGTAAACTAGAAAATACATTTTAAATTTGAATTTGAGAGAAATGAATAAACTGTTCAATGAAATAAACTCACCTTATTGTGGGGCAGTACTATGAAGGCGCCTCCGCCGGCGGACTCGACGATTATAGCCAGAAACTTAGGATTCACCGCACAGAACGTAGAGTCCCAAGAACTCTTTGACACTCTTATATTATCATAACATTGCTCACGTTTCAGGGCCTGCCCGTAAACGTGGCGGAATTTAGAACTGCGCACCACCCTAAACGACATCTGTAACCCGAAAAGTAACCAGTTAAATACCAATACAAACAACTACTGTACGATTATTTCACATAAAACATAACCTATACGCCACTGTGACCTATATTTTGACACTACAATTATTATAGAACTCCAACTCACGTTTGATTAAAAAGAAGAAATAATTATTATTATACTAGAAAATGCAATGAAAACATTTGAATAAAACACAATTGTTTTATATGAAAATAAAACTGAGAGCTACTAAGGATCGAAGGGAGGACGGTTGGGAAAACGAGCAAACTCCATATTTGGTAATGCCCGCAGCGACTACTTTTAGTGATGATAATCTCGATATGTGAGTTAAAAATATAGTTGTAACTGCTTTATTTGTTGTTTTATTATAAAGACGAATTAGTTAAGTATTTTAAACGAATAATTAACTCAATTTAAAGCTATATTTCCAGTTTAACTTATTTAGAGACGTTTAGTTAATTTTGAACGCGACCCACAGTTGTCAAACAACTGTCAAGAAATAAGGTAGTTACAGATGCATTCGTATTATGCGATTGCATTATTATTATGTATTTTATTTCCTGCAATATTTTTTCATTCATTATTATTATTATTCATAAACTTAATATTAATGGATAAGTATGAACAATATACTCACTCGTGGAACATCCAAACGAGTTTGTTCGGCACTTTTCGGTGCCTTTGAGGTTTGGGCATGATAACTGTGACAACGTTCTCTTCCAACTCGTTTAGCCACAGGGGCTCTTTTAATGTTTGGACTGGTAAAACTATTATGTCTCTTAACGTCCTGAAAAATGAATGCCGATGTAATAACCGTGCTTGTATAAGATACTAAGAGATAGTATGATATGCCTTTTAAAGTATTAGAATGAATCATCATTATCAGCCCATACTCGTCTACTGCTGGACGTAGGCCTCTTCTAGTAAACGCTTCAGATGGATGTTTTATAATAATAGTAAAAAGTATAAAGGCAATTTAAGCAATACATAATACTTTGGGCTTTATAATAGGCCTGTACCAGGCTGATGATGATAATATGTAATGTAAATTATGCCCTGATTAAAGAATAAAATTTGAATCGTACGTACCCTGTCTATAGTATCGACTTCCATAATTTGGAATTTAATAGGATATTTCAGTTCTTTTTTACTAGAATCAAATACCAAACTTATTGATATAAGTTTATGAGCGCTATGTAGATGACCGAACAAAGGAATAAAAAACTACATTTTATAAGCGAGGGTAGTTCGAAGAATATTTTTTTTTTATAACAGCCTAGGCAAACGAACCTGCGGGTCACCTGATTTAATTTTAGTTCTTTATTTTAATTTGAATACTACCTTTAATAAAAAAAAAATAACCAGGGTATTTTCATAGTAACGAATAATCACATCAAAAAAAGGATTTTGTGCAAATCGATACGATTATATTAATGGAGTAGCGAGACCACAGATTACTAATATGTAAGCAAGGTAAACTGGACCGTACCAGTTTTTGACAACTGACACTTCAGAAAAAGGAAATGACACTGACAAAGTCACACTGACTTTAGATGTTATCTGTCGAAGTTCTAGTAAATAGAAGAATCGTGGAAATTGACGATTGCCGAAAATCAGTAAATTTTATTACATTTGATTTGCTAACCTTTCGAATTCAATACGCACATCATATAATGTTTTAATTAGATTTTGTTTCGTATAGTGATATTTCGAAGGAATAATCATGGAAGCTTCGGTTATAAAGGTAGGATAAAGTCATCGTCATAATTATTTTCCTTAAATTTTTCTTAATATATTTTCATCGCCTGGAATTCTAAGGAACTGCCCATAGTACGGGGTTGTTCAAATATTAAATTTACAATGTAAATTATCAATATAAATTATGATCTACTGTTATTCCTTTCACGCTATGATTAAAAAAATGTTAAGAAATCTCGAGATCTTTTCTCTTGTTGTTCTCATTCTGGCTGAATAGCTGTTATCAATATTTATTCTTACATCATTTTTAGGTCATCTTATTCCTATCTAAAACAAATGTGTAGGATGTAGGTAGGTATGCCAATGCTTACAAGAAACATCATTTATTTCATGATTTTTAATAGGAAGGGTATATTCATATATAAAAAATAATAAAATAATAAAATTGGTAGGTAATATTATGTATATATTTAGTGGGTATTGTAGTAGTCATTATATATTTTAGTAGTAGATTTGAACCACTAAAAAGTGTATAATATAGGTATAATATTAACAAAATAATAATTAATTTTTATCCTGAGTTTGATTCTCAGGTCAAGCAAAGTGTTAGTGAGATATTCTATAAAATTCTTTGTAGCAGCTCAGGGTGTGGATTTGTGACCCATTTAATGGCCGTAGGCTCGCCCCCTATTACATGGGACCTAAACATACTAGCGAAATGTGGGTGTACAATTACATCAGTACACCTCTGCCTAAACCTTCGGGGAATACAGGCATGATGGTATGTAAATAACAAAATTGAAATTGGTTCAGAAATATAGAAGTTATAAGCATTTAAATTTTATGCTAGACAGAGAGTGTATTAAAGTTGTTTGTCACATCACATAGCAATGCTCCATACAAAATAATACTTACACTTGTTTTGTGGGAAAAGATCAGAGCATCCCTTCTTAATGCCCACCGAAAACTTACCGATACCTTAGGATGTTAAAAGCCAACAATTTATCATTTTTCTCAGAATATGAATTATATTTTAAAATAGTTTTAAGGAATAGCCTTAAATGTAAAAATTTATGTATCACCCCCAGGGATGTGCCCTAGATCCTAGGTCAGAATCCCACACTGATCTAGTTTTGTTAGTTTTATTATATTATCATCCTCCCCTGATCCAACAAGCTACGCCAATGTGGATGTACTGTGATTTTGCATGTATGAATGCACTTTTAATGTAACATTTGTCTGAAATATTGACTACCATATTTATCCATTATGTCCGAGTTTTATTAACTCTTAATAACATCCACTATTTTGATACCTGTTGTTATTATGTTTTTAACAATAAAAAATAAGTTATCTTTGTCAGACTATTTCATAATTATTCTTTTTACAGTATTGTTTTTATTAAATACACAGGAAATTTATGTGATTTAACATTGAATAATTTAGATTTGAACCTTAAAGTGAAAGTGACAAGAGCCATACAGTTCATCATCATTAAATTTACTTAGTTCTGCTTCCTTTGCTTCTGCCTCACGTTGTCCACAGATAAAATTGGAAACCTCCTCTTTTTGTTAGGCAAGAACTAGGCGCATCAAGAATAGAAAGTTTTAAAAATATTTGTATCAATAGTGTAAAAAATAGAGGCCTTATTTACATATGGCCTTGATTTTTACACTATGTATGATGATCTACAGATAAGTCTGTAGATCATCATAATTATAACTTTGTATTGCCAGTAAATCGGTTAAATTGGTATCTACCAATAGGATATTTTCCGGTCTGCTATTGTTCTGATAATAGATGAAAATACACTAATGTAAAATTATTAAAGCAGTTCTAGCCTTTATAGGACGGAAAATTTCCATGGATTGTCCGCCATCTGGGGAGGCGGCAAGGTATGTTGGAGTGGTACTGACAGAAAAACATGACATCGCCACGAACATGACGGGAGAGCAGTGCTAGCTTAGTAAAGCACAGATAGCTTAGTGATATGACCATTTTACTGCGTTGTAGGTCTCGAGCTCGCATCTAAACAAACATTAACATACCATCACACCTGCATTCTAAGAAGGGATAGGCAGGGTTAAACTAATGTACACCCACACTTCGCCGGTATGTTTAGTTCCCATGTAATAAATGAGCCTATTGCCACTAACCGGGTACAAATCCCAACTCCGAGCTGCTACTGAGAATTTCATAGAAAAACCCAATAACACTTTGCTCGACCTGGGGATCAAACCCAGGACCTCTGGCGTAGCAGTCGCCCTTAGGACCACTAGATTGATGAGGCAGTTATCGCAACTCAACTTTGATACAAACGAAGGAATCGAATTCAGGGCCTCCCAGCAATCTCGTTAAGGAGCGTTCCAATGGAGAGGCACTAAGCTCCAAGCAGTGCTCTAAGTACCCTTTCATGCGCCCGGTGCGAGCTCCTAAAACTGCGCCCTTGAAAAGTGTTATGGTCCAAAACTTGGTCCTGGTCTATTTATTGCTGCACCCCTCCAACGTCTGCGCCTAGTGCCTGGGCACTGCTGGCACCGCCCTAGTTAGGCGCTGGCTTCAAGCACAAAAAAAACCAATGGCAAAGTGGCATCCTATTGCTGGCCTCCTGACATTAGGGACACGATGCATTATCTTCTATTATAGTAAACTTATTAAAAACGTAATAACAGATTAACATTCTTGACACAGATTTAAACGCTCCGTTTTAATGTTACAACTCACGATAAGCGCACATTTCGAACACATTTGTTAGTCATTAGTAGATCTACAGGTTCCTATTATGGCTCGCCTCTTACAATGAGCGTTTTATGCTTACGAAGGGGGGGGCAGAATGAGAGGGAGAAGCATCTACCAGTCTCCCGATTTAAAATAGACGGACGGGGTTGGAGGGTGCTACCAGATTTCCGGCCACCATTAACTCGCGTGCAAACGGCTGACTAGGTAACTGTGACACCTGGCTCGGACAATGGCACAGCCTACAGCCCTGGCGTCGTGACGAATGTGATCACAAGATCCATGATTTAGCAGTCTGAGTTTACATTGATCGTGGGCACAGAATATCTGTAACCACAATTTACGCAGTTAGAAGCAAATTGCAATTAGCAGCATATCAATTAAAAACCGCACACTTCTAATTGTTGTAAGAATTATGGATAAACGATGGAAGATTATCCCATTTTTTGGGGTCCAAAAACCGCATTTGCCTCCCTTGTCCATACAGTAACGGCCATGGGTTTTCGTGGCATTCGCGAAGACAATGACAGGTTGCGATCCAGCACTGGACCAGATTGGGAGACTAAGTACGAAGAAAAGTCTTAACAGACAAAAAAAAAATGTTATTGCATTATCCCCATTTACGACGGGCTATAAGATAAGGTTCGTGAGTACGAAGGAACTCTCAAGTTTATATCGTATGATAGGACAATAATCGCATAATATACACATACATGACTTACTATTTATCATCGAGTCGTCATATTGCTGGTTCAAGGGTAAACTTGTTATTATTATTCACAAAGTTATAAAACAGACGCATAGGTTAAATTAAACACATTATGCTATTCTTGAACAAAGCAAGTTTTTATGGAGGATATTTAATGGCAACATATGCATATATAATAAAAAGATTTCTTTAGGGCTAAAGAGTGTAGAAAATGGGCATTTATGACGTATATTTGCAATTCATTGCGCTGCTAGACAGGACAATTTCTACGTGACAAAAAAAGGGTCCATTGCACGCGGCGTGCATGTCTGCCACAGGCGCGTCTTTGAGGCAAGGAATCGACCTTTGAAGGGGTCCAGTGAACGCTGGACTACAGTTTGTCACGGTCGTGGCAAATTGCACTAGTCTGACATACACGCCTCCCCAGGTGGCAGACGTTCCATGAAGACTTTCTATACATACACTCAGGCCTTTTTACCATATGGCTAGCCAGACACTACATAACGCCATTTGCTACGATTCTTGCATGCTTCCTTTATTTGATAAATTAAACGGAGCCGGCGGTGATCCTCGCCTCACATCACCTCGGGGGTTCTCACGGGGTGAACAGCGAGCTTTAGAATATCGTGTAGCTACGCTGAATGTTCAGGGTGGCCTATAAAAAAGGCTGTACTATAAATTCGTTGGCAGCAAAGACTCCCGCAAAGTGACCCAATCCCTAAGAGTACGCATGAACAGAAATGGAACTACAAAGCTTTGCGCTATCTTACAAACTTGTCTAGGCTTTGTGCTAAGCTAAGATATCTAGCTTAAAGTTTTAGAACTTTCGAAGCCTGTGACGTAATTGTAGGTAGCATTTTGAACAGTTTGACCCACTTCCAAGCTTAATACCGAACAAATAAATTTTGCGTGGCTTAGGTAACTTCTAGGGAGCACTTTCGTTTAATGAAATTGCTTTTTAGTTTTCCTTCTAAATGATCTAAGTTAAATCCCATTCCATTCCATTCCAGACTATTACGAGTATTGCCCTGTCGCAATGTTTTGGTATGTTACTGAAACAACGCCTATGACTGAAAGTCTCCAAAATTGCACTCCTAAAGATCAGAACTAAGGCAATAGCATACGGTTAGACGTTTCAGATTATTTGTGCTTTTCACATTACGTTGGCCTACGAAAAGCGCAAGCAGGGTCTAAGAGTGGACATGAAATTCAAGTATAGTCTTTTGGACCAGAACCCAAAGTTGCGTCGTGCGTGACTCTTGTCAATTGACGGATCTTGTCAATCGATGGATCATATTTTTAAGTGTTTGGCGCCGGTCTTTCAGTGTCAGTGCAATCCAGTTGGATCATTTGATCCTTACAGCAAGTTAACTGGGTATTTTTTACCACGAGTTTCTTTACAGGAAGCTTTTTATTCGACCCGTGGGACACCACGGGTCGAACCAATCACAAATTGAGTTCGAACTTTTTACCAAATCAATGCCACCTTAGCTGTTACATCGTATATAGCCTGCTAAATATCAAATTTCTTGGACTCGGCGGTGTCAGCTGTGCTTTGATATGACATTCAATTTCTTATTTTTTACATAAATTCCTGGATGTGTTAGTTATTGATACTCAATAGCACTTGTAACGTGAGCACAGCTCTACTCACTTCCATGATACGATCACAATTCACAATGAGTCACGCACTCACATTATAGCATCGACCTGTCTGATTATGACGTCACGACGGTGTTTGTTGTTATACCGTTTCACTTTGGAGCAACACAAAATTAATATAAGTATGACTGGTGGTAATTTTAGGATTGATGGTATTAAAAATATATTTATTAATTTCTCACTCCTAAGAAATATCGGCACTGGGTGGTAGTTCATTTGCTGTTAACGCTGAAGCGATCGCCTGGGTGCTAGTAAGTAAATTGGATTCAGAATTTGGTGGGCCAATCGAAGGCCTACACCTTAAGTGGTACCTACTCTTTGCTTACTATGCTGGCGATAGGTCCATCTTAGATCAGTAGGCTTAGACAAGTGGCATGAACGCTAATCCAATAGAATAGAATAGAATTCGCAATGTATGGGAGTGACACTAGCTTACGACATTAATTGACATGTCATGTCGTAAGCTAGTGTCACTCCCATACATTGAGAATTCTATTCTATTCTATTGGATTAGCGTTCATGCCACTTGTCTAGGGGCCCTGGTATCCTTTCGGCAGAAGTGTACTGATATTTTCACCTGAAGGATACCTCTGTACCACCACGATCCGTCGGTGTTTCGACCCTATTTGAGCTCAAATTTAAACTCAGTAGACCGGCCTGCAATTGCTACAAAAATGAGACACGTACACACGTGACACACGGAAATTGGTCTGAAAAAAAAAAAAACATTTGTTTTTTTTGGACATAAAAATTATTGAATAATTTTCATTTATTCAATTATTGACGTCACGTCCTGCTCATTTTCCGATAGAAAATAGCGTGACTCTATAGTGACTATAAAAAACTCTTACGTCATTCCTTGTTTACTAGCGATATCTGTTATTTTTCACGCCACATGTTAGTACAGTTATAATAAAATTAATGGCATTCATAAGTATTACGAAAGACATAAATACTAGTTAAATAGCCGCTAACACAAAATACGGAGCCTCCGGCCGGGGCATCTTCCTCCAAACATTTCTGTCTGTTTTCCTAAAAAAACCAGTTAGAGTCTGCGTCTGCGTCTCTCTGGTTAAGTACACCTTTTTCATCGAAATTTTCTTTCATCAGAAAATTCATATATTTGTGGAAATTTCCACTTGTTTAAAAAACTTAGATAGGTATCCAAAATCGATGAATTAACACGAGTTGAGATCGAGTAATCTAAATCGCTAAACGTCCAAATTATAATTTTCCGGTAATACTTATACCTTATTTTATTGAGATAAAAAAAAAGGCTTGAGCCGCATCTCGGAAGACTCGAAGCGTGGTCAAATGATAGACGAACGACCACGGTTTAGGTCTGTGACAGCGATTATGATCATGATCGATGGAGATAATCAGGATTACTCGATCTGAACTCGTGTTAATTAATCGATTCGTGCAGATGTCAAATCGTTTAGCCATAAGTTTCTCATAATGACTTTGATCTTTAACATTACAAAATATTGTTGCAGACGAAACATCGCACAGCGATGGTGGTCCTAGGAGCTTGCAACGCAGCAGCACTGGCAGCAGCCACTAACCTGGTCATCTCCCTCAATCCTGAGGACAAGTAAGTCTATTTTTTATCGGTAAACCAGCAGGCGAGCCACCTGATGGTAAGAAGTCATCGCCGCCCATGGACATCTGCAATACCAATAGAGTTGCAATGCGTTGCCGAGCCGAGGGGATTGAAGGAGAAATTGGGCATCCGGCGCTCCACGCTCATCGTACAAAACGCAACTGTGTGCATACTACTGCTTGACGTTAATGTTCTGTTGGAGGGTAGTACTTCCCTGGTCGTGCAGATCTATTGATGCTGGTATGTAGACATGCAAGCGAATCACTACTACTACTAAATTAATATTCTATATAGAATGGACTAGATTAATATTTGTAATTGCATAATAATTTGTAATCATAATATTTAATCATAATTTATTTTAATACCAACCGTCAAATTTATCGAGTTTTCCTTAATAACTATCAAGCAGGAAAATTATTAATATGCATTTTCGTTTAAAACCTCTGCCTCCAAAGTAGGCAACATGTATTTTGGGAATAAATTCCTTTATTTATCCACCGCATCAGACAAATTCAGCGTTTTGCCGGCACCAATAACACCCAACATCTGAACAAATTTAATCACCATTTTCCGTATAAATATGATACGTCGATCTAAGATCAACACTTGCAACCTTGCATTTAATCAAAAATTAACGTATCGATAATAAGATAACATACCATCACGCCTGGTGTACTAATTTACACCCTCATTCCACCGGTATGTTTAGGTCCTCATTAGTCCTAAGTGCGACTGCTACGCTAGAGGTCCTGGGTTTGATCCCCAGGTCGAGCAAAGTGTTATTGGGTTTTTCTATGAAATTCCCAGTTCGGTTCGTAAGTGTTAGAAACCAGTATTTCCCAGTTCGGAGTTTGGATTTGTGCCTGGTTAATGGCAATAGTCTCGCCTCCTATTGGATGTAAATATACCGGCGAACAGATGTATACATTATTTATGTACATACAAAGCGTGATGTAAAATGTTTAACTACTTATTTTAAAAGAGTGTCCAAGGATTATTTTGCGGGATCCTTCTCCATAGGATCAACATTTTGGAACCGTGCAACTAGAACCAAAGAACTAACTTCATATGCGCTTGTAAAAGCTTATTTGAAAAAAAAACAAATGATCTGATTTGGATGGTATGCATCACCGCAGCTGTAACTATACTTAGGTATAATAGCCGAATTTTCTACTTCCAAAGTAAAATCCTGCAAACGCCCCAGTAAAGAAGACAGTATGCTGCATTCCGACACTTATAGGCAGTCAAAAAACTAAACCTAAATGAACAATAAATTACTTAATATGCTTCAGTAGTTTTTCAGTTCATCGCGCTAATATTATCGTAATGTCGAACCTCATTATCACATGGTATTTAGTAAGGCTGGTATTGTGTTTGAATTTAGACCTTATCGTAAATATTTTACAGCGGTTTTAGCATGGAAAATATTCCACACAATTTATGTAAAGGGAACTTGATATCATAGTGAAATTCTAAAATGAACAATTGGAAAATATTTATTGCTGAAAAGAAATTAACAATTTTCACTTTGTGTAAACCATGTTACCTATTCAAGAAAATAGACAATTAGATAATAATGAGTACAGCTAGCAAAAATACATTATATCAAACGTAAGGTTATTTTTTGAAGTAATCGGTAATTGTTTTCAGTTTATGTAATGCACATAGTTTGTTTAGAGAATTACAAACAACAATATTTAAAACTGCAACTTTTAGTCGATACGTAGACACACATACCTTGCCGCGTCTCCAGATGGCAGAGGATCCATGACGATTTTCCATATCGCATAAAATCAATGAACTATCATTTAGATAGACCGTCACTAGTGAAACTTCTTTTCACGTCAAATATCACTTTAAAAAAGTATAGAGCTATCATTCGATCTATTGTCCCACTGTGGTACGAGTTGGTTTAAGCTATACTCCACCACGCTACCTGCGTATTGGCAGTCATCACACGCCATCCATAAGATCTCTCAGGCACGCATGCATCCTTACGATGTTTTCCTTCACCGTTGAAGCTAGTGATAATTATTTACCAATACGCACATGATTACGAAGGTCATCGGTGCGGGCCTTGGATTCGAAGTCGAGAATAACATCATCATCATCATCAGCCTATACTAGTCCACTGCTGGACGTAGGCCTCCCCCAGTGTGCGCCATTTCACCCTGTCCTCCGCTTTTCGCAACCTTTCGCAAATCGTCACTCCATCTTGCCGGAGGGCGTCCTACACTACGTTTGCCGAGTCGCGGTCTCCACGAGAACACGTCTACCCCAACGGTTGTCGGATCTTCGGTTGAAATCAACAACTTACAGATAATACTCCAAAGTAATACAAAAGAAGCCGAGTATTATGTATCTTATCAGTCTAAAACTCATCAGAATTCTATCCTTTCTTGCAAATTCTAAGCCATGTTTGTTTCTCCTACATGTAATGTGGGTCGACTGTCGGTGAAACGACCTTGACACACTAGGTTCAGCTTGCGAACCGTCAATATTTGTACAGATCCACGACTGATTAACGCCTCTGATAAAACTTTGGAGCGCGAGATATTTTCGGAGCGGTCTGACGTCATCCCGTATCTCCGTTGCTCAAATTGATATGACAATACCGGATGACACTCGATTAAAAGATCGTCTTGTTTTTCAAGCATATTATATAATAACAGATAAGCATCACTTCTCACAGTAATATGAGTCTCTCGCAATATTATATAAAACATGACATGTATTCAATGGACTTTGTTTTAGTAGTATAGTAGATATAATATGATAAAAAAAATATAACGGGCTGGTGCGCTAGACTCAAGAACTACCACTGACCTATTAAAAAGAAATTAACTGATTGATTTAAAAGCATGGTATCAAGGTACCAACTGGTGGTCTAGATTGGGTTCCCCTAACTTAGTCTAGAATAAAGATTTAAATTTAAGCAAAAGGAAAATTCCTTCTCAGTATTTTCTTACGGGGCTTCTTCATATCACGATGGCAATAAACGGAAGAATTCATCTTGACCTGTCCTCGGCCAACCTCGTCCACAGTTAGCGTTGTGTGGAACCAATTTAGTGGATAGCCCCACCCACCATGCTACAAACATGCAGACAAGCTTAGCGCCACTTCAAACTCGCCATGCATGCCATTTTCTATACTCTCCGTCCGATCCGTCCGCTTAACCCTCAAAAAATCTCAGATAAAGTTATTTTTAAAAGGCCGCCAACGCACTTGGGTCTCTCCTCTGGTGTGCGGGTGTCCATGGGTGGGGGTAATCGCTTACGCGATCCGTCTGATGGTTTGCCCCTATCCCAAACAAAACAGAAATAATAAAACACTTATGTTTGCTATACCCAACTAATTCCTTGTTCCAGAATAACAGCGAAGCGCGGCAGCACGCTGACAGCGCTCGGCTTCGTCTACTTCATGACGATGTCTGAGCTGCTCAACGCGCTTGCGCTGTCCACCGGCGTGGGCGCACGCTTCAGACACAAGTACCGGCTCAGCTGCGGTGACGTACTCGACATCACCAATAAGTACGTGTAATAATCATCATCAACCCCTTATATTCTTCCACTGCTGGGCACGGGTATCATCAGATTGAATGGGATTAGGCAATAATCCAGTACGCTCGCTGGGCTAATGTAAACATTGCCAAACTTCGCCGTCAAGAAAATCTCTCAAGCATTCAGATCTCACAGTGGATTTCTTCACCAAACTATGAATTAATTAATTATTTATTTATACAAACAAGTATATCATCATATCAGCCTATTTCCGTCCACTGCTGACCGTAGGCTTCCCCCAAAGAGCGCCAACCATCCCGGTGTTGGGCAGCTCGCATTCATCCGCTGCCAGCCACTTTCTTCAAATCGTCGGTCGACACTACGTTTGCCCAAACGCGGTCTCCACTCCAACACTTGTCTGCTCCATTGGTCTGTCCGGCTGAAGACATGGCCGGCCCACTTCCACTTCAGCGTGCTTATTCTTTGCGCAATGTCGGTGACTAGTTCTTTGGCGAATGACTTCATTGCGAATTCTATCTAACAAAAAAACTCCAAGCATGGCTCTCTATTGCACGCTGAGCAGCATCAAACAAGTATATAGATAAAAAAATATAGATGATAATATTAGTTTGATGGGAGTGGGCAGCAGGTAAGCATTAAAGTTGTTAAAGAAGAGTGTTGGGAATTGAACGACATTATATGTTATTAAGGACGACAATGAATATGTTTTTTGTTTAAGGGTGGTGTCGGCGGTGCAGGCGGCGCTGTCGTGTGTGACGGGTGCCATCGTGTGCGCGTGGTCGTGCACGCGGGACTTCATGCGCAGCTCGCACTACATGTCCGAGGCCTACGCGTGGTTCGGCGCCGCATACTTCTTCTACGACATCTGGAGCATGTACATGGTGAGCTGGCTTTCACTATACAGGGTGGTTATGAAAACGGGACATCTGCTTTAATAGCATAATACTAATAATTAATCTATAACAAAATAACTTTTTGAAATATCTAATCCATTTTAGAGTTATAGTTGTTTAAAGTTGCGTGTTAGTTTTTGATAGAACATGTTTTTATTTGGCCATTTATGCAGCAGTCATAATCACAAAAATATATGAAAAATACAAACATACTCGTACATACTAAATACATATATACAATACTTAGGTTTTGCAAAATTCCATATAGCGGCCCAAAATACAAATTCCCGACTAAAGCTGAACAGTTACTAAGATTGAAGGGGCCTGGGTTGATGATCATCATCAGCCTATAATCGTCCACTGTTGGACGTAGGCCAGCCAGGTAGGTAACAGGCCACAGAGCCCGATCTTCGGCTTTCCCCATCCAGTCATTGCCAAATGCGTTCCGCATGTCGTCACTCCATCTAGCCGGATGCCCTACGCTACGGTCGCCTAAACGCGATCTCCATTCGAAGAACTTTTTTGCTCCAGCGTTTTTAAGTTCTCCGACAGGTGTAACCGGCCCATTGCCACTTCAGCTTGCTAATCTTTTGAGCTATGTCGGTAACTTTAGTTCTCTCACGGATAACTACGTTGCCGATTTTATCCCCGAGGGTACGTGGCTGGGTTGGTCACACCACCATAAATCCAGCAGTTGGCAAGTGGAAAAAGGAGGGAGGTTAATGCCCTCAGTCCTATCAGGCTGATAATATTAGAAGCTTATGCTCGTGTTAGCGTAGTGACCTCTATTACTACAACTATCGGAGTTAATTTACTGATAAGGTTAGTCGGGGAAAACATTTTCATTGAATGAATCTTATACATAGAACAGCATTATTCGCAACAACTATTCAGAATAAAATTGTAAATTAAAGAATTTAATATAAACATGTTCTGTTTAAAGGAGTGTTGTATGTAAGTAATCAGATCAGATCACAGTAATCAGATCTCAATAAGACTCACTTTTTGGAATGGAATAATTAGCCATATCGGTGTAGCTGTTCTAGAGTTTTAGCGAGACTCATCATCATCAACCAACATTGTCCCCTGCTAGGCACGGGTCTCCTCTCAGAACGAGAGGGATAAGGCTATAGTCCACCACGCTAGTCACGGGTTAACAGAATTAACACGCCGTCAAGAAAATCTCTCAGGCATGCAGGTTTCCTCACGATGTTTTCCTTGTTTGCCTTGGATTCGAACTCGAGACCTTTGACTAGGCAGTCCGATGGTCATATCACAAGGCTATCACTGCACTTTAGCGAGACGAACGAACGGCAATTAATTTTCTATATAAATATATATGGAAGATAAAGAGAAGAAGATAAACCCGCGTAGTTCATCCACAAACATTTGACATTTCCAGAACCTCACGCTACACAAGCGCCTCTAGCGGCTAATCCATACGCGATAGTCTTTATTGGAAAACATTTTGATTTTCCAGGTTCACCTGCAAATGAACTCAAACACAGAAAGTACAGCACTGAAGCGTCGGCCGTCCAAGAACGGCTCGGCGCCGCTGTCGTCGGGCGACGGTGACGTCATCAAACGTCACGGCACCTCGTTCCTGGCCTATTGCCGTCACGAGCCCGTCATACTGCTGCACCACCTGTTCATCGGCGGCTTCGGGTTCCTCGTCATAGTGGTCAGTATATACCAACAGAATTGAACATAAAGATATGATTTTTTTAATGAAAGAAAATAATAATGTAGTAATGTCTTCACTAGATGTTGCTGATGTCACATGAAGACTTGAAATGTGGAAGAGAAATTCGACATCACAGGCAATGGTCTTGGTAGTTTAGTTGGTAAAGCGTTTGGTGTACTTAACCAGGGGGACGCAGGTTCAAACCCTGCCTGAGGCCGAATTTTTCTTTCACTAGGAAACTCCGAGATTTTGAGTTATTTCAATAGGCAATATGCACTTGACACAGATGAGGGTAATCCTCATTACGTCTCTCAATGTAATCGATATTTCCTAATTTTATTTCTTTTTCGATGTGAAAATCCTGATTGTGAAGTGCAAAAAAATGAGGGAAATTCAAAGCGGTTGAAACGGAGCGTTATTGGTCAGACGATTTGACCAATGGCGTCAGTCGAGTGTGTCGTCAAAGTCTATGTGTATGTCACTGTCAAAAGCGTTTGTTCTGTTCGTAACGACTGTGAAGTTCTGAAGTTGTATTGTAATCTGATGGAAGTTGTCATAGACTTTGATAATGGGAGGCGTTTGAAACGACGGAAAAAGTTCAAATTTTGAAAAATTAATAAATTTATACTACATTTTAAATTTTTGGTGCTGAATATTATTTAACAGTAATAAAACGATATAAGCTATCATAAAAAAATAAAAAAAAATCTGTGCCTATTTCCTATTGGACGTTGTATAAGTTATTGTCGTTATCGTTGCGCAGTACCTGCGCGGTCCCTTGGGCGACTGTACGTTCGGCTTCGTGTACCTGATGGAGCTGTCGACGCCGTTCGTGTCGGCGCGCGGCATCCTGTCGCGCATGCGCCTCAAGTCCTCGCGGCTGTACGTCATCAACGGGCTGGCCATGCTGCTCACGTTCTTCGTGTGCCGCGTGCTCAGCCTGCCCTACGTGTGCCTGCTGTACAGCCGGGTCCGGGGACTCTCATACATCGACGTGAGTACACACACACACACACACACACACACACACACACACTGGCCATGCTGCTCACGTTCTTCGTGTGCCGCGTGCTCAGCCTGCCCTACGTGTGCCTGCTGTACAGCCGGGTCCGGGGACTCTCATACATCGACGTGAGTACACAACACACACACACACACACACACACACACACACACACACACACACACACACACACACACACACACACACACACACACACACTGGCCATGCTGCTCACGTTCTTCGTGTGCCGCGTGCTCAGCCTGCCCTACGTGTGCCTGCTGTACAGCCGGGTCCGGGGACTCTCATACATCGACGTGAGTACACAACACACACACACACACACACACACACACACACACACACACACACACACACACACACACTGGCCATGCTGCTCACGTTCTTCGTGTGCCGCGTGCTCAGCCTGCCCTACGTGTGCCTGCTGTACAGCCGGGTCCGGGGACTCTCATACATCGACGTGAGTACACAACACACACACACACACACACACACACACACACACACACACACACACACACACACACACACACACACACACACACACACTGGCCATGCTGCTCACGTTCTTCGTGTGCCGCGTGCTCAGCCTGCCCTACGTGTGCCTGCTGTACAGCCGGGTCCGGGGACTCTCATACATCGACGTGAGTACACAACACACACACACACACACACACACACACACACACACACACACACACACACACACACACACACACACACACACACACACTGGCCATGCTGCTCACGTTCTTCGTGTGCCGCGTGCTCAGCCTGCCCTACGTGTGCCTGCTGTACAGCCGGGTCCGGGGACTCTCATACATCGACGTGAGTACACAACACACACACACACACACACACACACACACACACACACACACACACACACACACACACACACACACTGGCCATGCTGCTCACGTTCTTCGTGTGCCGCGTGCTCAGCCTGCCCTACGTGTGCCTGCTGTACAGCCGGGTCCGGGGACTCTCATACATCGACGTGAGTACACAACACACACACACACACACACACACACACACACACACACACACACTGGCCATGCTGCTCACGTTCTTCGTGTGCCGCGTGCTCAGCCTGCCCTACGTGTGCCTGCTGTACAGCCGGGTCCGGGGACTCTCATACATCGACGTGAGTACACACACACACACACACACACACACACACACACACACACACACTGGCCATGCTGCTCACGTTCTTCGTGTGCCGCGTGCTCAGCCTGCCCTACGTGTGCCTGCTGTACAGCCGGGTCCGGGGACTCTCATACATCGACGTGAGTACACACACACACACACACACACACACACACACACACACACACACACACACACACACACACACACACACACACACACTGGCCATGCTGCTCACGTTCTTCGTGTGCCGCGTGCTCAGCCTGCCCTACGTGTGCCTGCTGTACAGCCGGGTCCGGGGACTCTCATACATCGACGTGAGTACACACACACACACACACACACACACACACACTGGCCATGCTGCTCACGTTCTTCGTGTGCCGCGTGCTCAGCCTGCCCTACGTGTGCCTGCTGTACAGCCGGGTCCGGGGACTCTCATACATCGACGTGAGTACACACACACACACACACACACACACACACACACACACACACACACACACACACTGGCCATGCTGCTCACGTTCTTCGTGTGCCGCGTGCTCAGCCTGCCCTACGTGTGCCTGCTGTACAGCCGGGTCCGGGGACTCTCATACATCGACGTGAGTACACACACACACACACACACACACACACACACTGGCCATGCTGCTCACGTTCTTCGTGTGCCGCGTGCTCAGCCTGCCCTACGTGTGCCTGCTGTACAGCCGGGTCCGGGGACTCTCATACATCGACGTGAGTACACACACACACACACACACACACACACACACACACACACACACACACACTGGCCATGCTGCTCACGTTCTTCGTGTGCCGCGTGCTCAGCCTGCCCTACGTGTGCCTGCTGTACAGCCGGGTCCGGGGACTCTCATACATCGACGTGAGTACACACACACACACACACACACACACACACACACACACACACACACACACTGGCCATGCTGCTCACGTTCTTCGTGTGCCGCGTGCTCAGCCTGCCCTACGTGTGCCTGCTGTACAGCCGGGTCCGGGGACTCTCATACATCGACGTGAGTACACACACACACACACACACACACACACACACACTGGCCATGCTGCTCACGTTCTTCGTGTGCCGCGTGCTCAGCCTGCCCTACGTGTGCCTGCTGTACAGCCGGGTCCGGGGACTCTCATACATCGACGTGAGTACACACACACACACACACACACACACACACACTGGCCATGCTGCTCACGTTCTTCGTGTGCCGCGTGCTCAGCCTGCCCTACGTGTGCCTGCTGTACAGCCGGGTCCGGGGACTCTCATACATCGACGTGAGTACACACACACACACACACACACACACACACACACACACACACACACACACTGGCCATGCTGCTCACGTTCTTCGTGTGCCGCGTGCTCAGCCTGCCCTACGTGTGCCTGCTGTACAGCCGGGTCCGGGGACTCTCATACATCGACGTGAGTACACACACACACACACACACACACACACACACTGGCCATGCTGCTCACGTTCTTCGTGTGCCGCGTGCTCAGCCTGCCCTACGTGTGCCTGCTGTACAGCCGGGTCCGGGGACTCTCATACATCGACGTGAGTACACACACACACACACACACACACACACACACTGGCCATGCTGCTCACGTTCTTCGTGTGCCGCGTGCTCAGCCTGCCCTACGTGTGCCTGCTGTACAGCCGGGTCCGGGGACTCTCATACATCGACGTGAGTACACACACACACACACACACACACACACACACACACACACACACACACACTGGCCATGCTGCTCACGTTCTTCGTGTGCCGCGTGCTCAGCCTGCCCTACGTGTGCCTGCTGTACAGCCGGGTCCGGGGACTCTCATACATCGACGTGAGTACACACACACACACACACACACACACACACACTGGCCATGCTGCTCACGTTCTTCGTGTGCCGCGTGCTCAGCCTGCCCTACGTGTGCCTGCTGTACAGCCGGGTCCGGGGACTCTCATACATCGACGTGAGTACACACACACACACACACACACACACACACACTGGCCATGCTGCTCACGTTCTTCGTGTGCCGCGTGCTCAGCCTGCCCTACGTGTGCCTGCTGTACAGCCGGGTCCGGGGACTCTCATACATCGACGTGAGTACACACACACACACACACACACACACACACACACACACACACACTGGCCATGCTGCTCACGTTCTTCGTGTGCCGCGTGCTCAGCCTGCCCTACGTGTGCCTGCTGTACAGCCGGGTCCGGGGACTCTCATACATCGACGTGAGTACACACACACACACACACACACACACTGGCCATGCTGCTCACGTTCTTCGTGTGCCGCGTGCTCAGCCTGCCCTACGTGTGCCTGCTGTACAGCCGGGTCCGGGGACTCATACATCGACGTGAGTACACAACACACACACACACACACGCACGCACACACAAACGCACGCACGCACACACAAACGCACGCACGCACACACACACACAATAATAGTTTCCAAAACAATACCAAAATATTCGGATCAAAAATAAACTATCAAACTAAGAATTCAAAACCTCTTTTTCTCAGGCAATAAAGTCGCTGCCAACGGGCTGCAAGATATCAATATGCATCCTCCTCCTTCCGCAAATATACTGGTTCTACTTGATGTCATCGGGCGCGCTCAAGATGTTGTTGGGTAAGGGCAGCGGCAGTGAGAGCGGCAGCGGCAGCGACAGCGGCGGCAGCAAGCAGTCGGCGCTGAGCGCGGGCGACGCGGCGCCGCGCAGCTGATGCCGCGCAAGGAGACTGCGTCGTCACCGCCCACATCGCAGGCCCCGCCCACTCCGCCCCGGCCCCGCCCACACCGAACATACTATGTAAACGAACATCGCGGAATGTGTTTTCTCTATCCTATAACAGGTATGTCTTATGAAAAATAATTGGGCAGTTGACTGGTGTTTTTTTTTCATACAGTAGCATACATAATTAAATAAACTTCGTATTCTATAATGGTGCATTTACACGCCGGCATTGCCATTGCTTTTAGCTGGCATGCCGCAAACTTTGTGTCAGACTGCATTTCGAAGCCGAAAGCTAATTGCCGCCGGCATCCAAAAGCCGCGCGTGAATACAGCATTTAAACACATTAAACGGCTGATAAAGTTCTAAGATATTAGCGTTTAAAGTTTTTGGTGGGGATTGAGAGGGTATGCTTTGTCCCTTTCCCGCAAAACAAGTTATATGGCACATCGGTTTGTGACGTCACAAGCTGATATAGTCCGCTCTCTGACTAGTATAAAATGTTACCGCTTATTATAACGTCCTTAACTTTTTTACCAATTTTAATGTCGTTTTTGTTTATCGACTCTCATTTATGGTAAAAAAATATGACGCCGTAAAAAAATATATACAGTCAACTAGCCTATTGGACGGAAATCCCTAATAACGTGTTAACATTATTTTTTGATATGTTCATCGTTCGTTATTGCTTATTTTCATCTAATTACATTTTTTTTATACATATTTCATGCCTACGCCTGCGTAAAAAAAATAGAATCGACTATTCGAATTAAAACGAATTGAAAAAAGTTTATGGAAATTAGATTTATAAACGCTCGATTCGTCGATTCGAATATTAAATTGTAACTTGTAGGCCCTGTTTCTCAATGGCTGGGTAACTACCACAATCAGATACTCCAACTAACGCAAGTCACTCATAAAAGTTATCTACTTGAATGTTATAGGAGAAGAAACAAAAAATATTAAAATTTGGCGCGCAACGAGAGACGATCCACCTTAAATATATTATAATGACGATTGAGTTATTGTGACAGTCAATATGACGTTTAACGGCCGTGATATTATTTTCGTACAAAATAACCATTTTTGTTTGTATTCTGGGCTGGTCAGTGCAAATTTACCCCGCGTTCGCACTGACGACAAAACTTGTTGCAAATATATATCTTACTCTATCTAACGCTCAAAGAGTGAGTGGGATAGGTAGCTGTTTGCAACATGTTTTGTCGTCAGTGGGAACGCAGGATTAGTTATTACAAACGGTTACCGTTTTTAACCCTCCGCCGACACTATTGCAAGACTTTGGCGTATATTTTTTGCTGTTGCTATAATCGGGCTAACCATTTAAGTTTCTTAAATTGACATTCTTTTTTGCGAAAAAAAAATAGATTTTAAGCAGAATTTGAATCTGCGTCCCTCCAGTTAATTACACCGGACGCTCTAGCCACCAAGCTACCGAGACCTCTGCCTATGATATCTTATATCTTTTTCACATTGTACGTCTGAAGGTGACGTCAGCGGCATCTATTGAAGACATCCTTCAATTTCCTTTAACTTAAAATTTTTAGATTTTTTATAATCTTCATTCTAGCATGAATCTGAACAACTTCTCCAAAAAAACTTCGTCTAAAAATAAATTTTAATATAACTAAAAACTGTTCTCTTGTTCTGTAACTCGATGGACTTCTGAAATCTTATGAAACCTACTAAGATTCAAAATATAGCATTCGCCAAAGTCTTGTTAATTTAGCTTCAGGATTAGTGATGCGACGCTCATCGATATATTTCACTTAACACAACGGGTATCACTATATATATTGTAGCTTGTGTTGGTAGATTTAGTGCCGAAACGTCACTAAAAGTGGCGTGTAAGTGCTAGGGTGAACTATCTTGGTACTTTGTACTCGTAGATTTAAACCAATAGATTTTGATGTGAGATTTAACGCCAAAATGCTTTTTATTATTTATCATTATAAAAAATACATTATGGCTGCAAAACACAAAAAAAAATCGATACATGAATGTGACTATTGACTAATATGATGAACTAGATGAGCCGATTGTTCAAAATAAAGAAAGTGCCTACAATAAGTGCTTGGAACGATCAATGTATAGCTAACACTAATTTTGTAATTTTTTGTATAAGGCGTGCCAATAATTTAATGAAATAGCTTTCAATCTCTTGTCATCTCTTTCGAACCGTAAACAGTACAGTACTATGCGAGAGAGAGATGGAACTAGTTCAGTTGTTGCATAAAACTTTTTTAATGTATTTTGAAATTGCTACATTCAAAACGATTGAGTGGCCAGTATGCTAGTGTTATTAGATTATTATAGAGCGGACCTCTGCTTATAACGCAGGTTGGCCTAACATTCGCCTCAATCAAATATAAGCTATGTTGGTGTCGCCATCTGTCAATAAAAGATGTAGTTGGTGTTGTCTGTCTCTGATAATAG
Source organism: Subacronicta megacephala (assembly GCA_958496365.1). NCBI lineage: Eukaryota > Metazoa > Arthropoda > Insecta > Lepidoptera > Noctuidae > Subacronicta > Subacronicta megacephala. The sequence goes on from OY292534.1 coordinate 1,120,316, forward strand.
ATGGCGCTTTTACAAATTTTGGTCAGCACCAAAAAAGCTCGTCTAGTAATAGTTCTTCTTCTAGATGGAAATGTAATTATTAAATAAATAATGCCACGTTAATATGAATAATATATACATATTTCTAAGTCATTTCGTAAACGAATATCCAAACTAATATTATAAAGCTAAAGTAACTCACTTATATACAGCTGAACAGATTTTGATAAAATTGGAGTGCATCCTGAGGAGGGAAATAGGCTACCTTTTGTCTTAAAAAAGCGGCTATTCTCGAATAAAATAATTAAATTTGACTTTGAATAGTAACCGATAATCTCGAATGCTGCGTCAAATTTTTGTCACCACTGACCATATGCACAAAACTGTAAAAGCTGTGTTATTGAAAAGTAAGAGTATAATACCAACTTTGTATATTAGCACATAAAGATTATTTTTGTATAAACTGATTACTTCCATTACTGTCTTCTATTTATATGCGGAAAACTACTTGTAATACCTAAATATCGCTAACTCACTCACTGACCTTAATCTCGGAAACTGTAAAGCATACAGACTTGAAATTATTTGATTTTTTAATAGGTATCTTATTGGGTAAAAATTGGGATTTTTTTTACAGAATTGGACAAAACTAGATTTTGAGACTTACTCCCTATTGTTTGTTAACCCTTCAACTGCTATATTATATTATTCACAATGCAAAAACTATTGTTGTGGTATGGGCGTTGTTGAATTAAGAACAAAGTAACAATTTTGTTGAACCATTTGGTTCGTTACTCTAATATCTATTTTTTTTTATTTAAGCCGAAAAACCGCAGAAACCGCTTAAACGATAAATAATGAATCTCCATTGAAAATAATAACGTAACAATTTTATTATTGATCGCGTAGAGGCTAATTTTTCTTATCTATTAGCACATTTACACGTCTGCAGTCTTTAGTTGATTTTTTTATGGCAAACAGTACCAAGGCTTGCCTGTATTATACATTTTTTTATCAAAAAAGGTTAATACTAATGTGGGTCGCACATTACTAGTATTCTTGTTAACCCCTCGTACTAAGCTGAATGCTTGTGTTATGAGAGGGTTCACGTCGGTAGTGCAGTGGGTGGGTTTCGAATCGGCAACCACATGATCGCTAGTCCGAGGATATCGCTAGCCTAGGCTACCACCGTTTCAAATGTAACATGTAAATATATAATAAAGAAAAATAGCAGTCGCTACTCGTGATATTCTACTGCATTTGTTTGGACTTGAAGCCGTTCCCGACATAGCCACCCACTAGCCAAATATTTGTCACCTGTCACTTCATATACAGTTTGTTCGAAATAAGTAAGCCGATTGGAAGTTACCCGTTCCGAACTACAGCGGTGATAAAATCGTTTAAATAAGTGTTTTATTAATAAATATCGAAATTAGTGAACAAAATAATTAGAAATGTGAAACATATTAAATTAAAATTAATTATTATTAAAATTTACCACTTCTAAACCACTTGCAGACACCTTCCGATGGGCTTACTTATTTCGAACATACTGTTATTACGTCTGTTAACCCTTGCTCAAGTAAACAGGCGAAAATTATATGATACACCAACTTTTTTGTTCACACCGTTGCAATTAGTTACAAATTAAGTAACTACTGTATTTACTAAAGACTAGTGATGTGTTAACAATGTTTTAGGGGTGTTACTAGTACTACTAAATTATTTTACTTTTCTTGGTGTTTGTTAAGAAATGTTTTTTCAATCTAGGTATATCGATTCTTTTTTTGCATAGCTATAGCTTATTAATTTATTTGTTTTTTTAATATCTTTGTTCTTGTATGTGTGTGTACGTGAAATTAAACAGAAATCTTCCTATTACCAATCTTCCGATATGCCAAATATAAATTCATTCCATATTTAAAACTTTTTAATTTATTTATTGTGGTATTGTTATTCTCTGTTCAATGGTTCTGAATACATGAGACATTTTAGAAATAAATAAAAAAAATATTGTGGCAACTCGTTTGCTCGTTGTTAAATACATAAACATGCTAGGCACGCACGGCTACAAATCAAGCTAATCAAATCCAGTTTAGCCTGGCCTGGTATTGTGCGGACATCCTTGACGATGCGAGCTTAGCCTATACTGTTTTTAAAGCTTGGCGAGTCGCCGTGTGTACGACAAAAAAAGTCGATTCGTGATTTTTCGTTGCTTCTGAAAAATTATTTTATGCACTTTTATTATTGATGTAATCTTTGATTCTTGGAAATATATATTTTTTTCATGTCAACAGACTAATTGAACGAAGTATACTAATCACATTTTACAATAGACATAAGACTTAGTACTTTTTATGCTTAACTTCTTTTTAAATTACTGGGTTGTTTTTATTAGAACTTAGATAAATACTTGTAAAGTGGGCTGTTTTATGACTGTGTACCAAATTGTAATTTCAAGATAATCACACAAAATATTGTACAGTCGTTGTCAAAAATATGCACAACAACTTACAATATTAAAATTGAGCCATGCGTTGTAACATAAAATAAAACTTTTAGAATTACATATTTTTGAATATGACTGTACTATTTATAATAGTGTAATAGCTCAGTTTAAAAATAATGGCATATTGTGGATTTTGAGTCATTCATTTCTAAAATAGCCCCGGCTTTGCGAGGTTGGAATTTACAGAATGTAAAGATTACTTTACTTATACGAATACTTTTATTAAATTCATTTATTTTTATAAACTAATTTTAACCAGGATTTATTACATGTGTAATTCATAAATATTAATATTTGTAATTGCAGGTATAGACTCGGTCATAAGTCAACTCTATTAACCATTTATAAAGGGGTTAGAACATTGTTTCTTATTAATACAGATAGTGTCAGATATGCTGGCCACTTTTAAGTGACGTTAAGTAATACAGATGTCGCTACTGCGTTTTGAGAGTGGCCAAGATGTTTGCCGCGAACACTAGAATACGGATTTATGAATGAGCTTAAATAGAGTTTTATCTTTAAATTGATGCACTTAGTGTTTTTGTGTGATGTTAAGTCTGAATGTTACGTTCCTATAGAGGCCTATGAAATAGGTTCGGAGGCCTAATTTCGGTGGAGTAAATTATTGTTTTAGGGTTACTAGAAAATAAGTTAATCATGGCCTACTGCATCAACTACTTTGTGATTATATGTTTATCCCAAGCAACCTTTACGCTATAAGAACTTGGAAACAACTCCGATAGTAACATGTTGATAATTCCTTGAAACTGAATAACTGCTCCTAATAAATAAAGCTCGTCAAGAAACAATATAATTGGGAACACTGCTAAGTTGTTGATTTTATAAGACAGCCCTCGAGTAAAATAAAAAAAAAATCGTTTATGTAAGTATGTATGTTTATAAAGAAAATTCTAATTCTCGTTAGAATTAAAGTATCTAGATTTATAGGGTGATTTCTAAGTCATCTTGGAGCCATGATAGTTACAGAGAGATATATTACAAGATTGCTTGGGATTATATAAAAAATCAACAAAATTATATTATTTTTTATCTGTGTCTTCTACCTTCTGTGTATTAGCAATAATTTTGGAAAGTCTTGATGCACCAGGCCACTGTAATAAACATTGCTTTTTATAAATATGTCTAAATTGCAGCTAAGTATATAAAACTAACTGTATATAAACATTTTAGAATTGGTTTTGTTTCTCATAAACAATGAGAATGTGGTGATGTGTGTACAATATGTACGAAACTAGTGTTACCAGTGTTATAATATGTAATTATGTAGTTAATTGTTTAGGCTGGCAAGCTGGGTTAGTGATGAAATGTAACTTATCTATACTTTGTTTGTTTGTTTGCTTGCAAAAACGGGAAAAAAAGTATTACTTTTAAATGCAGAAAAGCCAAGAAACCACGCGGGCGAAGCCGTGGTCGGGAAGCTAGTAAATTAATGTTTTTTCTGATTAAACATTAATGGTTGTTATTAGAGACTGCCTCATTAGTCTAGTGGTCCTAAGCGCGACTGCTACGCTAGAGGTCCTGGGTTCGATCCCCAGGTCGAGCAAAGTGTTATTGGGTTTTTCTATGAAATTCCCAGTAGCAGCTCGGAGTCTGGATTTGTGCCCGGTTAATGGCAATAGGCTCGCCCCCTATTACATGGGACCGAAACATACCGGCGAAATGTGGGTGTACATTAGTACACCTCTGCCTAACCCTTCGGGGAATACAGGCGTGATGGTATGTTATGTTATGTTATTAGCACAAAAATTGTTGGTTTATTGCTACCGCTATCTATAGAAGAATAAAATAATTTCATGATAAATGATTATGTCATCAAGGATCAATTAATAAATATAAAAACAATTGTATCGACGCTCGACAGTATCCTGTTTCTTTGAAGAATTATTCGCATACTGCAAAATTTTTCATGTTAACTTGGAACCTTATTTGACATTTCATGAAGAAACAGGGACTTCATGCGTCTAAGTAACACTTTATAAGCCAGGGGTCGTCAAGTGGCGGTCCGCGTCCGTACGTATTTTATGCGGACCGCGAGAACATAGCAACTTGCACTATAGAGAAAATGTACAAAATATAAACAAAGTACCTTTGTTATTTCCGTAATAAATTTGTTTAATAAATATTTTTTTTCTATATAATTTTGCGATGGTCATTTCATTTCTTAAAACGGACCCCGAGTGAAACTAATTGGTGACCCCTGCTATAAGCATTTAAATGTTCTAATTCGCACGAGACTTCGAAAAGACATCGAATCTTAGATGACATGTCTATGGTCATATCATCAGTATCACTTCTTTTCTTACATGATCGAGAATTATAATAATTTGAGAAAGGGCTGTTTGGGCAATCTTAGAGCTGTTATGTGATGACATGATGTAGTAGGTAGTTACATTGTTGTCACCCAACCCAGCCTCCAGCCAGTCAAAGTGACGGTGTATGTGATAACTTGTTGCAATGACTGTTTTATATTAAATGTATCCGATATTAATGTGGTGTTTTATTTATATAATATTCCCCTTCAAGCTCCACAAAGTCTTGTTAACGATTCAGTGCGAAGTCAATTGAACGAAGTATACTAATCACATTTTACAATAGACATAAGACTTAGTACTTTTTATGCTTAACTTCTTTTTAAATTACTGGGTTGTTTTTATTAGAACTTAGATAAATACTTGTAAAGTGGGCTGTTTTATGACTGTGTACCAAATTGTAATTTCAAGATAATCACACAAAATATTGTACAGTCGTTGTCAAAAATATGCTTACAACTTATGATATTAAAATTGAGCCATACGATGTAACATAAAATAAAACTTTTAGAATTACATATTTTTGAATATGACTGTACTATTTATAATAGGGTAATAGCTCTGTTAAAAAAAATGGCATATTGTGGATTTTGAGTCATTCATTTCTAAAATAGCCCCGGCTTTGCGAGGTTGGAATTTACAGAATGTAAAGATTACTTTACTTATACGAATTCTTTTATTAAATTAATTTATTTTTATAAACTAATTTTAACCAGCATTTATTACATGTGTAATTCATAAATATTAATATTTGTAATTGCAGGTATAGACTCGGTCATAAGTCAACTCTATTAACCATTTATAAAGGGGTCTTAGAACATTGTTTCTTATTAATACAGATAGTGTCAAATATGCTGGCCACTTTTAAGTGACGTTAAGTAATACAGATGTCGCTACTGCGTTTTGAGAGTGGCCAAGATGTTTGCCGCGAACACTAGAATACGGATTTATGAATGAGCTTAAATAGAGTTTTATCTTTAAATTGATGCACTTAGTGTTTTTGTGTGATGTTAAGTCTGAATGTTACGTTCCTATAGAGGCCTATGAAATAGGTTCGGAGGCCTAATTTCGGTGGAGTAAATTATTGTTTTAGGGTTACTAGAAAATAAGTTAATCATGGCCTACTGCATCAACTACTTTGTGATTATATGTTGATCCCAAGCAAGCTTTACTCTATAAGAAACTAACACTTGGAAACAACTCCGATAGTAACATGTTGATAATTCCTTGAAACTGAATAACTGCTCCTAATAAATAAAGCTCGTCAAGAAACAATATAATTGGGAAAACTGCTAAGTTGTTGATTTTATAAGACAGCCCTCGAGTAAAATAAAAAAAAATATTCGTTTATGTAAGTATGTATATTTATAAAGAAAATTCGAATCCTCGTTTGCATTTAAATATCTAGATTTTTAGGGTGATTTCTAAGTCATCTTGGAGCCATGATAGTTACAGAGAGATATATTACAAGATTGCTTTGGATTACATAAAAAATCAACAAAATTATATTATTTTTTATCTGTGTCTTCTACCTTCTGTGTATTAGCAATAATTTTGGAAAGTCTTGATGCACCAGGCCACTGTAATAAACATTGCTTTTTATAAATATGTCTAAATTGCAGCTAAGTATATTAAACTAACTGTATATAAACATTTTAGAATTGGTTTTGTTTCTCATAAACAATGAGAATGTGGTGATGTGTGTACAATATGTACGAAACTAGTGTTACCAGTGTTATAATATGTAATTATGTAGTTAATTGTTTAGGCTGGCAAGCTGGGTTAGTGATGAAATGTAACTTATCTATACTTTGTTTGTTTGTTTGCTTGAACGCGCTAATCTCAGGATACAGGACCGATTTGAAAAATTCTTTCAGTGTTAGATAGCCCATTTATCGAGGAAGGCTATAGGCCATATATCATCACGCTAAGACCAATAAGAGCTGAGCATAAATGGAAAATGATGCAAAAACGGGAAAAAAGTATTCCTTTTAAATGCAGAAAAGCTGAGAAACCACGCGGGCGAAGCCGTGGTCGGGAAGCTAGTAAATTAATATGTTTTCTGATTAAACATTAACGGCTGTTATAAGCACAAAAATTGTTGGTTTATTGCTACCGCTATCTATAGTAGAATAAAACCATTTCATGATGAATGACTATGTCATGAGGATCAATTAGTATATAGAAAAACAATTGTATCGACCCTCGACAGTGTCCTGTTTCTTTGATGAATTATTCCCATACTGCATTTTTTTTATAGTAACTGGAACCTCATTTGATATTTCATTTCAGAAAGAAAAAGCATTCATGCGTGTAGGTAGCACTCTATAAGTATTTAAATGTTAAAATTCCCACGTGGCTTCGAAAAGCCATCGAATCTTAGATGACATGTCCATGGTCATATCAGTATCACTTCTTTCCTTACATGATCGATAATTATAATTATTTCAGAACGGCAATCTTAGAGCTCACAAAAATATGAATTTTCTAATTAAAGAAAATATCTAGTGAAAGAAAAATTCGATCTCAGGCAGGATTTGAACCTGCGTGTTTCTGGTCAAGTACACTAGACGCTTTACCAACTAAGCTACCGAGACCACTGCCTGTGATGTCGAATTTCTCTTCCACATTTTACGTCTTCAGGCGACGTCAGCACTATCTATTAAAGAGATTTTCTTTATAGAAATTTTCTATAGATGTCTTTGTGAACGTTTCGCAATATTTAAAGCTAAAAAATAATAAAAAATAAATCTTTGAGCTGTTATGTAAGCATGATGTAGTAGTTAGTTACATTGTTGTCACCCAAGCCAGCCTCCAGCCAGTCAAAGTGACGGTGTATGTGATAACTTGTTGCAATGACTGTTTTATATTAAATGTATCCGATATTAATGTGGTGTTTTATTTATATAATATTCCCCTTCAAGCTCCACGAAGTCTTGTTCAACGATTCAGTGCGGCTGACACAACGTGCGTGTCACGGATTTCTTTCACGTGTTTCAGGTGACACGAGAGTTGTGCTATAAATTATTATTCGCTGAAACTTCGTTAAATAGACTATAAAAAAATTAAGAATAAGAATAAATTTATTACTCAAAAATAAATTTCCAGACAAGTAGGTTAAAATATTATTGGATTTACAAGTATGTTTCACGGAGATGTTTCCTGTAGCTTCCACACTAGGTCGAGCCTGTCTCGTGGAAGCTTGAGTCAGTTTTTGGTTCGGAGTTTTTAAAATAAAGACCTAAAATTAAAATTTAGCCATAGCAAAACTTTTCTTATTTGTAACAGAGATCATTTAAGTAGTGTTTGTTTTTTGTTGACACTTTAGACGGTGAACTATTGCCGTGCTAAAAAGTTTTTCGTCAGCAACCACCAATACAAGTTTGTAAAAATGTCGTGCCTCACTAAATCGGTTATTGGTAATTAAAGTTACTTTCGTAATGCGTTATGTTTTTTTTTATAGTTGTGTATAGTATGTACGCACGGCTACACATCAAGCTATACAAAACCAGTTTACGCTGGCCTCTTAGTGTATGGGAAGCCTATACAATGCGAGATCAGATTAAACTGGATATGTATAGGTTGACCTGTAGCCGTGTGTACCAGCGACGTTCTTGTTATCCCCAAGTCCTGGGAAATTCCTATCTTTTCTTAGCATTCACCTAACTTAATAAGGAACTATTGCATTTTAAATTTTTCATGCTTCATGCAACAAATCAAATCAAATGTTTTTATTTCAAATAAGCTTTCACAAGCGTTTATGAAACGTTATTGACTCTAGTTGCACGGTTCCAAAAAGTTGATCTCATGGAGAAGAATCCGGCAAGAAACTCCATAGACACTCTTGCTTTTAAGGCCTATGTCAAAATGCTTTAATTTGTAGGTTAGACAATTTACCTACTGGATGATTTGTTATTATAGGGTCTGTAAATAGTACCTATAGGTATTCAAAACAAAACAATAAATTCCCTTATTATTCTAGTGGTCTTGGGACCACTATAATAATAAGGGAATTTACTCCCCAGCGCGATTGACCTGCTAGAGGTCCTGGGTTCGATCCCAGGTCGAGCAGTGTTATTGGGCTTTTCCAAGAAATTCTCAGGGGCAGCTCTGAATTTAGATTTGTGCCCGGTCAATAGCAATAGGCCCGCCCCCTATTACATGGAATTCAAACATAACCGGATAAATCTGGGTGTACTTTAGTACACCTCTGCCTAACGCTCCGGGGAATACAGGCGTGATGGTATGGTCTACTTGGAAGTCTTTTGCCCTTTGTAATGCATCTTAGATGTTACATGCAAAAAGTCACGTATAGTTGTGGTTAAATGCGTCATTAAACGGGCTGACGACGCCGACGCTGACGTCGAATAGCATGATGACGATGAAGTGACGTCACATGGCCTAGTGTGACGTAATCTACAGGATAGTTTTCTCAGTTCTAAAAAAAATTAAAATAAATGTGGCTTAGTTATAACTAAACTGATCACACTGACGCCCAGCAAGGTAAAGTTACATTTAGAAGTGGCGGTAGCCTAATGGCTAGGGCGTCGGACTTGCGATTATGTGGTTGCCGGTTCGAACCTCACCCATTGCACTACGGACGTGAACCCACTCATGATACAAGCATTTAGCTTAGTACGAGGGGTTAACAAGATTACTATTAATGTGCGATCCACATTGCTAGTAAACCTTTAAAAAAAAAAAAAATACCGCGGTCAGTACAGTTTGTTCGAAATAAGTAAGCCGATCGGAAGTTAGCCGTTTACTGGGGCCGCGCAGTTACAGTCGCGTAATAAAGTGTTAGCGTTCGGAAACGTATTCAAATAATTTCGAAAATAAGATAAATAATTTGCTAACATAACATGTAATATTGCTGGATTGCTTCATTGATAAAATCCATACTTTAATTTTCAAAAAAATATTAAATTGTCATTTAAATTTTAAATTTTCCACCGATTTGCAAAACAGTGTTGCGTTTGGGCATTTTTCAGCAAAAAGAAACAAGTACGAACCACAATAATACATTAGCAATGAGAAATAACAAAAACAATATCCAAGAACTAAACAACAATAACGTCACAATAAAAACAACGCGTAGCCCTTTTGGCACTGACTGTGTACTTGCACTGGGGGAGCGAGACAGAATTATACATGAAACACTAAGGATTGAGTGAAACAGCGAAGAGGCGCTAACCCCGCCCCTCGCGCCATTCCCACGCATGCGCGCTACTGATTTTGTCGTAAAAATGACTGCTGCGCAGCGACTTGCAGACTACTTCCGATCGGCTTACTTATTTCGAACAAACTGTATGTGGATAGGTGGCCATTCGTGCTTAGGCCTCGATATTTAAATGGCGTTAATGTCAGTTCGCAGGTATTTTCAGATAGGTCCCATGAAGCCCAATTCCGAGCTAAAACTGAGAATTTTTATAGAAAAACCCTATATAACTGCTGGAGCTGGGAGTAGAACTCATTCAGGGCCTCTTCAGTCGCGTTTACGACCACTACACTAATGAGGCAGTTAATATTCGTATCTAAAAGGCCGGCAACGCATTTGCAACCCCCTGGTGTTGTAGGTGTCCATGGGCGGCGATGATCATTTACCATCAGGTGACTCGCCTGCTCGTTTGCCTCCCCCATCTATAAAAAAAAATAAAAATATAATAGCGCAACAATGACGTCATAATCAGTGGCGGTGCGGCGCCTTTACTTTAAATCGGTAATCACATAATTTGATTGATGATGCGTTTTTAATCTCTTCCTACGTAACGGTAGATCAATTAACAGATAAGAAACACGAGTTGTTATTGTTTGAGCTTTTATTGTTCTTAGAAAATAGATTTCAGCTGGCAAAACTTAGCTCAGAATAAAAACATTCACTACAGGAAATAACATAACATATCATCACGCCTGTATTCCCCTATTTTTTTTATGGGATAACTGAGTAAACTATCATGCGAGCTACCTGATGATAAGTAGTCGTCGCCGCCCATGGATATCTGCATTACCAAAGGGGCTGAAGCGTCTGCGTTGCCGAGCCTATTTAAGGATCAGGAAGTGGAAAGGAGAATCATCCTCTCTCCTATTAAAAATATCTTTGCTGTGCCCGACAGGGTCCATAATTGATCCAATGTTTAACATACCTACCAACTAATGTACACATTATGGAATGCAATAAAGTATTGAGTATTGAGAAGGAAGGAGACTGAGGGAGGAATTGGGCAACCGTACGAAATGCAAGAGTTGATATGCATACTGCTATTGACGTCGATATTCTGTGGAGTAAAATCCCGCACCCTTAGCATAATCGGGCTATAATGTTCCCACAGCTGGGACACAGGCCTCCTCTCGTTAAGAGGGAGTGGGCCGTAATCCACCACGCGGACCCAGTACGGGTTGGTACATGTCACATGTGTTCGAATTTTTGGTTCTTGAACATTCCGGTTTCTTCACGATGTTTTCCTTTACCGTTTTTGGGAGCATTGGTGTTGAAGTAATTTACACAAAGTAAAGCGTCTGTCTGGTCCGAACCTACGACTTACACTTCGTAAGTCGTGGCCGCTACCACTCGGCCACCACCGCTCACCGCTCCTCACACTTATTATGGTAATTCAATTCAATTATATCTATATTCCATCCAACTAGGTAAGTTTGCGTAGGCTCTATAGGTAGATAGTAGATATGTAATGAATATTTTCATGCATTATAATGTAGTTGTAGTGTAAGAGACTGTCATAAAAATGGTCCTTAGTAGTTTGGCTCATATCTATTTTTCATAGTAGGAAAGCAAAAGGAAAATCTCAGAAGGTCTCACAAAGGGTGCATTCCCATGTCTCAGATGTCATATTGCCATTGGTACGTATTGAATACCTTCTTTGTAAGTCAAAAAGTGATAAAATATGCTGCCATTGTACCTACCCGTGACCGATTAGGATCTGCTCATCTATTACCTACGATAGATTCTATAGATTATTCTATAGTATCTTACTTACCTTTACTCATTATCGAGCGCTAGAATTCCCAATTACGTGCACGAATTGCCACGACACTTTATAATCAAGCCTATGATAAAATACCTAGGTTTTATCCAAAAATCTGCACGTTTTGTGTAATATCGTCAACACAACAGTACGGATATTATTACAGCAGATCTTTAACTTGCGGTGATATTAATCAATAATAATGATAAGTAGTAAAGTCACTCGTTTGGAACAGTCCATCAGGACATTTCCATTTTATTTGAAACTTTAATGACCATCAAAGTGGGTTCCATTTGAATTTGAAAAACATAGCCACACCTTAGGGTAGAAAATAGGGGTTGATTTATCTTTTTTACGTAGGTCGAATACATATTTTAAGTATATTTTTATTTATTATTCCGAAGGCGGTCTCAAGTCGACGTGTATAGGTATTTGCTTTTTCAGCATAACTTTTTACAGAGTTGTTCGATTTTGGTTATTAGTGTTATTACCTATAAGTATCGTATCGTAACTAATATCGGGTCCGTATCTGGAAGAAATATTAACCTAAAACAACGATTTAATCACGGCAATATATATAAAACATATAAGTTACCGATAATAAACGGGCTGAAGCTGTAACAATTTAAATTCTGTATTTTCAAAATTTCCAATTTTATCCACCTATATTTTTGGCCACTATACACCACTACAATGATTATCAAATCAAAATAATGAGATTATGCCGAACATTAGTATCCTCTAGTGATCAATATAAATTCAATTAATTTAACTAAATAATCTAATCTTAATAGATTATTATCTTGCTTAATTACCGTGATTTGAGCTGCTAATTCTATTGAAAGTTGATGTGGTGACCGCGACTTCAACAGCCTTCAGTGATATCTAACATGTTATTGAAATCGGGTATCTTGCTACTGCTGGTGACTGTACTTCAGGTAAGATCGATTTTTTAAATAAATCTACAGTAACGGTACGAAATAAGAAGTATTTCTGGGCGCTAGGAAGGTAAGTTATGCAGTTTTACCCACGACGGAAAGGAGAACCTGTATGAGGTTAGGATGGGATTTTATTGTACCTACTCCTTAGGAATTAACATCGCATCAAATTAAAAATGAAATTATGAAAACCATGTAGAAAAAGATCTTAGAGATCTAGCTAAACATTATTGAAGAAGGTCGCTGTAATCCATCTCACAGCACTGATTTTCAAGTCGTTAGTGTTGCAAGTTTATTACTAAAATGTCGGTATTATGTATATTAATATACTGCACAGACCAAGATTTTCTTAAAATATTTTTCCACGACTTACAGATAACCGCGAGTTATGTGGAACCGGATTTCATCGAAAATGTAATCAAGACAGGTGAGTTGACTCTAAGCCAATCTCCTTGAAAGCTTTTATTCGGATTTCAGGCTTTATAACTATTACAAGTAGGTACCTATTAATCACTGCCATTAGAGAAATAAGTAGATCGTGAGTTTTATGAATAAAACCATTGAATAATCGCTGATGACGGTTGCAAACACTGCCGTAACTAGGGCGGTGTCAGTGGTACCCTGGAGAGCGCAGAAATGACTAGACCATGACCAAGTTTAGGGTCATAATATTTTTCAAGGGCATTTATTGGAGCTCGCACCGGTCGCATAAAAGGGTACTTACGACACTAGGAAGAGGGAGCAAGACGTGAAATTCTTTTCTAGGTTCCAGTTTAAATGCCAATCTAAACTAATCTGTCGCTCGTTGTCACAGAGTCGGAGTCCCTACAAACAACATCGTCGCGCATAGTATCGGGATGGGAGGCGCTGCCCGGTCAACATCCCCACCAGGCCGCTCTCCGTATGGTGAGCCCAGAAGGCGGCGTGAGCGGCTGTGGAGGCTCCATCGTGTCTAAGGAATGGGTTATCACTGCTGCGCATTGTACCGCTGGGTGAGTCAACATCAATAGAGGAATTAAGGAAGAGTGGATAAATAGGTTCCATTTCATCAGAGGTTTCCTATGTATGAGCATACCTTTACACTGTCTTTTCATTGTCCCATTCCTGGGCACGGGCAGAATGAGAGGGACGTTGTGGACAACTGCTAAGCTAAAGCAGCTTAGCTTAGCAGACTTAATACGCCGCTTACACTATGCCCTCGCCCCCGTCGATAACAATTTTTAGGAATGCTGGTTTCCTCAAGATGTTTTCCTTCACTGAAGCACGTGATAATGAAGTATTATTTGATAACACTGCTATCTACCTACTTACAGAATCAATTTTAGAGGCAGATTTGACCATGATGATTAGATTCACATTTCGATTTAAGGTTTTAAGGCTTATAGTTGTTTGGTGTAGATCTGGGTTACCGTGCCTACCTACTTAATAATTAGCGCATATTATAGAATTATTTGCCAAATACGCGTTGCGAAGAACTTATTATATATATATTTAGGTAACTCGTCGAATGTATTTATAAAAAAAAAACAATGAACTACCTACAATTTATTAATTAACCTCAACATTAATCAAAAACGCTTTAAACTAATAAAATCACTCTCCGCTTAATTTACAATAACAAAATAACGAAATAAGACACCAATTATACAATCTAAGTATGATTCTATAAAAAAAAATGCTTCTATGCTGAACAAACAAGTCGCGCCGAGCACGACCGTTCCGTCCGATGGCTGAGATGCAAATGCCTGATATACGGTGAAGCGCCTCCTTTTATAATCTCCGTTCGGTATAGGTTTGTTTTTTTCTGCTAATTCGGCCGTCCTGACCCTGCGTCGTCCTCGACGAACTCTTCTAGTATTCGCCTTACTGTAGCGACTGTTCCTCGTTGGTCGCCATGTCATGATTGGCATGATGATTGGGCTGTGTACCTGAGGTCGAAGGTCCCGGATCCTCACTATCAAGTACATCGTCATCTGAAACATACAGTTACTGAGATTTTGCCACCAGTTAGTCGTCTGTGAAACAACACATACACAGCGTACATAACATGCGAAGCAATTCTACAAAATAAGTATGAGAGCTCTCTAAAGTAACCCCATGATACCAATACTCTTCGTAGTTGTTGCTCAAGTAGTCCCCTCGGTACGCCCATCATGAATTGTACCTGTGAACAGATTAGGCAGGAGGCGTCCCAACTGCCTAAGGTAGATGGAGGCCTCACTGAATCGCACATCTACACTTATCATACGGACAGATGCATCACTGAATCGCTTGTCTATTTTATTACACGGACAGAGGCATCGCTGAATCGCATGTCCTAGACAGAGGCATCGCTGAATCGCTTGCCTATTTTATTACACGGACAGAGGCATCGCTGAATCGCATGTCCTAGACAGAGGCATCGCTGAATCGCTTGTCTACTCCGGTGATACCGCATCTGTACCATCCAGATATGATTTACTCGGCAAGAGGTGCTAACTCTCATCGGCGTCCTGACCCTCTACGACCTCGTGTAAGGCATTGGGGAAATAAATATATGTTGGGATTGTCTGTCTGTCAGTATGTAGATCAAAATGTAATGTAAGCAATGAACGGGTGTATAAGCAAAAATACTGTGAAGTGAAGTTAATTAGAGGGGTGAATAATAGTTACGAGGCACATAGCGAGACAAGTCACCGACCGATTATAACACCAATTGACATACTCACTTTCAAAGAAAGCAGCGCATGAATCCGGACACCACTCTCCATGCCAAGGCACCATATACTCAGCAGCCGCTTGCGTGGTCTTTCCATATGACCCACTGAGCAACTTGAGCTGATATCGGCCGCTGGGTAGTACTCGTATTACTTGATATGGTCCTCGCATGCCTGGATCTAGCTTTCCTGTAGACTGGGAATATTTAATCACGAAAACTAGATCATTAACTTTAAACGTGCGTGGTGTACGTCGCTCACGGTTAACATAGGCGTCTTGTTTCGCCTGATTTTGCGTCAACAATTCCTGAGCTCTCGTTCTGCATAGCTCACGCCAACCTTCACGGTCCTGGGACATCTCGATGGCTACGTCACGGACTAATGTACGGATGACAGGCGTTGTGGCGTCAGTGCCGATTAACAGTTTCAGAGCCGAGGATTGCGTGGTCTTCTGCTTGGTCATGTTCAAAACAAGCTGAAGCTTCCATAACTTGTCTGGCCACGCCGAGTTCCTGTGATTCACCTCAACACGTAGCATATTCAACACGGTCCTGACATATCTCTCAACCTGTCCATTGGCGTTATGCATTTCCGGGGTAATGAAGTGAATGTCACAACCAAAGTCTGTGAGGAACATTGAAAACTCAGACGACTCAAACATCCGCCCTCGATCAGTTACTAGGAGTTTCGGAACACCAAACAACGATATTGCGTTGGTGAACGTTCGCTTAAGTTCATTCACGTCTTGTCTACAAATGGGGTATAACAAACAGTACTTGGTGAACGAATCTACCATTATTAAAACGAACTTAAAGCCATTTGATTCTGGTAAGGGTCCAAGTGCATCTAAGTGGATGGTTTCAAAAGGAACGCTTGACTTCTCCCAAGATGTAATGGGCTGATGTGGAGCTCTAGCAACACGTTTTTTTGAAACGCACACCAAACAATGTTTAATGTATTTTGCTACGAACTGGCGGAGACCAGGGAACCAGAAATGCTTTAAAATTAAATCGATCGTTTTCTCAGCGCAGACATGCTCATGTTCATCATGAAATATTCTTAACAAACTTAACCTATGCCCTCTAGGGATATAACAGAGTAGCCTAGACTGTTCACCTATTGGGGAATATCGGTAGTATAAGAGGTCATTTTGACGCACATAACGTTGAGGATCTAACCCACCATCCTGTAGCTTTTGTAGGAGACCTTGGGTCTCATCATCTGCCAACTGAGCAATTTGTGCCCAATTTCGTGGCCTAGAAATCTGATGCACCTTGTGAGGTAATGGGTTTCGGCTTAAGTAGTCAGCATGGGACATCATAATGCCTTTTCTATACTCAATGTCAAAATCGAAGTCTTGTAGGTAAACCCACCACCGAGCGACGCGCGGAAGCAGGTCCTTTTTCTTTTGTGTTGCTTTAAGAGCATTACAGTCAGTAAATACTTTAAACTTTAAACCCACTAAATAATGACGAAAGTTTTGCAGTGCTTTTACTACTGCTAGTGTTTCTAATTCGTATGAATGGTACCTGCTTTCGGCGCCTTGGGTGGTTTTACTAAAGTAAGCGACCACATGCTTCGTACCATCCGACCTCTTTTGCATTAGCACTGCACCGTAGCCTATGCTACTGGCATCAGTATGTACTTCCGTCAATAGTGTGGGGTCAAAAATAGATAGAACGGGGACGTTAGTTAGGGTGGTTATGATTTCTTGCCGGACTTTTTCCTGTTCTGGACCCCAATGGAACGGTACGTCCTTTTTAACTAATCGAGATACGCACGCCGTTTTACTGGCATAGTCCTGTATGTAACGTCTAAAGTATCCCGCTAAACCCAAGAATTGACGGACTTGCTTTACGTTACGTGGGGCAGGGACGTTGACTAGGGCCTCTACTTTGTGTGGGCTCGGCCTAACTTGACCTTGACTGACTACTCGGCCCAGGTATTCGACCTCTGTGCATAGGAATGAACACTTTTTAAGGTTAACTGAGAATCCTGCCTTGGTCAGAGTCTCGAGCACGCCTTCTAACAGCCGTATGCCCTGGTCTACTGAGTGACTCATTACAAGTACGTCATCGACGTAGACCAGCACATTACCGGCCTCAATGTGACCTTGAAGAGTAGCATTGATAATGCGTTGGTAAACGACCGGGGAATTAGTCAGACCAAACGGCATTCGAAGAAATTCATAATGTCCCTCTGGTGTGACAAACGCGGTCTTGTGAATTGATTCTTCATCAATCCTAATCTGCATAAAACCAGTCGCCATATCAAGGCTGGTGAAGAATCGAAAGTTACCCAGTCGGTCTATGTGATCGTCGATCAGGGGCAGGGGGTATCGATCCCTAATCGTAAGTCGATTGAGTGCCCTGTAGTCGATACACATTCTATCGCTGCCGTCCTTTTTCTTCACCAGGATTATAGGACTCGCGTATTGAGAGTTAGACTCTCGGATGATACCCTTGTCCTTGAGATCAGTTATTATTTCTCGAACCTTAAGTTTCTCTGAATGCGATAGTTTATAAGGTCTATAAGCGACTGGGGTATCATCCGTGAGATTTATACTCATCTTCCCCGTATTGACCGTAGTAGACGCGGTGCCTGATATTAAATATTGCGAAAACTTACAAATTACTGCCATAAGGGACTCGCGCTCCTTGCCTTGAAGAGGAGTATTTATATCGAGGATATTATTGGGGGAGGCAGCGTAAACCGTTTTCGCGGATCGTGTTAAGTACTGTTTGTCCTTTGTCCGTACATATGTGATATCATCACGGTTAAGAATGTCTGTGCCTATTATAACGGGGTGATTCATGCTAGCTCCCGGTACCACCATAAGATCAGCTTCAATCGAGATTTCATCGAACTCCACAGTTAAAGTAACGTAACTATCAGCCTCGATAATAGTGTTGCTAATCCCCTTTAAGAAACAATGCTTTGGTTTTCTTTCACATGTAAAGTATTTTAGAACGGCTGACGAGATAAGGGAAATATTTAATGCACCCGTATCTATGAGAACATCTATGGGAACACCTTGTATGACCGCGGACTTCAAATCGGTATTTTCAGGAGGATTAGTAATCGGTTTACTACATAAATTTATATTGCGTTTATTACGCTGAGCCGACTTATTCTTTATAAAACAAGAGCTTTCATCATGACCAGGTTTCTTACAAAAACTACAAGTTAAGTCGCTCGTTACAGCTTTAGAGCCTTGGTCATTTTTAGATTTTTTTGGGCAGCTGTATGCTTTATGGCCAGATAATCCACAAATAAAACATTTTGGACCATGTGAACGATTAGTAACCGGCCGTTTAAAACTAGAATTTCGTAGGTCTGGTTTAGTACGACTAGCCTTCGTATATATTGACAAAAAGGTCACTAAATCAGAACAGGGTAAGTTAGCGTTAGTCGCTGCCGCCTTCACCTGGGGATCAGTGATACCTCGAATAACAATAAGCGCTCTTAACTCGTCACTCAATCCCTTTACTATTTTGAGACGCATCAAAGTTCTTCTCGCATATTCAGCGTACGTGCTGTATTTATCAGAGTTAGTTTGCATGGCATTAAACAAAATATTCGCGTAATCTAACTTTCGTGAGCATAAGGGCTTGAACTCTATAATAAAATTAGACCAGGACCTATCATTGGTCACCCATTCATTTAGCCACGTTCGCGCGTCACCCTTAAGACACAGTGATACTCGTGATAAACATTCAGCGTCCCCCCATCCGTTACTCAGCCTAGCCCGCTCGACCTCTTCACACCATACATCAATATCGTGTATAGCAGGGTCGAAGTTCGATACAAAATATTTCTGATTCCTTTCGGAACTAAGTGTCCTAATTGCATCAGCCAGCAAACGCGCGGACTCTACTGATCCTAGTTCCCCCCGAGACTGATTGACGTCTGACACGTTTGTATCACTTTGTATACCGGACGCGGTACCTTCAGCTGGACGAGCAATTGACGCTCCGGTTGAACCTAATACGTGACTTTCAGCTGTCGTGGTATTATCGTAACAGGTCTCATTTTCAAGCAACAAGTGTGTCCCTACGACAACGGTGTCGTTTCGTTCTAGCAGAGTCGGAGTATGCGATCTCTCGGATAAGTTAGCCCTAACTAGCTCGTTACGCGAAACGTCAGGCCGGTTGCCTTCGAGAGTATTTAATCGAGCAAGAATAGTATCCAGGGTTCGTTGCATCACTACATCTCTATCGCGAGCAACGTGCGTTGATCGCGGTCTATGTGGCGAACGACTATCAGAACGTGAACGGTACCTATCACGTAAGCGCGTGCCGTTTTGGGAACGGCTAGTATAACGCGACTGACTCCTATCACGCGGCCGGGTACGGCTTCTAGATCGTAACCTATCCCGCGAGCTATCTCCGTGTCTCGAGCGAGACCTACTTCGCGACCTAACACGAGTGTCGTCACGACGCGACTTGTTTTCGGAATCTTGCCGCTTATCGGCCATCATTAATACTCAAAAACACTAGTAGCACAGCACCGATAAAGTAAAAGATGTACTTACATGAACAATGCACTCGTAAATCCGTATAAACTTTTGGTGTCTTATTTCGAGATATTTAAAGATATGATTTAGAGAACCAAATAGAGAAAGAGATTCCCCTCAGGCCCAATGAGCTTTGAGTAGGAATCCCACTTCTGAATTTAGGTAACTCGTCGAATGTCTTTATAAAAAAAAAAACAATGAACTACCTACAATTTATTAATTAACCTCAACATTAATCAAAAACGCTTTAAACTAATAAAATCACTCTCCGCTTAATTTACAATAACAAAATAACGAAATAAGACACCAATTATACAATCTAAGTATGATTCTATAAAAAAAAATGCTTCTATGCTGAACAAACAAGTCGCGCCGAGCACGACCGTTCCGTCCGATGGCTGAGATGCAAATGCCTGATATACGGTGAAGCGCCTCCTTTTATAATCTCCGTTCGGTATAGGTTTGTTTTTTTCTGCTAATTCGGCCGTCCTGACCCTGCGTCGTCCTCGACGAACTCTTCTAGTATTCGCCTTACTGTAGCGACTGTTCCTCGTTGGTCGCCATGTCATGATTGGCATGATGATTGGGCTGTGTACCTGAGGTCGAAGGTCCCGGATCCTCACTATCAAGTACATCGTCATCTGAAACATACAGTTACTGAGATTTTGCCACCAGTTAGTCGTCTGTGAAACAACACATACACAGCGTACATAACATGCGAAGCAATTCTACAAAATAAGTATGAGAGCTCTCTAAAGTAACCCCATGATACCAATACTCTTCGTAGTTGTTGCTCAAGTAGTCCCCTCGGTACGCCCATCATGAATTGTACCTGTGAACAGATTAGGCAGGAGGCGTCCCAACTGCCTAAGGTAGATGGAGGCCTCACTGAATCGCACATCTACACTTATCATACGGACAGAGGCATCACTGAATCGCTTGTCTATTTTATTACACGGACAGAGGCATCGCTGAATCGCATGTCCTAGACAGAGGCATCGCTGAATCGCTTGCCTATTTTATTACACGGACAGAGGCATCGCTGAATCGCATGTCCTAGACAGAGGCATCGCTGAATCGCTTGTCTACTCCGGTGATACCGCATCTGTACCATCCAGATATGATTTACTCGGCAAGAGGTGCTAACTCTCATCGGCGTCCTGACCCTCTACGACCTCGTGTAAGGCATTGGGGAAATAAATATATGTTGGGATTGTCTGTCTGTCAGTATGTAGATCAAAATGTAATGTAAGCAATGAACGGGTGTATAAGCAAAAATACTGTGAAGTGAAGTTAATTAGAGGGGTGAATAATAGTTACGAGGCACATAGCGAGACAAGTCACCGACCGATTATAACACCAATTGACATACTCACTTTCAAAGAAAGCAGCGCATGAATCCGGACACCACTCTCCATGCCAAGGCACCATATACTCAGCAGCCGCTTGCGTGGTCTTTCCATATGACCCACTGAGCAACTTGAGCTGATATCGGCCGCTGGGTAGTACTCGTATTACTTGATATGGTCCTCGCATGCCTGGATCTAGCTTTCCTGTAGACTGGGAATATTTAATCACGAAAACTAGATCATTAACTTTAAACGTGCGTGGTGTACGTCGCTCACGGTTAACATAGGCGTCTTGTTTCGCCTGATTTTGCGTCAACAATTCCTGAGCTCTCGTTCTGCATAGCTCACGCCAACCTTCACGGTCCTGGGACATCTCGATGGCTACGTCACGGACTAATGTACGGATGACAGGCGTTGTGGCGTCAGTGCCGATTAACAGTTTCAGAGCCGAGGATTGCGTGGTCTTCTGCTTGGTCATGTTCAAAACAAGCTGAAGCTTCCATAACTTGTCTGGCCACGCCGAGTTCCTGTGATTCACCTCAACACGTAGCATATTCAACACGGTCCTGACATATCTCTCAACCTGTCCATTGGCGTTATGCATTTCCGGGGTAATGAAGTGAATGTCACAACCAAAGTCTGTGAGGAACATTGAAAACTCAGACGACTCAAACATCCGCCCTCGATCAGTTACTAGGAGTTTCGGAACACCAAACAACGATATTGCGTTGGTGAACGTTCGCTTAAGTTCATTCACGTCTTGTCTACAAATGGGGTATAACAAACAGTACTTGGTGAACGAATCTACCATTATTAAAACGAACTTAAAGCCATTTGATTCTGGTAAGGGTCCAAGTGCATCTAAGTGGATGGTTTCAAAAGGAACGCTTGACTTCTCCCAAGATGTAATGGGCTGATGTGGAGCTCTAGCAACACGTTTTTTTGAAACGCACACCAAACAATGTTTAATGTATTTTGCTACGAACTGGCGGAGACCAGGGAACCAGAAATGCTTTAAAATTAAATCGATCGTTTTCTCAGCGCAGACATGCTCATGTTCATCATGAAATATTCTTAACAAACTTAACCTATGCCCTCTAGGGATATAACAGAGTAGCCTAGACTGTTCACCTATTGGGGAATATCGGTAGTATAAGAGGTCATTTTGACGCACATAACGTTGAGGATCTAACCCACCATCCTGTAGCTTTTGTAGGAGACCTTGGGTCTCATCATCTGCCAACTGAGCAATTTGTGCCCAATTTCGTGGCCTAGAAATCTGATGCACCTTGTGAGGTAATGGGTTTCGGCTTAAGTAGTCAGCATGGGACATCATAATGCCTTTTCTATACTCAATGTCAAAATCGAAGTCTTGTAGGTAAACCCACCACCGAGCGACGCGCGGAAGCAGGTCCTTTTTCTTTTGTGTTGCTTTAAGAGCATTACAGTCAGTAAATACTTTAAACTTTAAACCCACTAAATAATGACGAAAGTTTTGCAGTGCTTTTACTACTGCTAGTGTTTCTAATTCGTATGAATGGTACCTGCTTTCGGCGCCTTGGGTGGTTTTACTAAAGTAAGCGACCACATGCTTCGTACCATCCGACCTCTTTTGCATTAGCACTGCACCGTAGCCTATGCTACTGGCATCAGTATGTACTTCCGTCAATAGTGTGGGGTCAAAAATAGATAGAACGGGGACGTTAGTTAGGGTGGTTATGATTTCTTGCCGGACTTTTTCCTGTTCTGGACCCCAATGGAACGGTACGTCCTTTTTAACTAATCGAGATACGCACGCCGTTTTACTGGCATAGTCCTGTATGTAACGTCTAAAGTATCCCGCTAAACCCAAGAATTGACGGACTTGCTTTACGTTACGTGGGGCAGGGACGTTGACTAGGGCCTCTACTTTGTGTGGGCTCGGCCTAACTTGACCTTGACTGACTACTCGGCCCAGGTATTCGACCTCTGTGCATAGGAATGAACACTTTTTAAGGTTAACTGAGAATCCTGCCTTGGTCAGAGTCTCGAGCACGCCTTCTAACAGCCGTATGCCCTGGTCTACTGAGTGACTCATTACAAGTACGTCATCGACGTAGACCAGCACATTACCGGCCTCAATGTGACCTTGAAGAGTAGCATTGATAATGCGTTGGTAAACGACCGGGGAATTAGTCAGACCAAACGGCATTCGAAGAAATTCATAATGTCCCTCTGGTGTGACAAACGCGGTCTTGTGAATTGATTCTTCATCAATCCTAATCTGCATAAAACCAGTCGCCATATCAAGGCTGGTGAAGAATCGAAAGTTACCCAGTCGGTCTATGTGATCGTCGATCAGGGGCAGGGGGTATCGATCCCTAATCGTAAGTCGATTGAGTGCCCTGTAGTCGATACACATTCTATCGCTGCCGTCCTTTTTCTTCACCAGGATTATAGGACTCGCGTATTGAGAGTTAGACTCTCGGATGATACCCTTGTCCTTGAGATCAGTTATTATTTCTCGAACCTTAAGTTTCTCTGAATGCGATAGTTTATAAGGTCTATAAGCGACTGGGGTATCATCCGTGAGATTTATACTCATCTTCCCCGTATTGACCGTAGTAGACGCGGTGCCTGATATTAAATATTGCGAAAACTTACAAATTACTGCCATAAGGGACTCGCGCTCCTTGCCTTGAAGAGGAGTATTTATATCGAGGATATTATTGGGGGAGGCAGCGTAAACCGTTTTCGCGGATCGTGTTAAGTACTGTTTGTCCTTTGTCCGTACATATGTGATATCATCACGGTTAAGAATGTCTGTGCCTATTATAACGGGGTGATTCATGCTAGCTCCCGGTACCACCATAAGATCAGCTTCAATCGAGATTTCATCGAACTCCACAGTTAAAGTAACGTAACTATCAGCCTCGATAATAGTGTTGCTAATCCCCTTTAAGAAACAATGCTTTGGTTTTCTTTCACATGTAAAGTATTTTAGAACGGCTGACGAGATAAGGGAAATATTTAATGCACCCGTATCTATGAGAACATCTATGGGAACACCTTGTATGACCGCGGACTTCAAATCGGTATTTTCAGGAGGATTAGTAATCGGTTTACTACATAAATTTATATTGCGTTTATTACGCTGAGCCGACTTATTCTTTATAAAACAAGAGCTTTCATCATGACCAGGTTTCTTACAAAAACTACAAGTTAAGTCGCTCGTTACAGCTTTAGAGCCTTGGTCATTTTTAGATTTTTTTGGGCAGCTGTATGCTTTATGGCCAGATAATCCACAAATAAAACATTTTGGACCATGTGAACGATTAGTAACCGGCCGTTTAAAACTAGAATTTCGTAGGTCTGGTTTAGTACGACTAGCCTTCGTATATATTGACAAAAAGGTCACTAAATCAGAACAGGGTAAGTTAGCGTTAGTCGCTGCCGCCTTCACCTGGGGATCAGTGATACCTCGAATAACAATAAGCGCTCTTAACTCGTCACTCAATCCCTTTACTATTTTGAGACGCATCAAAGTTCTTCTCGCATATTCAGCGTACGTGCTGTATTTATCAGAGTTAGTTTGCATGGCATTAAACAAAATATTCGCGTAATCTAACTTTCGTGAGCATAAGGGCTTGAACTCTATAATAAAATTAGACCAGGACCTATCATTGGTCACCCATTCATTTAGCCACGTTCGCGCGTCACCCTTAAGACACAGTGATACTCGTGATAAACATTCAGCGTCCCCCCATCCGTTACTCAGCCTAGCCCGCTCGACCTCTTCACACCATACATCAATATCGTGTATAGCAGGGTCGAAGTTCGATACAAAATATTTCTGATTCCTTTCGGAACTAAGTGTCCTAATTGCATCAGCCAGCAAACGCGCGGACTCTACTGATCCTAGTTCCCCCCGAGACTGATTGACGTCTGACACGTTTGTATCACTTTGTATACCGGACGCGGTACCTTCAGCTGGACGAGCAATTGACGCTCCGGTTGAACCTAATACGTGACTTTCAGCTGTCGTGGTATTATCGTAACAGGTCTCATTTTCACGCAACAAGTGTGTCCCTACGACAACGGTGTCGTTTCGTTCTAGCAGAGTCGGAGTATGCGATCTCTCGGATAAGTTAGCCCTAACTAGCTCGTTACGCGAAACGTCAGGCCGGTTGCCTTCGAGAGTATTTAATCGAGCAAGAATAGTATCCAGGGTTCGTTGCATCACTACATCTCTATCGCGAGCAACGTGCGTTGATCGCGGTCTATGTGGCGAACGACTATCAGAACGTGAACGGTACCTATCACGTAAGCGCGTGCCGTTTTGGGAACGGCTAGTATAACGCGACTGACTCCTATCACGCGGCCGGGTACGGCTTCTAGATCGTAACCTATCCCGCGAGCTATCTCCGTGTCTCGAGCGAGACCTACTTCGCGACCTAACACGAGTGTCGTCACGACGCGACTTGTTTTCGGAATCTTGCCGCTTATCGGCCATCATTAATACTCAAAAACACTAGTAGCACAGCACCGATAAAGTAAAAGATGTACTTACATGAACAATGCACTCGTAAATCCGTATAAACTTTTGGTGTCTTATTTCGAGATATTTAAAGATATGATTTAGAGAACCAAATAGAGAAAGAGATTCCCCTCAGGCCCAATGAGCTTTGAGTAGGAATCCCACTTCTGAATTTAGGTAACTCGTCGAATGTCTTTATAAAAAAAAAACAATGAACTACCTACAATTTATTAATTAACCTCAACATTAATCAAAAACGCTTTAAACTAATAAAATCACTCTCCGCTTAATTTACAATAACAAAATAACGAAATAAGACACCAATTATACAATCTAAGTATGATTCTATAAAAAAAAATGCTTCTATGCTGAACAAACAAGTCGCGCCGAGCACGACCGTTCCGTCCGATGGCTGAGATGCAAATGCCTGATATACGGTGAAGCGCCTCCTTTTATAATCTCCGTTCGGTATAGGTTTGTTTTTTTCTGCTAATTATATTATTATATATAACTTATAATATATTTTTTTATCCCCCTAGCCGGATTACCGTGGTGGTTCGCGGAGGCGTGGTGTCTCTCACCAATCCGGAGTACATCTTCGAGACAACGGAATGGTACAATCATCCCGCTTACAACGACTTGCAGCCTCTCGTCGTGCAGACACATGACATTTCCATCTTGAAGGTCCAGAGGCCTTTTGTGTACACCAGTGAGTAGTCTTGTTCTTAACTCCTGGGTTTTTACTCGATTAGCTGGGAAGATGTTATGTAATTTCCTTGTATATCGATAAATTTTCATCGTCACGTCTTCCTCCAGGGTTGCTGAAGGCGATCCGTGTGCAGCCAAGCATTGATGCTAACCGAAACTACGATGGCGAACAGGTGTACGCCAGTGGACACGGCAGGACCTGGACTGATGGTAGTCTAAACTTACTGCTAACTCTTGGTGCTACAGAAAGTTTTGAATGCTCTTATAGCCTTTTTTACTGCAAATAGTTTAATTAACATTCAAAACTTTTCGTAGGATTTAGCATTTGGATTATTTGGCTCTTCTACCTTTCAATCGGTGTTCTTTTTTGTTTTATTTATAATAGGCCTACGCTTGACCACCAGTTCGCCTATAAGACCGAACTATCAATATATACTAGTATAAAATAGTAATAAACAATTAATAGAGCCAAGTATTTTGTAATCTACACAAAGTGATTTACCTAATCTTTTTGACAAGTATTTGCATACCTATAAACACGGATAGCGATTAATTAGGTACTCGTCACACTGCGGTGAGTTTTAAAAATGAAATTTCACAGATAGAAATTAAATATTTCACACAATATTATAGGTTCCGTGACTGAGGTACTTAACTGGGTGTATCTGCGCGCTATATCCAACACGGCGTGCGCATCCACGTTCGGGAGCACTCTCATCATCGACACCACTATCTGCGCGAGGTTCTTTAACGTCACTTCGCAGTCTACTTGCCAGGTACCTACCTACTTGTACCTACCATATTATGTTGTACTTTCACAACTCCACAATAGGATAAGGTCGCCTGAAGTTGCATACTTTAGGCCTTTTGGCCTGAATGATCGATCTGCTGAGAGCATATTCACACAAAATATTTGCAGTTAGGCATCAGCCATGTAAAGGCTACTTTGAGTAATTAATCCTTTTTGGAAAGGTTTATAACAATAATTACCTACTTAGATATCTAGTACGCGTATTATTCGAGAAATAATTGTTAAATATCTCTGTATCTTGTTATCAGGGTGACAGCGGTGGCCCTCTAGTGCATGTTGGCTCTGACGGTGTCCCCACCCTCATCGGTGTTACCTCTTTCGTGGCTGGCTCCGGGTTTGGCTGCCACTCAGGCCTTCCTGCTGGTAAATATTCTTCAATCGCCGCAACCTTGTGCTGAGGTAGATAAATCATCCAAAAAATCCTGGTACTTACTGAATTCTTTTTTTACCAGGTTTCATCCGCCCCGGGCCCTACCTATCTTGGTTCAAGGAGGTAACAGGTATAGATTTTGAAAATCTACAAGAAGACGATGAAGATGAAGATGTTGAGCCTGAAACTCCAGAGGAACCTGAAGATGAAGAAGAAGACGACGACGAAGAAGACTCGGACAGCTCAGAATCTGACGAAGACGATGAAATGTCGCAACTTCTGAAACGCCTTGAAGTGAAAGTCAAAGTCAAGGTCAGGTTCAACAAATACAAGGTGAAGAAGGAAGTTGAAAAGGAAAAAGAAATAAGGAAACATCATTAATATATTTTGTAAATAAATAACTACAGATTATTTGTGTATTGGTTGTGTTTACTTATTTATTCATTAAAATATTTCACCAGTTGACCTTTGTTTGCGTAACGAAACGTAATCATTGGTGTTGCTGTTGCAACATTTTAAAGTTATTAGAATCTTATTATTATGTACCTATTAAGTTATCCAACTGTTTTCAACAAAAGTAGGTTAGGTCATTATATGTAACTATTATAAACACATGGGTTAATCGACATATAATCGGAAGAACATAATCTTCAATCGCATAAATCAAAACTGAGTATTTTTTTCCCTAAAGAGCTAGCAACATCCATCCGTTGTGTCATCTCAAGTATTTTACGTCATTCAAGTACCTATTAGAATCTCAGGCATGATATTTTTGCCATTTATTAAAGAATTTATGAATACACATTTCTTTTTGAAATGAAATGGAGGGTCCGAGTGCTAAAGGTAATGTTTAATTTATAGTATAATACGTGTAAAAGTATTTAAAGTGAATATTTAGTCATGTTTTGGGTGTATACCCTGTCATAAGAATGTGTGGGCGATTCTTGAACATATATTGAATTATCTTTTGTTTAGCCTGAGCCTCGCCTATTATAACTTAGATCTAACTTACTGCAGATCTGTTTCAAATACATTTTCTTTGAAAACGCCTTGGTCAGGACAATTTATCCTACTTTAAAATAGCGTTAAATAGTTTACATTGAATATGTTTACTTCCGCGTAGTTATTGTTCGAGTACTCAGTGGAAGGAATATTACAATATTTTATATTTTGCCTCGTTACTTAAATTCAATATATTAGAAAGGTATTTGACATTCAGCCATCCATAAATGTGATACGTGAAATAGATCTTAGACATAAACAGTCTTATTATAATAAAATTCATTGTTGGAAATACAAAATATATTAATTAGTATGCAACACTACATTTTCGAGGTCTTCCGAAATTTTAAATTCAAGGCATTATTATTCATGCTTTGATTTTATTTTTAGTTTGATCTATTTATCCAATGTTTTTATTATAATTACAATAAATGTGTTAAGTTTTTAATTGATGACTGAATAGCCAAAAAAATTGATGCTTTACTCATTAGTCTAGTGGTCCTGAGCGCAACTGCTACGCTAGTGGTCCTAGGTTCAATCCCCAGTTTATGCAGTGCTATTGGGTTTTTTTTAAAGAAATTCTCGGTAATCGCTTGGAGTCTGGACTTGTGCCCGGTTTAATGGCAGTAAAAACAAATTTGGGTTACCCCCTTTTACATGGGACCTAAACCTACTGGCGAATCTGGGTGTATATTAAAGTATACCTCTGCCAAACCCTTTGGGTAATGCTTTAAACTTATTTCTTAGTAGTATCTTGATTTTATGTTGACTCATCATGATACATATTCTGATTTGCTGAAAACTACATTGCAGTATTAGGCTCTATAATTAATTGCCGACCCAACAGATTCTTGTTGTTGGAGAAGTACCTACATGATGGTGATATTTTCAGAGACCCTCAGTTGTGCAGGGTGCTTGAATGACATTGGGGATGATGATTATGTGTCGGCACTCAACCAGGACTGGCATAAAGACTGCTTCCGGTAAGATATTAAACAGATTATTGCATCTGATTTTTAACTTAACTTTATTTAATACAGAATTTACTTAAATTCAACCTGAATTTAAGTAAATTTTGTATTAAATAGCAAATTAAGAGGATGTTGAATGTTAATTTTATAGCATTAAATAATGATAAACAATAAATAATTAAAATAACAGGAAAACTAATAACAAAAAGGACATACTTGCAACTGGATCTACAAAAATAAGATAACTAGCTGTGCCCCACGGTTCCACCCACAATTCTGTTTTTACAAACTGACAATTTATTTATGTTATTAGTAGCACATAAGCATTTTGTAAATAGCTGTTATATTTACATTACTCATGAGTTTCATTAGTCTAGTGAATCTGAAATGTGACTGCTACTCTAGAGGTCGAGATCAAGCAAAGTGTTATTCGGTTCTTTTATGAAATTCTTAGTCAGCTCGGAGTCTAGATTTGTGCCCATTTAATGGCAATAGGCTCGCCCCCTATTACATGGGACCTAATTATACCGAAATGTGAGTGTACACCTCTGCCTAACCCTTTGGGGAATACAGGTGTGATGTGTGTTTTTTTTATGTTTTTTGACATTATAAACAGATGCCTCAATTTTTTTATTTGTATAGATGATTGTTTATCTTTTAATCTGAAACTGTTGTTGACTTAAATAAGTCCTATAAAGAGAAAGACACTTTTACAAGTCAAAGTTTTGAACTAGATGGCGCCGGCATTTCTTACTTGTCGACCTCTGAGAAGAAACGCCGAAACAAACTCAGAGAATCATGGTCTCTTGTAAAGTCCAGACAGTAGTAATTTTATTATTTAAGTGAGTTTTACAATGTAGGGCAATATCTGAACAGGACTTAAAAAAAGAGCTCTTTAGTGTACGAGAGTACTTCGTCGTTTAACGGGGTGGATGGCACGGGTAAGTCCCAACCACCCCGGCATCCCGCCCGGTAGCGAAATGGTTGTGAAAAACTACCCTGTTAAACGGCGGGGTCGGCACTACCGGGGTCGATGAAACAAATCCCAACCGTCCCGTTACCGGGGTGGGACCACCGGGGTGGTTGGGACCTACCCAAAAGAGCCAATGCAACTGACGGCACGCATATATCAGTCATCGTGAAGCTCAACCATTTTTTAGGCAGTTCAACGACCCATCGCATCACGATACGAGATCAGCAAGACATTTGCGTAGGTCATGGGAAATACTCGAAAAACTGTCAGAAAAAATAAAGAAGGGTTTTCGAAGGTTTTAGGGCGCTATTACGGTTTTTATTGCCAAACATGCTTTTATGGCTGATGTCTTAACGATGGTGAACGCATTCTCACGTAATATAAAAGTCCAGCGAAGACGTAAGTGGTGGTCATTATTATTCCATTTCCTATTACTATGTCCATATTACTCTATATAGATTTGCTTAATCTGCTCAGCAACACTTTCTTTATCTGATTTTGGAAATGCATCATTGGTCCAATGGCCACAAATGCGTTACCGTAGGATAGAGATAGAAAAGCAACTATGTTGTAACGATGCGGCTAAATATTATACGAAGTTACTGCTATCAAACCTTAACAACACAATTTATATTGAAATAAAACTACTTTTTACGGATTTTATCGCGTTATATTGGACCCGCGTAAAAGAACACATCGCCGATGTCAAACACCGCCGTTCCGGGAAGTCAGCAGTTTGTGAACATACACTTGACAAGGCCCAGCACTACATCAGATTTGATAAACCCCAAGTCCTTGCAAAAGAAAACCGATTCCTACCTAGGATGATTCGCGAGGCTATTGAAATTAAAAAACATCCAAATTTCAATAGAGAAGATGGCTGGGTCTTACCATCTGCTTGGAACCCAATCATAGATTCCATTAAATCCAAGCACAAGACTGTGAGACCTAAGGAGTAAGGACACGGTGAGCTCATTCTGCGTGACCGGCATAAATAATAATCAACAAATTGTAGGGTAGCTGTTGATAATTTTGACATTAGGACGACCAACACCTCTGTCCACCCGTGACCATGGATGCTGTAAAGGATCCGAAACGTCGGGAATTTAAAAATATCAATATAACGCGATAAAATCCGTAAAAAGTTGTTTTATTTCAATGTCTAATATTCGCGTAAGTGTTAGAAACCAGAACACAATTTATAGTCAATACGTATGTCTCAAGGATACATTTTTCGTTAGACTTTCGGGAATCTGACTTCTACTGAAGATTGTCATGGTCGCGGAATCGGTGACTTAAAAGTCCTCTCCAAGAATCTTCGTCCTCCTATAAAGAACCTTCATCTTCTCTTCTTCTCTAAATTATATATCCAGACCTAGGATTATTCAATACTTGTTTAATAACTA
Organism: Subacronicta megacephala; assembly: GCA_958496365.1. Lineage (NCBI taxonomy): Eukaryota > Metazoa > Arthropoda > Insecta > Lepidoptera > Noctuidae > Subacronicta > Subacronicta megacephala. The sequence continues at coordinate 1,152,370 of OY292534.1, forward strand.
ATACTTTTTAGTAGTAGTGTCTCGCTGGCATGTATACCTACGTGCCATCATGAATGGGTCGACACGACCGGAAAGTTACAGGTACCCTCCTATAGAATATCGACGTCAAGTAACAGTATGCATGTTGTTGCATTTCTTACGGTGGAGCGCTGGAGGCCCGATTCCTCTCTCAGGCCCCTTCCTTCTCCTTTTCTCCTTCCCCTTTCTCTTCCTTAAATAGGCTCGGCAACGCATCTGCAACTCCTTTGGTATTGCAGAAGTCCACGGGCGGCGATGACTACTTACCATCGGGTGGCTCGCATGTTTGTTTGCCGAATTATTCCATAAAAAAACTGGTACATACTGAACTCCTTTGTACCTCAATACAGGTGCTCGGTGTGCGACGCCCAGCTGTCGACGTGGTACTTCGAGAAGGCGGGGCTGCTGTTCTGCCAGAACGACTACTGGGCACGCTACGGCGAGAGCTGCCAGCAATGTGCGCAGGTATGTCTGCACTCTTACGTGATGTTTTGGGTGATAAGGTTAAATTTCATTCGAAGGTGTTTTTTGAATAAGTAGGCATATGGACGGCACAAAGGTTTTATTTGAACTGACTATTATGAACCTTAATAGACACAAATGATAATAAAGTTAGTGCCATTTGCAATTGCGCGTTGAGAAAACTCTTATGCTACTAATCAAAGTATAAAATTAAATGGATTCAAGCACACTTCTTAAATGCAACACCGGTTCTGAGTGTGACCTTTAAAAACTGCATAACAACAAAAAAGGACATTGAACAAAAATTTCTTTTTAAAATATTTTATTGCGTGATATTGATATTGTTTAATACCCGACGTTTCGTAATTAAATAATATCCTTTGAAATCTTTTTGATGATTTCGATGTGTATGCGCAGGTTATAACGGGCCCGGTGATGGCGGCGGGCGAGCACCGCTTCCACCCGGAGTGCTTCGCCTGCGTCGCCTGCGCACAGCACATCGAGGACGGAGAGCCATACGCGCTGCTCGAGCGATCCAACTTATACTGGTCAGCACTATATCTATACTTTTTTTATATTATAAAGCTGAAGAGTTTGTTTGTTTGCTTGAACGCGCTAATCTCAGGAAATACGGGTCCGATTTGAAAAATTCTTTCAGTGTTAGATAGCCCATTTATCGAGGAAGGCTATATAGCATCACGCTAAGACCAATAGGAGCGGAGCATAAATGAAAAAGGTTGCAAAAATGGGAAAAAAATATATGCAGAAAAGCCGAAAAAACACGCGGGCACAAAAACAACAAAAAAGCTGTGGGCGGAAAGCTAGTAATTAAATAAAAATGAATCGTCAATGTGTTGCAAAGAAAATTACGCAGAAAATTGAAATATATCAGAAAATGTACACGACGTGAAGGAACAAGCCCCAGGGTTTTTCCTAAATAACTGCCTCCGCTATAGCAGCGTACTACTCACCGTTGATCCCCCACAGAAAACTACACACTCACACTCACATTCACACACTTAACCTTAAAACAACCTAATACAAATATCTATACAGTTTGTTCGAAATATGGAGGGTAGAAGAAAGGAGGACCATCTCAGTGTATTAAAAAGTGTCCATTGAAAGGGAGCAAATTAAGGTGGCGCTATAGTAGCAAGTGGAAGAATTTTAAAAATTTATTTATTTTTATTTCAGGAGTTTCATAGGTTATTATTTACTAAATTACAGTTGACTACGTAAATAGTTGAGGTTTTACATACTGCATATTTCTTAACTACAGAAGTCAAGAGAAATGTTAAATTTTCAACTCAGCACACTTCACTCTGCTTATAACTGCTACATTCATATCATTTCCACTTTTTACACTAGCGCCAGTTCGGTGAGTGTTCGAACAATAATTTGCTGTATACAAGTGGACACTTTTTCGACTAATCCCCCATACAAGACGGTCCTCCTTTCTTCTACCCTCCATAGTTCGAAATAAGTAAGCCGATCGGAAGTTAGCCGTTTTCTGGGGCCGCGCAGTTACAGTCGCGTAATAAAGTGTTAGCGTTCGGAAACGTATTCAAATAATTTCGAAAATAAGATAAATAATTTGTTAACATTACGTGTAATACTGCTGGATTGCTTAATTGATAAAATCCATAATTGATTTTTCACAAAATTATTAAATTGTCATTTAAATTGTAAATAGTCCACAGATTTGCAAAATAGTGTTGCGTTTAGGTTTTTTTTAGGAAAAAGAAACAAGGACAAACAACAATAATACATTAGCAATGAGAAATAACAAAAACAATATCCAAGAACTAAACAACAATAACGTCAAAATAAAAACAACGCGTAGCACTTTTGGCACTGACTGTGTACGTGCACTGGAGGAGCGAGACAGAATTATACATCAAACACTAAGGATTGAGTGAAACAGCGAAGAGGCGCTGACCCCGCCCCTCGCGCCATTACCACGCATGCGCGCTACTGATTTTGACGTAAATATGACTACTGCGCAGCGACTTCCGATCGGCTTACTTATTTCGAACAAACTGTACTATTGTTACTTAACTAATTTTAAATTAATAATTTGTTGGCATGTCTTCGAACTAAGACTAGGCGAACGCACTGGCTCCAGCAATACAGTACATGCTAGCATAGGGGCCAGGGATTTCATGTTATTGTAATCAACCTTATGTACAGTCGCCAGCACATCAAGTTATACAAAACTGTCAAATATCTCCAAATTATTTTAAACCTAAACACGTTGATGATTAAGTTAAAAATCAACTGAGAAAATTTGACATTTTGTGGTTACTTGATTTTGAGGAGGGATGAAACACATGTAACCAAAAGAGTTATGAGTATGAATGTGGACGGATGGAGGGGTAGAGGGAGACCAAAGAAAAGATGGATGGATTGTGTGAAGGTAGATACGATGTAAAAGGGATTGAATGATGAGATGACGACTAACAGGGATGAATGGAAGAAAAGGACAGGCTGCGCCGACCACAAATAAATTGGGAAAAGGGCAGGAAGATGATTGTGGTTACTTGATGTGCTGGCCACCGTACCATATTACACCGTGTTGAAGTGATTATTTTTAGATTGTGTGAAAGGGATAGCGCTATTTAATTTGTAGAGCGCCATCCCTTTTTATCACAATAACACGTTGTGGTACGACCTCTTCTATTTATTTTGTACTTTTGTGGAACAGTGGCAGCTGCTACGGCAGTACAGTCCGCTCCGTGTCTCACGCGATCCGCGTCGTGGAGGTGCCGCCATCTGCCGTGCGAGCGGCGCACACCGCACCCAATACGCTCACCGTCAAAGAGTAAGTCTATCATACTATTTATTATTGTGCATTTTACATTCAAACCTTTATGTGTTGCTTGGTTCGTATTGGTTAGCGGGGTTAGAGTCGTAAATGTGTCACATTCATGATTATTTTCCTAACAGCTTTCGATATTTCTTCGCACACACTTTTTTACGTGACTGTACCTGCGCAGAAGTTCGCAAAGACTAACTTCAGGCGCAGTTATATTATCAGAACTGTTGGTTATCCGTGATATTAATCCTTCTTGGAGCTGCTAATTAATTAACATGTTCTGCAATCCTTCTCTATATTAACTTTAACTAATTTAAACATTTCGAGAAATTTTATATCACTGGCAGTGGTTTCGGTAGCTTAGTGGCTAAACCAGGGGAGCAGGTTCGAATCCTGTCTGTGATTGTATTTTTGTTTCATGAAGAACATAAAATTACAGGTTAAAAATCACCCATTATTTCAATACAACAATATTAATGTAAATATTTTGAACATAGTTATAATCCCCAAACCTCTCTGTTTAGTGCGATATAAGAAAGAAAGCCCTTGGTTAGTGTGATATAAGAAAGAAAGAAAGAAATCCTTTTTGTACCCACACGAAACACAGATAACGTTAGCAGCCCTGTGATATACATATTTTTGTTTGACAGCTAATTACCCGCATTGAATAACAGATATAGTATTAAATGGTGTAGTACGGTCGTGTCGCCAGCAAAAATGACAAATTCTCAGTTAATTTTGCACTTCATCATCAACATTTTAAGGTTTTAAAAACATGTGTATGTAAAGATGTATGAATGTGGAAGAAGCGAAAGAGATATGCAAGAGTCGTAGCAAGTGGCAGTCCATAGTTTCTGCCTACCCTTGTGGGAAAAAGGCGTGAGTGTATGTATGTATGTATGTATGTAAAAACATTTTGACAATTTGAAACATTTGAGAAATTTGACAGTTTTGTATAATCTGATGTGCCGGCGACTGTACAATATGGAGTAATACGAACTAACCCCACTAGTTGTCGTTGCGGCGGCAAGCTGTCGGCGGCGGCGCGCGCGCTGCTGCGGGCGGTGCTGTCCGTGTGCATTCAGCTCACCTGCCATAGGTACCACCCTGATAAGCGTAGCTCGTAGACCTTCGTACAAGCATGCTGCCACGTTTTATTGCTAATTAAGTATATAGTTAATTAAACCTTTACACATTTTCTCAGTTGATTTTGAACTTAATCATCAACATCTTAAGGTTTAAAATCATTTGGAGAAATATGACAGTTTTGTATAACATGATGTTGTGGCGACTGTACCTATCCTTTTTAACGGGGATAATTGTATTTCACTAAATTCTTTTGGGTATGGTATACCTATACTCCATTTGGTTAGGTACTTAACTAAAGGTAAACAAATCATAAAAAAGGTTCTTTTATAGGGTCATTTTTCATTTCGAAATAAAACATCACCAAAATAAATTATTCAATAACTCAAAATCACATTCTCCTTTTATACTAGCATATCTTACTACTTTGTTTAATATTAAATAGTTACTATTATTCTTAAGCTTGCAAACAATTAATTAAATCAAAATTTATAATTATGTCAAAAAGTATTGCAATGTGCCTACTAAAACGAATCTAAAAATACAGATATTCAAAACATTTTTCTGCGTAGTAGACTTTAGATAACTCGAAAAAATTGAGAAGTAGTACTGCGAGGAAGCGGAACGAAATAATTAAGCGATATTATACTTAGTCGGGTAACCAGACGCCATACGTAACAGTTTGTATTTACTTTACTTTCGTTCGTTTTTGTGTTTCTTTTGCCGCAAATGGTGTTAGATAGTTATTGTTCTGTTTGTTCGTTGGTTTTATTGATTGTTGGTTGTGTTGTTATTAATTTCACTCCCAATTCATATGATACCATTGTAATAAAAGGTTGAACAGCTCTGAACGCCGCCATTTTTGTTGTTTACCTTTAGTTAAGTACCTAACCAAATGGAGTATAGGTTGCATAGCAAAAGTTGTGGGTGGGTGGACATCGGTACACGATTTTCAACTTTTTAGTAAATGTTCAAGCACGTCTCTGCCTAACCCTTCGGGGAATACAGGCGTGATGGTATGTTATGTTTCACGCATGCCTGAGCCTTGCCGCTTAAACTGAGCTGATCTGTAATCGTTTACATAATTTTGTTAGCATGCTTGTGTTTAGTTTGTAGTATTCGTTCAACTTATACATTTTGGGAAAAAGAAACAATGCGGGATAGTTGTCTGCAGAGGCAGTTTATATGTGTAGACTAGCTTTTCGCCAACGGCTTTGCCCGCGTGGTTTCTCGGTATGTGCTATACATATAAACCTTCCTCGAGAACCACGCTAACCATTAGTGAAAACAGCATGAAAATCGGTGCAAAATTTATTGACTTTATCGCGAACAGACAGACAGACAGACGCGGCGAAGGACTTTGTTTTATATGTAGTGATGATGCACAGCCATTTATATAATCCTGTCGGTATTTATGGTTGCTGCCGTCTACGCTGCGGTTATAGCTTATCAATCTATACTATAATATATTATATTATTAATATTATAAAGCTGAAGAGTTTGTTTGTTTGTTTACTTGAACGTGCTAATCTCAGGAACTACGGGCCTGATTTGAAAAATTCTTTCAGTGTTAGATAGCCCATTTATCAAGGAAGGCTATAGGCTACATATCATCACGCTAAGACCAATAGGAGCGGAGCATAAATGAAAAATGTTGAAAAAACTGGAAAAATTTCAATGCAGAAAAGCCGACAAACCACGCGGGCGAAGCCGTGGGCGAAGCCGTGGGCGGAAAGCTAGTAGGTTTATATTTGTGGCCCCATAAACATTTTTGACTATAAAAATAGTACCAAATCAAAACTAAAATTGGTTCGGTAACTAAATTATGGAAGTTATAAGCATTTTAACTTTATAGTAAACAGAGTGTGCTATAGTGGTTTTTGACGACAGAAGCCAATGAATTGTAAAAAATAAAATATTTATACTAATATTATAAATAGGAATGATTTGACTGTTTGTTTGTTGAATTGCACCGATTTGAAAAAATCTTTCACCAATAGAAAGCTACAATATTCCTGAGTTGTATGATATATTATCCCGTAAAATGACAAGAAACGAAAAGCTAGTAAATAATAACACTTGTTTTGCGGGAAAGAGACAGAGCATCCACTCCAATCCTCACTGAAAACATTATATATATATTTAACTAGCTTTCCGCCCACGGCTTCGCCCGCGTGGTTTATTGGCTTTTCTATACTAAAATATGTATGTATTATCCATATAAACCTTCCTCTTGAATCACTCTATCTATTAAAAAAAACCGCATCAAAATCCGTTGCGTAGTTTCAAAGATTTAAGCATACAAAGGGACATAGGGACAGAGAAAGCGACTTTGTTTTATACTATGTAGTGATTGATATTTTCACTAAGTACCTATAGGTATCTATTTCGCCGTTTCTGATTTTTGTTTGGCAAAGCTAGCCCAAGTAACTCCTTATAACATCAGCTATCTACCAACCAAAGTCCATTCAAAATCTGTCAAGAAAATTCGGAGAGTAGCTGAACCAAACAAACGGGCAGATAAAAAAAATGATATAAAACTACTTTTTACGGATTTTATTTAATTCCTGATGACGTTTCGGATCTTTTACAGCATCCATGGTCACGGTTGGCCATGGATGCCTTAATAAAATCCGTAAAAAGTAGTTTTATTTCAATGTCTCATATTCGCGTAAGTGTTACAAACCAGTTAAACATTTGTTTGTTATAAGCTGTTATTTTGACTAGTTAATTCAAACGCCAATCTACAATACCCTATTCCAGCTGAACGTTTCATAAAGGAGCTTCGTGAAAACTGTTCTTAGCTACGTCTGTGTATCGTACGAGCTATGAGTCAGAGTCAGACGCAGTGATTAATGTCTTTTTATTAATACTTACCAATCGGTATTGTGCGATAATGTGGTCACGTTCGTCTAATTATGAATTTGCATGCATTTCTTTGTTAATTAATAATAATAATTTTGTTTATTCATGGCAACTCAGGTCCAAAAGATGATAGTAACAATTAATGTCAGACGTTTATTTTGGAGTGGCGGCTCAGTGGTCACGGCTGCGACTTACAAGTTGATCGTAGGTTCGAACCCAGACAGGCGCGTTACTTTGTGTAAATTATTTCATCACAACTGCTCCCAAACGGTGAAGGAAAACCTGCATGTCCTAGAACCAAAAATTCGAAGACATGTGACATCTACCAACCCGCACTGGGCCCGCGTGGTGGATAACGGCCCACTTTATCTCACCGAGACTATTCCTGTGTCCCAACAGTGGGAACATTATAGGCTGATCATACCAATTGTATCACCATGCAGATCTAAATATTAGTTTCATACAATTTTATTTTTCCCTTTTTTTATAAGGACATCAATAAAAATTTAAGACGTCATTATTATCTTTTTTAAATATTATTAACTTTGTACGACTTAAAAAAACATACCGTCACGCCTGTATTCTCCGAAGGATCAATAGTAGGTTAATCCGTCGGGGAATTTATACCTCTAGTTATAGAGGTGCACTAAAATTTGCTGATGGTATGTGTAGGTCCTTTGTAATAAGGGGCGATCCTATTGCTATTAACCGGGCACCAATCCAAAATTCAATCTACTACATAATACGAATTCAGAAATTTTTTGGAGTTGCTTAAAAGCACGGAGGGTGAATGAGCTTACTTGATCTTCAAGGCTTTAAAACATATTGTTTATTTCTAATTACTTTTATAACAAAAAAGTTAAACCGCCTTCAAGAAATAATAAATTAATTTTGTCTAAAACAGTTGGGGAAGTCGGTGGCGAAAATAAAAGACCCACTCAAATAGAAGTCACCGACTTCCCAAACTGTTTTAGACAAAATTAATTTATTATTTCTTGAAGGCGGTTTAACTTTTTTGTTATAAAAGTAATTTTATTTTGTAATTTTTAGTGGAAAGTTTTGTTTAGAAGTACTTGTTAGCCAACTAAACGCACTGCTCCAATAAGACAGCGATGTTTCGGAGTAAACGATAATATCATCGATGTAAACAAATTTTAGATTTTTGTTGATATTTTCAAAACTGCTCAACCGATTTCGATAAAATTTGAACGGGACCACCTCTGAACTATGACCTTCCAAACAAAAAAATCAAAAAAACAATCATTAAAATCCGTCCACAACTTGCGGAGATATCGCGTAACCTCTCCTCCTTTTTGAAGTCGGTTGAAAAGAGTAATATTTTCGCTTCAAGAACGACGCGACGCGACGTCACGACTCAACTGTCAGTCGTGTGAAACCCTGAAAATGTACGAGCTCTGAATCACTGTTGTTGACTAAACACGTATAATATAATAGCTGTGTGTAACAATACATTAAATTTATAATTATTGCACACATTTTGTGCATGTATTTTACCGGTTAGTCAATTTGGTATCGTCGCGTAGTCGCGTGGCACAGTTTAATATCGGAGTGAAGTGAATAATTTAACAGTTAATTAATTGTGCATTGGACTTAAAAATGGTGAACGTCAATTTGAGGTAATTGTATAGTTTTTATAATAATTGTGTACCTGTTGCCCGCCATTTTACACGCGGTCACATTAGTTTTAACTTTTAGGCAATAGGCAGCCTATGTCCTGTCTATTCTTAGCATGCATAAGCATTACAATACATCCAATAATTTGTTTTACAGATTTGATAAATGCTTTGATAGCCTGCCTCGTTAGTCTAGTGGTCCCAAGCGCAACTGCTATGCTAGAGGTCCTGGGTTCGCTCCCCAGGTCGAGCAGTGTTATTGGGTTTTTCTATGAAATTCTCAGTAGCAGCTCTGATTCAGAGTCTGGATTTGTGCCCGGTTAATGGCAATAGGCTCACCCCCTATTACATGGGACCTAAACATACCGGCGAAATGTGGGTATGCAATATGCATTAGCACAGTGGGTTATAGCTGTTACCTGACCCACCCTAGGTGGGACTACGGGGTCTTGGTGGGCCAGGTAACAGCTATAACCCACTGTACACATCTGCCTAATCCTTTGGGGAATACAGGCGAGAAACCAACGAAAAATGAATTTGGCGCTCTAGGAGAAACAGCCATAAGGACTACAAATTTTACTAAAATCAGAACAGAATTACACATGGCATTCATACCGTGGCATGCTTAGCCATGTACGTTATCGATATAGAAAGAAAGAAAGAAGAAAGAAAAAATATTTATTGACACACGTTTTGCACACAATAACATTATAAAAAAAAACTAAGTATATTAATAAAAATACATAAAAAAACAACGCATTGTGTGCCCCACGGCTGTGCCAAATGGTCCATATAGGTAAGAGCTCCCCACATAATATACACATTTATCAAATCTGTAACACAAATAAAGATATGTATTTTAATGCATTATTACCCGCAGTCTATATTTGTGACAAGGAAATCTATATATAAATATTGTTGCTGGGGTCGGCCTCCAGTCTATCAACATGCGGCTAAATATCATTAGTTTATATGCAGCGAATACTTTGCTCAAACTGGGAATCCAACCCAGTAATCCAAGCCTGATTCACGTAATTAAAACCGTAGCGATGTCGCAGCGACTTAATCGTTGAAACTCTTTTCCAGTCAATACTGTCAAACCAACGTTTTAGAACATTTCTCGCCCAACGAACATGTGTGAATATTGTTCAATGATTTTACAATAGGACGACTTCTAAATGGGTCCGATCGACGGATGTCAATGGGAAAACTGTTTCAAAAATTAAGTCGCTGCGACATCGCTACGGTTTTAACAGTGTAGTAACCCTTACGACCGCTAAATTAATGAGGCAGCAGTATGAGATTACAATTATTATTTATATTATAATTGAACGACCTCTGTCTAGTATAATTCATTTACATAATAAAGTCATTAATATTTGCTTCCGTGCTTTTAACGAAACCAAAGTTTCTAATTAAGTTTATTCTAAGTTAATATAAAGCTTGTAATTTATATATTACACTAGTGGAACCGGCAGACGTTGTCATGCCCGAACTCGCAACGCCACCTACCCGGTCAAATTTTCCATATTTTCTCATTTTTAAACATTCCCAGGACATCTACAAATTAATATTTCAAAACCAAAATTAGCTAAATCGGTCTAGCCGTTCTTGCGTTTTAACGAGACTAACGAATGGCATTTATACCTTCTCCTGTATATAAAAACAAATGTTTTATTAACACCAACTGGTATTTTATTTGTAACGTACAGTGGCCTAAATTCTCGAATATCCTTAATGATCACAGGAAAGTTTGGTAATTAAAAAAACCAACCTAAACCACGTGATACTAAAGTAGGATTTACAGTAAGTGGAAATTATATGGAGGTATCTTAGATTCTGAATCACGTTTTATACGTCATCTTAATCCTAACATTTTAGGGTTCCGTACCCAAAGGGTAAAAACGGGACCCTATTACTAAGACTCCGCTGTCCGTCTGTCATCAGGCTGTATCTCATGAACCGTGATAGTTAGATAGTTGAAATTTTCACAGATGATGTATTTTTGTTGCCGCTATACACAGAAAAACAGAAAAAATAAACAATTTAAGTGAGGCTCCCATACAAAAGACAAGATTTTTTTGCCGTTTTTATAGATAATGGTATGGAACCCTTTGTGCGCGAGACCGACTCGCACTTGGCCGGTTTTGTTCTAAATAATAAGGAGTCCGCTTTCAGTTTAACCAAATACGGCTGGATTGTGTACTTCATAGGAAGCATTGTGTGTATTTCAGAGGAAGCATGAGAAATGTTAAAAGATTTCTGTAAATAGGTCTTTTAAAGATACTTTTACAAGTCAATGTTTAAAATTAAGAAAGAAAGAAATTTATTCGATGCAGTTCACACAAATTACATCTTCAATTATATTTACTTAAGGAAGTACGGTCGCCAGCACATCAAGCACAAAAATTTTCTCAGTTGATTTTGAACTTAATCATTAACAGTTTAAGGTTTAAAATCATTTGGAGAAATTTGTCAGTTTTGTATAACTTGATGTGATAGCGACTGTACATACGGAATTACCTAAAAGTGTTAGTTTGCGTCTCGTGGCGGCACCAAAGAGGCCCAGTTCAGCATTTTAGGCCACCAATGCCTGACGCTGTTTTCAACTGAACCTTTGCGAGGTGACACAGATGTAAATCACTTTATTTTTTTGTTTGTTTATCCCGGTAAATGTAGTTTGCACACCAAGAGTGCAAAAAAATTTGCGAAGTTTTTTATCATGGAAATTCGTTAAACTATATTTTTCCTGCTCTAATTTGCAAAAATTGTAGGGAAACGAAAAGGATGGCAATAATAGTCATATATGCACCTGCATACTGCACATTTTTGCATAGGTTGTATTCTAAGCGCGGGAGAGGTTATATCCGTGAATGGCGTTAATAACTAAACCATTAGACTTAGGTATGTCCTAAATTCCAATTTCTGAAACAAAATATTTCGACTTATTTACGCCAAATACGGATATTCAAAGTATTAGATGGCGCCAGCATTTTCTAGCTGACGACCTCTGAGAAGAAAATCCAAACAAACTCAGAGAATCATGGTCTCTTAAACTCCAGACATAGACAAATATGTGAGTGTACATAATCCAGGCCCAATGTCTGAAATTGCCTTTTGAAGAACAACCGGAACCGAAGACTTTAAGTCTTTTGTGAGGCCCAGAACCCTGGCTGCTGCTTGTGGTTCCACATACATCCAAAAAGACTGCGATAAAATATTGGCTGTCGATACAGGGTGGAAAGGGACAACGCACAACCGCTTACCATTTATTCAGTACATGATTCTGGATCCCCTTGCGTCGATATTTTCCGTGGTTTATTAAAAAAACTGCTTTGTCTTACACAATTGCAATTTCCTACACGGTCAAAATGTATGGACCAGCTGCTATTTTCTTAAATGGCCGACGAAAAATTTCAAAGCAGCCTGTTCAAGAATCATGTACTGAATTCATAGTAAGCGGCGCTGCAACGATGTCCCTTCCACTCTGTAATAAAGCTATGGAAGCTTAACTATATCAAGATTAATTGACGTCATCATCATCATCAGCCTATATCAGTCCACTGCTGGACGTAGGCCTCCTCTAGTGTGTGCCATTTCACCCTGTCCTCCGCTTTTTGCACCCGCTTGACGTTATACTATAACACATTTAAGCTAGTATCCCGTTTTTATGAACTACCTGTAGGTATGTTGTATGCATTCTGTTGTTACTATTTTATAGTGTAGCTATGTATTAGAATTTTAGAAATTGAAACTTAAAGCCCGACTACGAAAAAATCAACTAAAAAAACTAAGAATCACGAAATTTTCATACGTCCAGGGACAGTGGTTTACATTGTCGCCTGTCCGCAAAGATATATCCTTCCTTTTTCGTAGTCGGGTAATAAGGCTGCATTTCACTATGGAAGAATTGCCCCTACTCCCGTATAAATCAACTGTCGCAACAAACACTATCGAAAGTATAAAAACTCCATTTTTGTTCAGTTTGGTAATATAAAAAAAACTAATTTTAAAGGTCGTTTATTACACTTACCTTTTAAATTAAATTAAAGAAGTTTTCAGTTGAATATTTTTTTTATTCTTTAAGTGACTTGCAGATTTGATAGACTTTGTAGCGAAAGTCGAAAATGAAATAAATTGCCGAGTGACTTAATAGAGACTTTTTCGTAGTTAGTGAAATGAAGCCAAAAAATAATTTGGTTATCATTCGGTTGTAATTAAATCTATGTAACAGGATCGACTCGTCATGCGGTGTGCTGACACTCCACATCGGAGACAAGATCCTGGAGATCAACGGCACACCCGTCAGGAGCCGGCCTCTGAACGAGATCGAGAGGGTACTGGCTAAACCTGACGCTGTTATACAGGTAACTATGGTGATAACGCGGCAAACGAGCAGGCGAGCTACCTGAAGGTAAGTAGTCATCGCCGCCCATGGACATCGGAAATCAAAGGAGTTGCAGATGCGTTGGCACCTATTTAAGGATAAGGGAGGGAAGGAGAAAAGAAGAAGGAAGGGGACTGAGGGAGGAATTGGTACTACTTGTCATAAAATACACGATTTAAGACTAAACGGTGTAAATTGTGAATTTTGGCCGAATCTTCTATTTTACAGGAAAATCTTCTATGATAAAGATGTTTAAGCAATACTTAAATGTGTATAAGCTAAGGTTAATGTCACAATTTCTACTGCCGTGTACCGTACCTAGAATGTGTTATAGCCAAAAAATTTGCAAAAGGCCATAAGAAAAAAAAAAATCGCGGCCAAGGTTGACGATTTAGCCCTAACCCAATCCTTAAGAGGTTGGTTGGTATAGGTGACATCAAGTATATTAGGAAGAACAGAACCCTTATATTGTACAATAATGTTTCCATAGTTTCTGCCTACCCCTGTGGGAAAAAGGCGTGAGTGTATGTATGTATGTATGTATATGTTTCTATTTCACTAGCGCATAAAATCTCAGAAGTGAGATCCTGGTAATCTGTAGTACAGGCATTGTGCCTAGTTCAGACACCAGTCTCTCACAAACATTATACTGCAACTTATAATTATTATTACACTTGATGTTATTGTCTTATTATTTAAACATGTTTGTGAAGAGAAAATAAATATTTTTGTATTTGTATTTAATAACATTTACCAAAAAGAGTCGACCACACGATGAGTCAGGGAGGAATCTTCCTATCAATGCCCTATATCACGTGATTCTGTCTTCAGCTAGTCCTAACCTAACTCACATTATAATTATATGATGTCATTTTCAGCAATGATGACTTGATTTAGATTGACTCACAAGGAAACAAGTAAAGTTAACATTAAAAATGGATATCCTTATATAAGCATCTTCTTGTAATTCGAGAAAAGCAATTCGTCCTCCTAGCCCTTTCCTCATTAGTATAATAGTATTTTCAGTAATACTATTTTTAACGAAGCGACTGCCATTAGACCTCCGCAACCCAATTTCTGGACAATACCGATATTCGATAGACTGGTTGTCAGGCTTTTTTAGGATCTGACTAACACTAAAGAATATCATAGGTATGCCGAATGGGACCGGCTTTAACCAGTTTTCCAATTTTCAGCTCACAATCGAACACAGTCCAGATACAAACACAAAACGCTCACAGGCACCCACAACACACGCACACACGCAAACGGAAGTCGAGAAACCCGTTCATGAAAGGCCGCCCGTCGAAAGAAAACTCAATACCAAAGAAGACTGCAAATACAGACATTCCAATGAGAAAGACATAAGAAGAGATGTGGATGGGAGAAAAGAGAGACTGTTTAAGAGGAAAGGGGGAGAGGATGGGGGTAAGTGGGTTAACAAGAGGCGACAGACCCCGTCCTCGCCGCTGTTAGGGGATAAGGAGAGGAGTAGCAGTATGTCCAAGTTGCTTGATGTGTAAGTAAATAATGATGTTTTTGTTGACTTTGTATATCTACTATACAAAGTAAATGCTTTTAAGTATTTTTTTTCATTAAGCACTTTGAAAACCTAGTATCGATGTTTTAATAACGCAGCACAATTATTTCAAGCTGGTTTTTCCAGCCATAGAAAACACCTTCGATAAATATCGAGAATAAGAAACATCCATATCAGTAATAAACATATTTAATTAATCTACCATTTGATATCGTGATACTTGTGCGAGTATGTTAATGCTTCGGCAGTAGATTTTAAAGATATTAAGTAGGTAAGCTTTATACACAATTTATTGTTACATATTTAGAAGACAAGTAATTAAATAACACCATTGATAATAATTCAATAGATAAAAAAGCGTCTTATATGTGACATTATTAAAATGCATTTATTTCACCGATATAACCAATTTTTTTGCCATTTTGTAATTTTTAAATGGAGTATGGCTGGTATTCGACTTGCCATGTACACAAAAATACTTAATCACTGAAGTATTGTTGTTTATTCGCAGTTTGGACGGTGAAGAGCCTAGCGGTGTTTTGTGCGACCTGAGTCGTGCTCGATCATTCAGGGCAGAGCCCGCCCCCGGACAGAAGGTGTTCCGAGCCAGCGACCTGCTGCAGGTAAGGACTTCTTGATAACTCTATATATATAACAATTTGAAAAGATTTTTTCAAATCAGTCGGGTACTTTCAGAGCCATTAAATGCAAACAAACAATCAAATCTTTTCTCTTTATAATATTAGTTTAGATAAAATCGTGACTAGAAGTGAACTTTTGCTACAACAACTGAATTTATGAAATTTGGGTTGTTCAAAATGTATATAGGCGAATTGCAATGTGTAGATAAGAACTTAGTTTCAAAAAGGTTGTAAGATATAAGAAATGACAAATTATTAAAACCTTATCATTAACCCATTCCATTATCCCACTCTCCACCTCTCTCTAAACCTATATTGTTAAAACCTATATTGTCTGAAATTATATAGCCAAACACTATAATAATAAAAAAACCTTTCTATAATAATAATAATTATAAATTGACAAGATTGTTTGTTTCTTATTGTATGAATACGCTAATCTACTTTTTTGTTTGAGCCCAACTCTCCAAGAAGGCTAAGGCTCTTAGGATCCGAACAAGCGGGTAAAACCGCGGGGCAAATATAGTGTAAAGCGCGGCCGGGGTTTGGTAGTAAAGTATTAAAGTTGTATTTTTCTATTCTATTCTATCAGCCTATTGCCGTCCTCGACTGAAATTAGGTTTCCTTCAAAGAGGGCCAACCGTTTCAAAGTTGTATAAGTAAAAGAGTTGTTTAAAGCAGTGGTAGCCTAATGGCTAGGGCTTTGGACTTGCGATCATGTGGTTGCCGGTTCGAAACCCCCCATTGCACTACCGACGTGAACCCACTCGTAACACAAGCATTTAGCTTAGTACGAGGGGTAAAAAGATTACTAGTAATGTGTAAACCACATTGCTAGTAAGCTATGAGATTTCCATCCATGAATATTTAGTACATGAGTTGTTCAGGGCGAGCTGCTGGGCTCGGGTTTCTTTGGCGAGGTGTACAAGGTGACCCACCGCGACACTAACGAGGTGATGGTCCTCAAGCAGCTCTACCGCGTCGACGAGGATGCCCAGAGGAACTTCCTCAAGGAGGTAAACCACATTATACAACAACTACATACTACAATGTCCCCTCACATCCTGTTATCGCCATAATGTGCTAGTGAATAATGTAAAAAAAATATTGTGTAAAAAAAAGTGTCCATGGAGTTTCTTGCCGGATTCTTCTCCGTAGGATCAACTTTTTGGAATCGTGCAACTACAGTCAATAACGTTTCATAAACGCTTGTAAAAGTTTATTTAAAATAAAAACATTTGATTTGAACTCTTGCAATCATGACCTCCCTGGTCATGCATCGGAATAGGTAGTTTTAAGTACCAAATGACGTAAAACGAAATCCTAACATGGATATGCCTTGTAATCCTGGGATTGATATATTTACTCTTTTACCGAGTTTCATATGTCTTTTAAAACTTTTTTACCTACTTTAAACACATATTTAATTAGATTGTTCTTTTATTTATTTATACAAAAATATAAAAGTTATTATTAGTTCCTAAATAGCAGTTTTATCTCTGAACCCGGGATTAAAAGGCATATCCATGTTCATTTCGTAGATCACTTACGTCATTTGATACTTAAAAATTCTACCTATTCCGACCCCTTATGCGCAGTAATGTCACTGGCTGCTGGTAATGAACCTAGAGTACTTATCGTTCTTGGACCTGAAATAAAAATACCATCACGTCTGTATCTCCGAAAGGTTAAGGGAATTGTGAATGTTTAGCATGTTTAATATAACAAGCAGTATGTTAATTCTTAAATTCTGTATTAATAGTGCATGTGATGTTTGCTTGTAAGAATGTAATTTGGTTAATTTGTTAGCAAACCTTCAGTAATATAATAATGCAGGTGGCGGTGCTCCGTTCCCTGAAGCACCCGCACGTGTTGAGGTTCGTGGGCGTGCTGTACAAGGACAAGCGCCTGCACCTCGTCACGGAGTACGTCGCCGGGGGCACGCTCTACCAACTCATACAGGTCCATACACATACATATACATATTACTCTGGACAAAAACGAACACTGTTGCACATTCCCAATTCATTTTCCTATTTGAGTGAAGGAAAAATAGCGGGAAGGATTCGAACCTGCGTCTTCTGGTTAGGTACACCAGACGCTATGACTGCTAAGTGATGAGATCATACTTTGAATTCTGAACAAATTAATTGTGTAACAAAATAACTATTGGAACTTAAAAAAATAATATAAGTTGTTGGTTGTTAGGACAGCAGCTTGTCGCTGAGCTGGCGGCAGAGGGCGCAGCTGGCGCGGGACGTGGCGGCCGGCGTGGGGTACCTGCACCGGATGAACGTCATACACCGCGACCTCAACTCACACAACTGTCTCGTCAGGGAGGTAACATACACTCATACCTTACATATATATATATATATATAGAGCTCGGCAGCGGCGTGGGGTACCTGCACCGGATGAACGTCATACACCGCGACCTCAACTCACACAACCGTCTCGTCAGGGAGGTAACATACACTCATACCTTACATATATATATATAGAGCTCGGCAGCGGCGTGGGGTACCTGCACCGGATGAACGTCATACACCGCGACCTCAACTCACACAACTGTCTCGTCAGGGAGGTAACATACACTCATACCTTACATATATATATATATATATAGAGCTCGGCAGCGGCGTCGGGTACCTGCACCGGATGAACGTCATACACCGCGACCTCAACTCACACAACTGTCTCGTCAGGGAGGTAACATACACTCATACCTTACATATATATATATATATATATATAGAGCTCGGCAGCGGCGTCGGGTACCTGCACCGGATGAACGTCATACACCGCGACCTCAACTCACACAACTGTCTCGTCAGGGAGGTAACATACACTCATACCTTACATATATATATATATATATATATATATATAGACTTCTTTTTTCCTGACCTCGGTTTATCTATGTAATTCTCAGTAGCAGCTCGGAGTCTTGATTTGTGCCCGGTTAATGACAATAGGCTCGCCCCTTATAACATGGGACCTAAACATACCGGCGAACTGTGGGTGTACATTACGTACACCTCTGCCTAACAATTCGGGGAATACAGGCGTAATGGCATGATATGTAATCGAATTTTATTAATTGTTAAAATATTTTGATTGTTACATTGTCAGGACAAAACGGTGATAGTGGCGGACTTCGGCCTGGCTCGCATCGTGCAGCGCACCGCCAGCAGCTCGCTCGACCGGCGACAGTCACACAACACGCTACGACGGAAACGATACACGGTAACAAACAAACAAGAAAGAAAGACATACATTTATTGACACAAGCAAGACGACATACATTTATAGACACAAGCAAGAACGACACATATTTATTGACACGAAAAAGAACAACACACATTTACTGACACAGAAAGAACGACATACATTTATTGACACAAGCAAGAACGACACACATTTATTGACACGAAAAAGAACAACACACATTTATTGACACAAGTACGACACACATTTATTGACACAAGAAAGTACGACACACATTTGTTGACACAAGAAAGAACAACACACATTTATTGACACAAGAAAGTACGACACACATTTATTGACACAAGAAAAAATGTCACAAATTTATTGACACAAAAAAGAACGACACACATTTATGGTCACAAGAAAGAACAACACACATTTAATGACACAAGAAGGAACGATACACAGGTAAAATTAAAAATGAAAAAAAATAAAATAAGGTCATTAGGCGTCCTTTCAGCATGCTTACCTCGAATAAGTCAACTCAGTATTATTATTACATAAGAAAATGCACGCGCCCATGCATAACATATTATTATATTAAAAACTAGTGGGCCCGATAGATATTGTTCTCCCCAAACTCGATCGCAGCGCCACCTGCCGGCTTCATTTTTTTTCATAATTTCACACCGTTTAAACATTACCTGGACTTTCACAAATAATTCAAAACCTAAATTAGCCAAATCGGTCTAGCCGTTCTAGAGTTTTTGCGACACTAAGAAACGGCACCTTCTCCACCAGGTAAACCACTTTTTGACGGATGCAGGAACGAAACAATGTTTAATGATTTACCGGAGGAATTGAAGAGATGTGAAAGTATTGAGATATTTAAATCTAAGCTCAGAAAATATATATGTACCTAGTGACGTTACCAACACACCAGATGCAATTTCTATTATACTTAAATATGTAAACTTAGTATCTCATTTTAAGTGAACTGTAATAATATGTTCTTATGAGAAATAAATTCTTTAAACCTAAACAATGCAATTTTCGATCCGATTATTGACACTTCGATTACTGTCTAGTACTGATTATCGATTTTTTGGATGTCGGATCGAAAATGGTGTTCTTGCACCATTTAAATAAATATGCATAATATTTATCTGATTGTATTAATTTTCGTATAATATTCATTTTCCATTCATTGCTTTTTAAAAAGATTGTTTAATTTATATTGTATTGATATTAGTGTGGGTGCCATTTTCCAATACTGGTTTAATATCATTGTATACAATTATTGCAGCGAATACATTCGATTCCATTACTATTTAGACATGATAGAATGTAACTAAATTTTTTAACTTAACAATTATCTTTTTTTTTTTGGAAAATTGCTAATTGAAATTGCAATTATTGTGTGTGTATGGTTGAGTTGTACCATCTAATGAATTACTCTTAATGGCTCATAACGTAGCAAGATTTTGTATGTGTGTTGCAGGTTGTGGGCAACCCGTACTGGATGGCGCCCGAGATGATGAACGGCAACGTGTACGACGAGAAGGTGGACGTGTTCTCCTTCGGCATCATACTGTGCGAGGTTAGACTATACTACCATCACGCCTAGGCTCCCGAAAGGTCCGGGCAGAAAATGTATTGATACTTTTACAGTTAACTGGTATATTTGAAGCCCCAGATCGCAATAGAAGGCGAGCCTATTGCCATGTATTGTTATATTTTATTTGTTACTCATTTTCATAGAATTGATTTAGTATCGAGTTGGATTTAATTTGAAAATATAAATAAACGTCTATAAAATACACTTATCTGGGTGATTCAATTCCTAGATCAACAACTTACACCAAAGGTTCAAAAACCAAAAATTCTTAATATTCTTGAACGTTAAACGTTATTTACCCACCTAGTACAGGAGATAGGGTAAATTTTTGTAATTTTATTGTAACCATCACAAAATAAAATACTGTAAGTTGTCACTAATTGTAAACTTTTGTTACCTTTTTAGTGGTGAGAAATAAACAATTTTATTTATTATATTTTTTATGCTATAATAAATGGTGTATGAATTAATTAACCTGTCATATACCCGTTATTTGAACAGATAATCGGTCGTGTATCAGCGGACCCGGACTTCCTGCCGCGGCGCGGGGACTTCGGCCTGAACGAGGCGCTGTTCGTGGAGAAGTTCTGCCGCGCCGCGCGCTGCCCGGAGCCCTTCTACCGCATCGCCTTCCTCGCCTGCGACCTCGACCCTGATGCCAGGTATACACCGCTAGCGTGTCGATTCGCCCCACTGATTGTATGATCTGTACGGGTCATACAGATGGAGGGGTGAATCGAAACGAAACTTGAACAATGATTGCACGTTTGCCTTAACTGTTGATTGATGAGCTTCTGCGCCACAGGTTGTGGGAATGATATCGGATCCTCGGGAAAAAATACAACCTACAGGTACATATTCTGGATGTGTACAAAATCCTTAATTAGAAGAAAGGTTTAAAAAAATATTTAAAAAACCCCCGACAATTGGATTATATCACGACCTAAGAACACTCCCAACTAAATAACCTTTCAAACAAAAAAACGAAATCAAAATCGATTCATCCGTTCGGGAGCTACAATACCAATACAATACATACACACAGACACGTCATACTTAAAACACCCCGTCGTTTTTGAAATTGTATTTTTTAACTTTTCTTCAGACAAATTCGTGTTTGTTTATTTATATTATTAAATATCAATTGCGTTAACTGACAGTAGAATTATACAATAATAATTGACCCCATTGTGTAAGCTAATTACTTGAAATAAAACAATTTTTTTCGGAATTTGTCGTATTCGACTGCTTTATTATTCCAGTGGTCCTAAGCGCGAATGCTACGCTAGGTTCGATCCCTAGGTCGAGCAGAGTGTTATTGGGTTTTTCTATGAAATTCCCAGTAGCAGCTCGGCGTCTGGATTTGTGCCCGGTTAATGGCAATAGGCTCGCCCCCTATTACATGGGACCTTAACACACTGTCGAAATGTGGTTTTATTCCCCGAAGGGTCGTACTAATGTACAAAAGCCTGATGGTATGTTTTCCGGAATTTATCGAGTTGATTATTTATATTATTTCTCGTTGTCAGTGTTTTTTTTAATCCTTTACAGAAATGTAGTAAATCTTAAATATCTTTAATTCACGTTCTATTTCAATGACAAATACATAAAGGTGATGACAATAAATAGTAATGTAGGGACACTGCTGACGCATTACATTTGCACTGTACTAGCTTAGCGACTTAGCGCAGCGCGGCAGTCGTCTCCCTGCACCCAATCAGTTAGGTCGTTAGTAGTAATGTAGTCAATAAGTATATGTATTAAATCTGGTACCAGTAAAGTATTATATATAATGTGACGACCTTCATTCCACAACCACATCACTTCGAACCCCTACAGTAATGTTTGTTTTTTTTGTGCAGGCCTCCTTTTGAGGTGCTAGAGATCTGGCTGGAGAGCCTGGTGAGGTACGAGGGCGGGGAGGGCGAGGAGGGCGAGGCCTGCTCCCCGCCCTCCCTGCTGGCTGACATCACGCAGTACGCCCGGGGAGCCGCGCAGAGGGCAAAGACTACACTACACAACTGTCAACACAGGTACCACACACTACAGCTTAAACAAAAAACGCCAAGTGTGCTACAAATAAAAACATTTCACAACAACCCAATTTAAATAACGATTATTAAAATAAATAAATATTACTATCACTAGTTTATATTAGTACTAACAAATATGGAACATTTCTGGAATAAATGTTTATTTATTAACATATAAAAAACATTACTTTGTCGCTTTCAGTAATGACAGTAACTGTGGCTCCCGCCTCAGCAAAGCTGAGAGTGAGATCAGCGTACCAGACACCGGAGTACTCAAGGTAAACACTACACGGAGGCTCAATTCCTCCCTCAGTCCCCTTCCTTCTCCTTTCCTCCTTCCCCTCCCTTTTCCTTAAATAGGCTCGGCAACGCATCTGCAACTCCTTTGGTTTTGCAGATGTCCATGGGCGGCGATGACTACTTACCATCAGGTAGCTCACCTGCTCGTTTGCCGAGTTATACCATAAAAAAAAACTATAATTACAGAATATTTAATATCCATCCGATTATTTTTATTCTATGGGACACTGACACAGCTCTTCTCTAAGAATTAAAGTACTAAGTTTTAATCCACAACCTCTAATACGGGTTTGGCAGATTTCAAAAAAGGGTCGGGCAGTTCCTTCATCATAAACAAGTGATAATAATTATTAATATAAAACGATAAAGTATAAATAAAAATGTTCTGGATTGAACTGGACACATTAATATTCAATTTTTTTTATGGATTTAACAAATTTGTTTGTGTATTGTGAGCTATTCTCTCAATGAATTTGCTAAACTGAGGGTTATTCTCATACAATTGCCTTTTGCATGGGCCTGAATATACTGGCGGACTGTGGGACTACATAAGTACAGCTCTGCCTAATCTTTTGGCAACAAGAACGTGATGTTAAGTAATTAATTATTTGTTTGAAGTCGAACTCGAACGCAACGCTGTCGGTGCCGGAGCCCCTGGAGCGGGCGGAGGGGCCTGAGGGGCCGGGGGGGCCGGGGCTGCCGGCGCGCGGCTGGCGGCTGGGCAAGTGTGTGTCGGCCACGCACATCGGCGCGGCGCCGCCCACGCCCAGCGCTGGGCTCAGCCGCAGCCACCACGCGCTCCACACCGCCGGATACATCCTGCACGCCGCTGGCAACACCATCAACATCACTAAGGTACCATATGGCAAAGGCCTCTGAAGCCATGCCAAAAATATTACAAAAAAAGGTACCATATCACACCTATAATATAACTCTACAAGTGGAAGTCGAGCACGTCGACAAAAAAGATCGATTTACAAAAAAAAAATATCATTTACAAAAAACCTACAGAGTATTAGAACTCCTTTAGAATTGTATCACTTCAACAAACTATAATAATATCATCGTCCTAAGTATTAAATAAATAAAGAAAGGTATAAATTCTATAGACTGAATTTTTTTTTTACTTATGTTGAAAAGGGCTTAACGTGAAAATACCAATGGTGTGTTAAAGCTATGTTATATGGCCCATTGTTTTAGGTGGATGACATCACAAAATGGCTGGACCCTCCGCCCCTCAAACGAACATCGCCGGACTCCCAGCTCAACAAGCTGCAGGAGAACACCAACAAGAGCCGCAAGGTGGAGCCCGCGGAGGAGTACGACGCGGCGCTGCCCCCCTTCCTGCGGAACCAGTCCGTCGAGGGCCTGGAGACGCACTCCAAACACGAGGTAGACCTCCCCCTGCCTTTCTGCAGGCACATCAGCATCCCCGACAGCTCCAACCGCCACGACGACGAAGACTCCGACTCTTCAGACGATGATGACGACACAATCAGCACTTGGCATCGCAACGTCAAGATTTTCGACAAAATGGACGTCGATCCTAAGAACGTTATAGCAAATATTGTTAAGAAAGGAGAGAATTTGCTGTCGAAAAAATCTAGCTACGATGTCACTGATGTGGTGTTGAGGAATCCGGAGTGTTTGACTAACGAGAGGAAAATCCCTGACGTAGACTACAGGAGGTACAATATCGACTATTTGACCAAGAGCCCGCTAATGGCGGAAGGCGTTAAGAACATAAGCAAGACAATAGAGAAAGAAAAACCTCAAGAAAAATCCGGATTCTTCCACAAAAAATTGCTCTCACCAAAGTTCACCCGCCTCTTCAAACCAAATACAGCAGAAGTGGTCAGAAATAAAGAAGTCGAGGACAAGGATAAGTCTAGAAGTAAGTTCTTCGTTCAACGACCGTCTTCCCCGAGCAACATCGGCCGCTCCTACAGAATCAGACCGTTAGACTCTGACAAACCAGTGCTCAACAACGACGTGTTAAAGTCGGACATTAAACTAGCCAGCATGGGGAAGCCGATGACTCCGATATTCCGACGGCATCTAGCCGAGAAACCCGACTTCGCGGACGGTAGGTTCAGTTACAGAGATCGAAGATCCAAATACGAGCCGAAAGCGAACGAAGAATCGAAATTCATAGATTTAGGACGCAATAGGATTAAAACACCACTTGGTACTATAGAGCCGGGCACAAAATTGACCCCGTTAATTCGTAGTTCACAAATTAATAATATACCATCTTTGGCCACTGTGCCCGAGAAAAAGGTTGATAAAAAAGTTTGTGAGTCGCCCGGTTTGACTAAACGGCGGGAGCCGGGTATTTCGCGAAGTAACTATGTGAGTTTGGCTAATTTGAAGATCAACGGTAAAGGGAAGGACATTGATGACAAGTGCAGGCGCGGAGCCACCGAGGAGTCGCCCGCAGAACGTGTTATATAAATGTAGTTGGTTTTTTGACGACTGACTGAAAAAGTGTATTTTTGAACGTCAATATTACAAAATACCTGGATTGAGTGCATTTTTGAACGTCTAGACTACAACAGATAGTATATAAAATAACTCGTTTATCTTATAAGTTTGTTGGAGATCAGAAATATTGAAAAACTATTGACATGATTGACTGACAATAACGAGCTGGCACACATTTCTAAAGGAAATTTTCTTGCTTGTTAAATGCTATAGCATAATAGCATATAATGTTCCCACTGCTGGGCCACAGGCCTCCTCTCGGTGAGAGGGAGTGGGCTGCAATCCACCACGCAGGCACAATGCGGGTTGATAGATGTCACATGTCTTCGAACTTTTGGTTCTAGAACGGTTCCCTTTCATTGACCGTTTTGGTAGCAGTATTAATGAAATGATTTACACAAAGTAACCAGTATGTTTACATCCCATGCAATAGAAAGCGAGTGCGATTCAAAGCCCCAATATGACAATTTGTGTTAGTAACCCACTATACAGGAGAAAATCTTCGGATGAGGCAATTTTTTATTAAATTTGTCCCAGGTATGATAGTCAGTCGTTACAAAACCAAACTCTATACAATTCTTGCCACGTTACACTAATTATACAATTGTTGATTCGTTGTACTTATCACGAATGCTCTGTTTTATACACATTTGTAATCGCTTGAGAGTTTCCTGGTTTTGCGGCGAATATCAGATATTACAAGCGAGAGTTGTTTGAGAATTGATTGCTTGTTATTTTTGTCGAGAAATTGTATATTGAATCACTTTTAATGCAAGCTTTGGGTTAATTTGATGCGGAATATTATTCTCGTATACAGAATATTAATTATTAAGATTTTACCTATACTTTACATTTGGAAAATTCAATGCATATTCACGTTGTTGCGTTTATAAAGTTTTATTTAAGATCTCGAAAATTAAATTAAGTATTATAAATGCTTTTACTTTTCTATTGGAACGATTCAGTAATGGCAGTGCCTTGCGGTAAGACTTTTGCGTAGTCAAGTTAAATTCAAATCCATAATTAAATTGATGAATGTCACAAGGACAGAGTGTGACAAGATTATCCTAATTCCATTCAATATTCTTACTAAATCATTATCTATATTACATACTCAATATTGGTATATTTTATTTACTCGACATTTATTATTGTATTTTGAGTAATGCTTATAGATAACGCTGATTTTAAGTCGCGATGAGCTTTCATGTTGCGTCAATTAATGAAAATATTGCGCTGTTATCGCGCAGTTTAAACGTAATTCAAATTATGTTGTATGAAAGATAAAGTAAGCTGTAATCATTAACATACGTGTAATAATATCTCCATTTGATTCAACTCGGCATAGTTAGGCGCGAGTCGAGCTCGGTATAGTCAGCATTAAATATATCGGGACGAACAAACTGTAAAAGTTAAGTTTTGTGTGACTTGACGTCTACTGTTATTTTGCATCGCAACGAGTTGACCAACTATTAGATATCACGATACATATGGTATGGTTATGGTATGATGAACATTATTAGAGGTAACTTTAAAATCATTCGAATAAAAATATTTAATGTTTATTCTAACGAGAATCTAAATAAATTTTCCCAATAAACGAGGGTTGAAAAAGTTAAAAAAATTGTCAATTTCAAAGTTTAGTTTCTGGATAAAAATGCAACTGAAAAGTTATCCGTATTCACGTTAAAATTAATGTTAATTTTTGGAGTGATTTTAAAGTACACAAGAGTAATTTGACAAGAGTATTAAACAATGAAGAATAATAAAGTATGTAGCACATCATATTGTACAAAACTGACAAATTTCTCCAAATGATTTTAAACCTTAAAAGGTTGATGATTAAGTTCAACATCGACTGAAAAAAAATCATTTTGTGGTAACCTAATGTGCTGGCGACCGTACAGTTATTCTGCTTGTCGATACGATTATGTACCTAGATATTTTAGATATAAACAGGTTATATGACCTGGAATGTAAGGTGCTCCCGCCTTTAAAATATTTTTGAAAAGCAATCAAAATTAAAAACTAACAAACCCTCAATAAGGAGTTTATAGTTATAAAACTATTTTCACATTCAATGGGTAACTATGGATTTCGCTGTAATATAAAAAAAATAATAAACCCCCGACAATAATTGCATTTTATCTCGACCGATTCATAAAACATAGCTAAGAACAGTCCCGACTAATTCACCTTTCAAACAAAACAAAAATTTTAAACAAAATTAAAATCGGTTTATACTTTCGGGAGCTACGATGCCACAGACGGACACACAGACACGTTTTACAGTTTTTAATTTGTTTGAAAATCTGATGCATTCGAAATAATTACAAAGACATCTAAAGTTACCCATTCATGTACTTATTATATAAAAATTATTGGATCAGTATTCGCTTGATATATTCAGAGTCAAAATGAACTCAAGCTTGGAGTCTATAAGATTCAAATTCGCAAAACAGTTTTAGCTTCACGCGTTTGTTATAGTGTCTTAAGCAGATATACGGAAATATACACAAGTTGTTTTCTATAGTAGTTGTATTTGTACCGTTTTTATATTGTAGTGGAAATATTTGATTGTTTAGGAACAAATGCATGTTTATTATAATGGTTTAATCATTTAAGCATGTAAACCAAGCACCATTTGGTTCCCAAACTAAAGCGAATTACCCAAAACCTAACCGTAAATTGTGTTAAAAATAAACGTACCTCACGAAATTTTAGGTATAAACTAATTGGTTTCGTCACTTGAAAACTTTAGAAAAAAAGCATAAGATATTAATTATTTGTTCTCTTATAAATTGTAATTAAGAACAACAGTGAAATGTCCCATTTAATTCTGTCCAGATCAAAAAATCATGTTATATTTATTTATATTATCAACATGTTAATGGAATTGTACTTCTTTAAAATATTTTATCTATGTTCGGAAATCTGTGCCATTTATATGCCAATGTACTGTAAGCCATTCAAAGTGTCACCCACTTATAAAACTGTTTATTCCCCAGTGGTGTTAGTTATATTGAAAATTATACTATGCGTCATAAAATTAAGGTTCAGTTTTCAAAAGCATGTTTATATTTGAGTGACACATCCATTGACTCGTCATTACCTACCTAAGAAATTTATGTCCTCGTGAAAAAAACAAAACCACGACATTAGATATTAAGTTGTATCGGACAATACTGTAACTGTATTAATTTATTAACATTTTAGTGTTATGCTTTAGGTAAGTTTTCTTTTTTAATTATTTTGATGAAGTCTGATTTATATTTGTGACGCAGGGTGCCATTCTTATGTAATTTAATGTGGAGTTGTATAATAATGCTATGATTGAAACTTTACAAGAATGGTACACACGGCCACACATCAAGCTATACAAATCCAATTTATGCTGACCTCGCATTATAAAGGCTTATAGTACAGTCGCCAGCAGGTCAAGGTATACAAAACTGTCAAATTTCTCCAAATGATTTTAAACCTTAAATTCTTGAAGATAAAGTTCAAAATCAACTGAAAAAAATTGACATTTTGTGGTAACTTCTGTTCTTAGACTAGGAGGGTCAAGATGCTACATAAAAAATTCACAGCAGTTTTAGTTTTCTAATCTCAATATTCTGTCGTGAGAATTAGAATACGGAGGACAAAGCTAATTAGCTTAATTCAACACATAAACCCTACGTTACGTCTTGGGCATGGATCCCAACATAAATGCCTAAAACCCCGCGTTTCCACTGACGACAAAACATGTTGCAAACATCTATGTTACTCTAACTCTGAAAGAGTGAGTGGGATAGGTAGCTGTTTACATGTTTTCAATAATGTATTTAAACATTTCCCGCCAAAAACAATCATGTTACGATGAAGAATTTGGAAAATTGTCTTATGCCGTTTCAAACATAGCATTGTTAATATCAACACTGGACAAAATCAATCTCATTATTAATTCTAATTTCTTTTACGTTCGACATTAGGTCGTGCTCATATTTTTACCTTATCTGTGATACGTTATGTTTGTAAAACGCCGCAATAACAAGTATTATAGGTGTCTTTTTAGTTTATAATCTTGATATATTTTTTTATATTTTTCTAGTTTAAGAATTTGAACGCCAACGACGTTTATTATAATATACGATAAACAGTTGTATACTGTTCGTTTTTAGTTCATACGACAGGTTTGGATATGTATTCTTGTTGTAAGTAAACGCTTGGCGTTCAAAAGCTAAAGATATAAGTACTTAATATAATATTAAACACATTAACAGTTGTAACATCGAGTATTCCGTCTGCGACATTCCAAACGGTTTTGTAAGTTTTCCTTTTGTATCTGTTTCTAAGTACAAATGAATAAAGGATTATATTCAGTATTTGCATTTTTACTTACACTTTTTAACTGTACGCACGGCTACAATTAATCTATAAAAAACCAGTATAGGCTGGCCTTTAATTGTGCGGAAAACCTTTACAACAGGAGGTCAGTCTCAACTGGTTTTGTATAACTTGATGTATAGCCGTGTGTACGTAAAGATACAGTCCAAACAACTAACCTAACAGCTCATAATAACATATCATCACGTCTGTATTCCCCGAAGGAGGGTTATGTAGAGGTGTAATAGATCAATTCATACGTACGAACGTGGTAAAATGTAATAAGAAAACACGTGAACCGTAAAATATTCTTTATTTGTAAACAAATTCGAAATTGGGTATTCAAATATAACGGTAGAACGTATCTAAGGAACGTAGAAAATATATTGCGTTCTCGATATCAGTACCAAGTATCTACAGAATACAATAACAAAATTTATCGACGATAAGTACTTTATCGACTTCGATATAAATCTACAGAATATTTTTTATTCATGGGCAAACCTTCTCAGACTTGAATACTGTAAGTTTGTTTTTTAAATAAGTATTTCTGTGATACACCACAGCTGATTTTGAGATAAACGCCTTACGTCAGATAGTCGACTTATTGAAAAACATTGCTTTTATTTTATTACCCGACTGCGCCAAAAAGCGGGTTATATTTTTTTTCGAGAGTATGTTTTGTTTTTTTGTTGTCAAAGGTTTGATAGACATCAAGTCTTAGAAAGTTTGCAAACGATTAAAAAAAACACCCATAATCGCATAATTCTTAAAATCACGAAGACAGGTTTGTCCGAATTACATTAATTTAATGTGTTTAACAGGAGTTATAAAGGAAATATAATTATTATTACGTCAATTAAAAAAGAAAGCCAAACTTTTACATACCACGTTTTCTTTCAACGCTACTGTGAGCAGTTAAGTTTCTTTTAAAATTTTAATACTATCGTTAGGTTAAATGACAGCTTTCGATCAATCGTAATATTTTCACTAGAAAAATACTAAGGATCCGGTATGGGTCCAAATATGATCAAAAGTTACTGCTCAATATGGCTTTATAAGCCCCAAGTATACAGTAGCAAAAACATCCTGCTCTCGTGATTTTAAAACTTATGACGAACTATAAAAAGTAAACTACGTTAGATAGGAATAGTGTGCACAATAATATTGTCATACATTGGACATCGAGATACAGAGGATCAAGAGCCATAAGAAAAGGTTCCTAGAAGCCCATTCTGCCGTCGTAACAAAAAAGGGCACAACTAACATTTTTCAATATTTTTTACAATAAATATAGGCAGATT
The DNA here is from genome assembly GCA_958496365.1 of Subacronicta megacephala. Classification (NCBI taxonomy): domain Eukaryota; kingdom Metazoa; phylum Arthropoda; class Insecta; order Lepidoptera; family Noctuidae; genus Subacronicta; species Subacronicta megacephala. The sequence continues at coordinate 1,183,135 of OY292534.1, forward strand.
GGACTATTAATTCTGATTCCAAATATGTATAAAAAAAGTGTAGTTGTGCCCTTTTTCGTTACGACGGCAGCATTGACAACAAGCTATTATGATATCCTGCAATAATGAACACCCATACTAAGTAGGGATGATAATTGCGTGCAGGTATCTATAAATCACTCGCTATAAATGGGCACGTAAAGTTATATACTTAGTGTGTTTTTTTTTACATGATTTGAGTAATAATCCTAATTAGAAGTTTTAATTGATTTTAGATTTTTTTTTAACATTTTAAAATAAACAGGAGTTGACAGAATGAGTAGGAAGTTTACGAAGTTGTAAGCTTATTGCTTTTGTGAGAAAGTAAAACAAATATTTATGGAGGCATGCACGGCTAGCTACTAATTTAAATTGGCGCGAAACAATGAAAACATTGACTCTCATGACGTTTTAATTATATTCATACTGATTGTAAGTACTGGGAGCCAACTACGAATATCGAACGATGAAACTGGGATCGAAACAAAACAACAACGCACAAATAATCTTATTATAGGTACAGCACCAAACTTGCCATCGTCAGTGCAAAATAGACCTTGGCCCCTAGACAATGTCACATCTTCATTATCGATGACGAAGTTAGATATCATTTCGTTTCCGATAAGGAAATGAATTGTGTAGGCTTCCAGCGTAAACTGGGTTTGTATAGCTTGATGTGTAGCCATGCGTACCTATTATTTAACTAGTAGTATATATTAACGTTTACATTGTAACTCACGGAAAACATCCAAATAATTGTACGGTTCAATACACTTTTGCGGTAGGAAAAGCTATACCTACCTACATCAGTTGATATTTCGTCGTCGGCACCTTGATTGTGTAATTAATTCACTATTACAGCAATACAGATAATCACAACGCGATTTATGTTCAATAGGAATAACATTAGTGCTTATTAATGTACGGACGTGCTTACATAGTTAGATACTGAAGTATGATGCATCGAAAAATAACCGAGATTACTGAGAAAATTCAGCTATTCATAATTCATCTAAATATGTGCATTTCATATAATAGGTATTGACAAATTTTTTTTTATTTGAATCAGGTATGACAAGTCAATTTATATGCGAATACGAATATTTTGACTGCAAATTATGATTGAAACTTACTACTTATATTGCAAATAAGTACTTAGAAATGGTTAAGAATTTGCGAATAAATTTAATTCGGAATTAATTTGCAGCCAAAACATAGTCCTATTTGATATACTCTAATGGACGCTTTACCAGTTATAAAGAAACTGTTTATGATCTACAAATTCAAAGTTTAATAAGATATAAAAAAATACTGTTTATGTTTTGTTCGATTTTTTAGTAATGAAGCTTCCATCATAAACATAAGACATACATACCATCACGCCTGTAATCCCCGAAGGGTTAGGCAGAGGTGTACTAATTTTACACCCACACTTCGCCGGTATGTTTAGGTCCCATGTAATAAGGGGCGAGCCTATTGCCATTAACCGGGCACAAATCCAGACTCCGAGCTGCTACTGAGAATTTCATAGAAAAACCCAATAACACTTTGCTCGACCTGGGGATCGAACCCAGGACCTCTAGCGTAGCAGTCGCGCTTAGGACCACTAGACCAATGAGGCAGTCAAACAATAAACATAAGAAACATGCAATTAAATTTTACCAAACCAGAAATCGCAATTCTAGTTGTTCACAACACTAAATTACATTGCGAACTAACCTTTCTCAAACAATTACGTTTACGTACTGATTCTGCAAACCTTTTCAAGGATGCGATTCGATCATTAGTGTATTTCCTGAGACCATTTGTCGATGTCGATAGATGAGCTAAACTTCTTATTATAATACACATTATTTTTTACATAACAGAAGATGTATGCTAGCCGAACGGTTGCCTTCTGTTATTATAAATTCGTTTCCCTTTTTAATATAGAGGTTGGCTTTTCAAAATATTTAAATATGTTAATTCTGACATCTAAACTTTACAGGATAAACATGACCGAAAAAAAAACAAATGTTAATGAAACCACTTTATGGCTGAATGATTTTGAATGGAGCACCCGCAAACTTTATTAGATTTATACAATGGAAAGTTATTTATGTTATTCTCCATTTAACGTTTTTTATAGTTAAATATGTAAGGAGTATTACTAGGACGACATGGTCGCTTTCCCTTTGTGTACCAAGTTCTTTAAATAAAGATTAAAAAAAGCGTCCTCAGTCACGGACAAAATTAATATGTGTAATATTATTAGTATTTTTATTCGTTTTTTTTTAACGCTGGCAACACGATAATGTATAAGTCATCAGGTTCTGCGGTGTAAAGCATAAAATATATCTTCGCAATTTTAGGCTTTGTATTCTCTTGTCCCATCTACCAACATCTTCAGTCCCGTCCATTTCATTTCATCAAGTCCCCCTCTCACTTAGTGTAAAACTATTTAAAAAACAGTATTGAGTCTATAAACTAGTCTAGTCTATAAATCAGGTATACGTGGTAATTTAGACATTACTTACACATAGTTTCAGACATGTATTTTTTCTTAAACTACTAACTAGTATTTTGACTAAGATTAGGTGAGCTGTGTTTTGGTATAAGATGAGAGTTTCAATAGAATTATTGAGCATTATTTTTGTTGAATTCTCTTGCACCTAATGCCATATTATTATTTTGTCTATAAAATCCAACAAGTATCAGATTCCTTGTTTACAAAATGTAGTAACATTTTTAATATAGCTGATTTGTATTAGTTGAATTTTGTTAAACAATATTTTATATGGAATTAAGGGCGAATTCATAAGATATTAAAAAAATAAACAAGTGCCTCTTTTTTAAATCATGTAAACTAAGGTTTAAGATATATGTCCACTTCTTTCAAATGCCATTTCACGTGGAAATGTAGTCATTATCAAACCTGCGTTTTCTTAGCTTTTGTAGTAAGGATTAGCTTAAATCCCAAAAAAACATAACTTTTCGGTGTCTAATATTTTTAAATTAAAACAAAAACTCTCATCTTTCAATTATACCAACACAGATAACTCATTACACAGTTTTCACGTTCAAAGAACTTCAAATCTCTTAAGGGCCGTTAAGGGTGAATTTCGTTGAATGCAAAACTTTAATACCCACCTTCCTAATGCTAATAATAATAAATGTGTAACGTTAAAACATGCAAGTGCTTGATATGTGCGATAAATATGCTAAAATTGTGAATTATATTGCTGACGATTCCTTACTATTACTAATAAACTGAGAGATTTACGTCTACAGACGATGACAGTCTTATTTATGAAAAAAAAAAAAATTGAGGCTTTTAAGCTGTCGCCCCAAAATAATGTATAAAATTGTGCGATAAACAAAGATTACAAAATATATTATCAAATCAAGATCTTCAAGCAATAGTGAGCAGCCGAAGGCTAAATATGAATATGAATCTCATGTTAATGGATTTATTTTACGTAAAAACATTATAATATTATTATGTACATCCAGCACATCAGGTTATACAAAACTGTCAAATTTCTTCAAATGATTTTAAACCTTAAAGTGTTGATATTTAAGTTCAAAATCAGCGGACATTTTGTGGTAACTTGATGTGCTGGCGACCTACCTACCTAAAAATGTGATGGATGCAGGACCATTTGCTATTATAAAGCGGATAATCGTGCGCATATGTAAATTAAAACTATTTTAATTATTGCATTATTAAACAATCTCCAAATATAAAGCCTCTACAGGCTTGCCAAAGTAGCTACTTGTAAAAGCGAGCCAAGCGAAAATAGTAAATATAAAAAAAACTATAAATATTAAAAGATAATTACAAAATCTTTCATGCACATATTATCAGTAATATACTTAAATAAGTTACGTGTAATATTTGCTGAAAAACCATGAGTAGATAATACTTTGAAACTAATATAATCACAAACATACAATTTAGTGAATGGACGATAATTATATCCACATTAAAACATATAAGTAACAAATTACAACACCAAAACATAATTACGTTAATCACGAAATTATTAAACAATTAATAAAATACATACATGAATTAATTGCATTAATTTAAGGGTTGTTCTGAAGGCCGATTCAGGTTAAATAATTTAACAAACATTATCTAATTCAACTCAATGCATGGCAGTTTTCATATGTTTTAAAGATGCATTTTCGTTACAGTGTATCAAAGCAATGCTAAAACTATAAATAAAGAAATATTTTGTTTTACGGTTGAAGTAAATAAGCTGCTGAACTTGACCTTCTGACACTAATAGGAAGACGTGTTGACAAATATAGATATAATAAGGTGGCCATACTTCTATGGCACCGAAGGTATGCCGTATAAATTGATGCAAAGCTCAAAACAACTACAATTTATTATAATTATTCGTTTAGCACTCGTTTTTAAATTCGTTCCAGCTGCGCCCTGGAATTGACCTTCAAATTTGATTCTAAGGTCAAATATTGCCTACATAACAGTGCTTGGACCGACAATCTTTACTACCTCCCAAATCCCACATTTACTTCCAACAGAATAGCCTCTAAATACCATTAATTGATTCTAATAAGATGCATTTGGGGAAGCTTTCTCAATCAATTTTAATACTTTTTTATCACGAGATCGGTAAACACAAATTGCCACCAGATGGCGCTGACGTCACAATAAACGATACAAATACTTATAAAATGTTTAGGTGGAAATGCCTTGAAAAATTAAGGTGAAAATGCCTGATAATGGTTTCCTAAAAATAATCTCTGAAGTAGTTATCTGAAAATGGGTACGTCTTTTTGAGAAAATCTTCCCCTAGGCTTCACTTATACGTCCTAACATCGATAGAGCCAACCTTACCCTTCACGACACCGTATCTATCGTATCCATTTAGCACCGTTTACTACATTCAAAAACATCAAAGTTGGGAGTTATAGTAACTAAACAGTATGGACTAGTGTAGCGGGGTATGGCGAACTGTCTTTCATACAAAAAATATACTGTAATTTATCGATAATAATATATCGTCACTTTGCAGCTCTAAACCTAAAAGAAGATATCGATAAGGTTTAGAGCTATATCGATACTTTCTTTCATAACATTTCTAGTAGTAAAAATTAATCGAATAATTAATAATAATATTATTTATTTTTACTACTATATACATATATACTACTTTGTAATGACATACTCACAAAAAACTTTATGATAACTATATTCGAGAACTAATTTAACTATAAAATGCTTTGTAACCGGCTTGACAGAAGTTGACATGTTTTATCGATATCCACTTCAACAGTGATTAAACTTAGCAATTTTTTGTATGAAAGACATATCTTTTCTCGCCTTATCCTCAGTGTGAGATCTTGATAATGTTCATTAAAATGACGACATGTTTACAGGTATACCTAGTGATGCATTGGCACATAGTTTCAACCACTTCATAATTTACTATAGGGCACTAATGATACTAATTAATTTAAGTATGGCGGCTGGATTTCTACAAATATGCGCTGTGTGAAGTCTAAGTACACTGTCATAAGGTTCAAAATGTAATGATTCACGCGCATTGGCGAAATCCAACAGCTATAGATTAGAGTATGTGGGAGGAGCTAAGTCCTTCCATATCTCTAATGATCTATGATTCTTTAAGATCTTTTTTAAATAAATTAGCCAATTTTTGTCAATTTCCTATCGTTACACATACTATTAAGTCTATACCAACTTTTATAAGGTTTAGAATATTTTTTTAATGTTCTAAATTTAACAATTTTAAATGTTATTGCACATAGGATCTTATTAATTAGGCCCGGGTAATATAAACATCAATAAAATAGGACATCAAAACACAGCTGACAAGCTGTTTAAAATACAATATACAAACACAAAAAACAACTTCCAAAAAAAGCAAAAATACTTCAAAACCATAACATATAAAATATCCTATCGCTGAGTCTTATATAAATTTCTATAATCATGTTCTCCAACTTGAATCATTAGATCCAAATTCCTATGAAAACGAAGTATTGCTCCGTATTCGAGAATTTCTCCACTTCAATCCAAACCTTATTCAATGAAAATTTTCCTTTATAAATCTTCGTTAACTAGAAATAAGGCTGCACAAAAATTTACATGTCCAACCCAAAATACAGGGTGAAAAAGTCACATAAGATTTATAAGACATGGGGTGGTTGGGTGTTCAGCGGGGCGGGGACGCGGCGGCGAGGCGCTGCCGGAGCCTCGCGAACTTGCCGTGCACGAGGCGGAGCTGTGTGCGGAGCCGCGAGGACAGCTCCCGCTGCAGCGCCTGCACCTCCACCAGCTCGCGGCGCAGCTGCTGGTAGTCTGAGCGCACCTGTGTTCATGCCAGTGTTACACACAGATAGACAATATGTAGGTCAGCTCCGGCTAACACTCAAAATATGGAGCAGTGTAAATTGTATTTCATCTTCTTTGGATTCAATATAATTTTTGCTATTGTATTGTTTGGAGTTTTTCCATTCCAAATCCTCGGGAAATTAGTTTTATTTATATTAATTTTGTTAGTCGGAGTTGACTTACTATTTATACATTATTGACACAGTCAAAAAAAATTCAAGCGCTTTTCGTTCCCACAAAATAATACGCGATAGCGATTTGTCAAGTCTGGAATAAGTTTTTGGTAGCAACTTCTTAAATTTCTTTTAAGTTTTCTAATATAGCAAATGAAAATATGGCAAAGATACTGTTAAGGTTTCCGCTACGGAAGTTTTCCCGAAACTGGAGTTGGAGTATCCAAGTAATTCAGTCAGTTTTATTCAAAGTTGTGAATTACAAGTACTTTTTTGTCTGTGTCAATCGAATGCACATGATGGAAGGAAAACAACTAATGACATGAATATGGTGGCCCATATCTTGAAGTATCCTGATGGCATCGTGAGCAAGAAGTAACGCATAGTAGAGAAGTGGAAAATAACATAATATAGACAACGTAAGCTGGACAGGAGACATAAAATATACATGAACATCATCTAGTTTGGAACAGTTTTAAGGGGCAACTCGTAACTGCAAAGCTATCAGGGATAAATAATTAAGTTATTTGTAGAGTATCATGAATATTGTCTGGCATTTGGATTCAATTGCAACTTATAAAATCGGCATAACTTCTGGCATATGCAAACTTTTCGCAAGAAGCTCTATTGTAAAAGGCATCTTTGCAGTTACGAATGGCCTCATCTAATCAGACGCATATCGAAATCGCGACACTGTAGTTCCGGCAACGCATAGTTCAAGCCGTAAGCGGCCCCGACTTCTGAGGCTTTGGGCCAGGCTTCGACTCGGTACCACAGCCAAGCCCGGCTGACAGCTACATATCGATAAGCATGACCTTGTGGCTTGTCGCTTTTTGGACGCTATTCTGAATTATTTTTATGATGGGTAAATTGTTGCACTGAGTGAACTGGGTAAAATTTATATTTAATGAGAGAGAATGAAACAGTTTTTTTTTAATACATATTAGAGTGTGCTTTAGCCCTCGATTTTACCCGCTTGAGAACGAAGGGTAAATTCTTTCAGATTTCAGTGACATATGTTTGCCTTGTTCACTATTTTAAAACATTGTTAAGTTTGGACATAGTTAAATTAGTATCCTAAGCTCTTTCTTTTGGTAATATACTATACTGATACTTCTATAATCCATTCTGGATTACCCATTCTGGATTATAGAAGAATAGAAGAAATAAATAGAAGATTGGTTGGATTGTCCAGAGGTTTTTTCGGGAATGATTTCTCGTGAGGAAACAATACAAGAAATGCATTACCAGTACTGTAACAGTTACAGTACGCTAAACTATACTACTATACACTCGCCTATGATAATAAAATGAATGAATACACGAAAAATTTAAGACTGAAATAAAAATTCATCTCAGTGCAACATTCGAGTGGATCAACCAAGGAGTTCTCATATTTTTAATTAATTCAATGTATTCGATATTAAAAAAACAACAAGCCATAAGCAACATGGCTGTATAATCAGTAATCTGACCTGTTACGACACTAACGCATCAGCTGAAAAATAAATATTATATTTATACATACATACATATTATCTCGTATAGTTATTGATTTGAACCTGTCACTCACTGCATTAAGTGGGCGTATAAAATAGATAATTGATATGATTAATTAAACTCGTTAAAGTACAGTTCTAGTGTAAGCAGAGCTCTATGCTCAAAGCTGTTTATTGACTATAAATTACGTTGACTTGACGAATGAAAAAAAATTTTTTACGAAAAAGTCCTTAGGTTCAATACAAATATGAAACCAATGTTTCTTTTTCATTTGTAAGTGAAAGTGGAAATTGAATTCACGAAATTAATGAGAATAATTAATAAAATTCAAAATTATGCATACAATTACGTATACGGAAATTCTGCTAAATTGTAATTTAATTGATTGAAGGCCCTTGAGATATAACAATAATAGCAATTTTATTCAGATTACTAATTAAATAAGATTTTATTTTATTTACAATACTAATTAAGTACCTCTTTTCCTGCACTTCTTTTTATATTTAATACAATCGCTTATTTGTGTTAATAAATATGAATAAATTTAGTGGTCTAATGTTTAGAAACTCTTTCGAATCAAGAAATGCGTATCAAAATGTTCACACCTATTGGTTACCGAGATATTGTTAGTATGTTAGTGGTGACTGGTGAAGTCATGGGGATCTTAAGTCATAAAGATAGGCAGGTTCACAAAGATATGAATTATCTAATGAAAGATCCGTTTTCCGGTAGTCTTTGCGAACAGACGTGTTGTACTTTGCTCCACATTAATTTTGAAAACATTGTACATAAAGTAATTACCTGCGTCATATTAAAGTGACTTTGAGGTGCTGTAACCACAAGGACTTCATACCAGAAAACAATAACATCCGAAATAATGGTTTTCCGTGAGTTTTTAGCATGATTTCATAATTCACAACAATCCAACTGATTTTTATTCAAAGTTTGTTTACAAATCGTATGACAGCTAACTGAACGAAAAGGAATGAAACCTATCGAACCATAGACAAATAGAAGCTAATGTTACCAGCTTAATAAATCGTTAGCGGCAGATAAAATGTTGCCATAATTATAAAAGTGTTGCTATCTAAAAAAGAGTGTTACCATAGAAATAATTTATTATACCTGTCATAAAAATATTGAAACCGTATTAAGAAAAATTTAGAAACATGGATGAAATTTTAAGTAAAGACTGTATGAATGTAACAACTCGACCTAAACGATTACACAGAGCAAAGTCAATTGAATCTGCATGTTCGTCACTCAATTCATCACAATCAGAACTCCTAATACGAAGCTTAGACTTATCCACCGGACAGGAAATAGATTTGTTAGGAAACTTAAAGGCGGAAAACCAAAAACTGTCAAATAAGCTGGAAATTGCCAATAATGAGATAGATAATCTTAACCTAGAGATAAATCAGCTTAAAAACGTTATTAATCAACAAGCGCAACAAATTAGCTCACTTAAAAATATATGTATAAGTCCCGTACAAAGTGTTAAAAAGCAAATCGAGAAAAGAAGAAAATCGAGAAGAATTTTGCTGGATAACTCTAGATTTCTAGATCCTGATAACAGTCAAATACAGCCCACTTTGGAAGTAAACAATAAATTTCTGGAACCTAAAGAAAGTCTGATACAAGATGACATAATTTCAGAAATTAATGACAGCACACCAACATGCAACTCGTCTACAAATAATTACTTACTCGCTACGAACATCACTGACAAATACCAGAAAATATACATATTTGGAGGGGAACAATGCTGTGGTCTGACAAGTCGACTTATAGAATCGCGAAAAGACACCAGATACCAAAAATACTCGAGCTATGGATTAGTAAAACCGGGAGCAAAAACCCAAGAGATACTAAGACCAATTTATGACTGCTATTCTCAGATTAAAGAAAATGATCGTATAATATTGTCCGTCGGGGAACATGACTCAAATCCAACCCATGTTATGACGGAGGTGTCAGCAGTGCTAAAATTCCTAAAAGATCGACGTGTCTTTGTTACAAGTATAATAAGTAATAGGTATCTAAATCATAATATGTTAAATAATATGTTAAAAATTATATGTGGTGAATTTGCTAATTGTGAATTTATAGACTTAAACAAAAATATTATATTTCACGAAATGTCTAATATGTCAAGACTTTGTAAACGTATTAATTTATCGATTGATCAATTTGATTATAATTCAAAATACTTATTATATAATAAACACTCTTCCAAAAATGTACATACTGAGAAACAAACGAAAAACACATCAGCATTTAACAGTACTAATTGTTGTATTAAACCAAAGAAAGGGACTATACCGTTCTATTTTCCCTTTGTAAAGACTGATAAGAAGGTATGTCAAAGTGGCTCTAAAATACTTAAAAAGGGAACTATTCCGTATTATTTTTGTAAAAATAATATGCTAAAGACTACTCCTAATATTGATGTAGGAAAACAGTTTTTTCGCTCCAAACAGTAAAAGTCAGGCTAATTTAATAATTTTGCATCAGAATATTGCGGGTTTGGCAAACAAAAAAGATTTAGTAGAAATAACACTCACTGAGTTTCAAAATGACGACAAAAAACCGGAAGTCCTTTGTTTCTCAGAAACTTTCATTAAAGATGGGGATAAACAAAATATAAACCTATACGGTTATGTTCTTGGAAGTTCATACTCTAGGAAAAAATCTAGGGGAGGTGTATGTATTTATGTGCAGAGGGACATTAAATATAAAGAATTAAGTATGTTGAGAAACTATACACGGGAAAACGTATTTGAATGTTGTGGCATACAAATAACAAAGCTAGATTTAATCGTTATATGTGTCTATCGTACACCGCAATCAAACATAGGTTTATTCTTCACGTACTTTGAAACATTATTGTTTAAACTGTGCTTTGCCAATAAGAAGAAATCTAAATTAGTAATCGCCGGCGATATAAATATTAATACGTTAATGATCAATAAATCAGTACAACAATTAAAAGACAGTATAGCAAACTACAGTCTAATATTACACATAAACGCGCCTACTAGGCAAGGCTCGTGCATTGACCATATCATGAGTAATCTGAAAGAAGCTCGCGGAAATGTGTTAAAACTTGGACTTTCCGATCATGAAACAGCTCAAACTCTATATATACCTCTAAAAAAACAAATTACAGTGCCATCAAAATATACCATAATTAAACGAGACTACTGCCAAGAAAATGTCATAAAATTCTGTGATTGCCTAAAAAACCTGTCCTTTAGTGAGACATATGCAATGAATGACTTAAATAAAGCATTTAATTCCTTCTATGAGTTGTTCGGCCTATTCTATGATCTGTGCTTTCCAAAATATAAAAAAGTTGTTGGAAACAGAAGTAATGGTACGAAATGGATCACTAAGGGAATACGATACAGTTGTAAGACTAAAAGAAACTTGCGCTTTAAATTCTATGAACAAAAAAACAGGAAAACTAAAAAGGCTTATCATAAATTCTCAAAGATATTACGCAATTGCATTAATACTTCTCAAAAACTATATCACGCCAACTATATAAAGACCTCTAAGAATGCGTGTAGAGCTGCTTGGAAAGTTATTAAAGATGACGTAGAGACAAATACGCCCAATGAACTTATAAACAACATCATTGTTGATGGGAAAATAATAACTCATCCTAAAGAAATAGCAAATGAATTTAATAATTTCTTATTGAAACAATCTAAAACTGATACCGTAAGTAACCAATACCGAAATACAAACAAAACTAGGGTCGTAGGTAGCATATTCTTAAAGCCACTCAGTTGCATGGAGGTTAAGTGTATGATTATGTCTTTAAACAACACTAACGCAGTAGGAATTGATGAGATTGCTACTCATATACTTAAGAAATGTGCTAACGAGGTTGTACCAGTGTTAACGTATTTAATTAACCTTTCTTTTGAACAGGGAATGTTTCCTCAAAAGTTAAAGAAATCACTGGTAAAACCCATTTATAAAAAAGGGGATAAAAATCTTTTAAATAATTATAGACCAATCACACTGATACCAATACTTTCAAAAATTTTTGAAAAGGCTATGCACCGCAGGTTATCTTCTTATTTAGATAAATTTAATATTATTAAAAAAGAACAAAATGGTTTTCAAAAAGGAAAGTCCACAACGCTTGCTGCATTCCATTTGGTACACAAAGTTATAAGGAACATTGATAGGAAAATACCTACGACGGCCATATTTTTCGACATGACAAAAGCTTTTGACCGCGTTTCTCATGCTATTCTTACACAAAAACTAGAAGACTATGGAATTAGAGGACCTTGCTTAAAATGGATAGTAAACTATTTGGAAAACCGTGAACAATGCGTAGACATTACCAGTCTAAGCAAAAGTCGAAGTGTACAAAGTAACAGATCATCTTATTTAGTTAACTATTTTGGAGTACCGCAAGGTAGTGTTTTGGGACCACTACTCTTCCTTATTTATATTAATGATCTGCCAGATATTACCCATCACAAATGTACTCTGTTTGCGGATGACTTTTCAATTATTCTTTCTTGCAATAATGGCATCAATCATGATTCCGAAATGAATCGTACAATTGAATCTGTTATTGGTTGGCTCAGTGATAACAATTTGGAGATAAACATTGCCAAAACGAAATTTGTTCAATTCCGTAGCCATGGGTTAAAGATTACGCCTAGAAGCATAACTCGTAATGGAATTTCAGTAAATGAAAGTGCTAGCGTGAATTTTCTAGGATTAACGCTAGACCAATTTTGTAATTGGAAAGATCATGTTGATTCGGTATGCAAAAAAATTAATAGCTTTGTTTACGTTCTAAATAGAATCCGGAAAACTTCTTCACGTGAAATTGCACTTCTGGCTTATCACGGATACGTAGGTTCCGTGTTACGATATGGCTTGTCACTATGGGGAAATTCTACTGATTCATCCAGAGCATTTTTATCACAAAAAAAATGTGTGCGAGCTATAGCGGGCATACCTCCTTATGAGTCGTGCAAAGATCATTTCAAAAAATTTAAAATTTTACCTCTGCCCTGTATGTACATTTTTGAGTCAAGTGTATTTGTCAAAACGCATCCTGAAATATTTAAGACGGCCAAAGATATATATCCTCGTAACACAAGACAAGGAAACAGACTTGTACTTGATTACATACCCAGATCGGCATTATTTAAGAAAAATTGTTACAGTATGTGTGTACAAATCTATAACAAATTGCCGTCATCAATGAAGGAGCTCCCTCTTATGGCGTTTAGAAGAAAATTAAAACAGTGGTTATTGGATAAAATGATTTATTCAGTTAACGACTGGCTTTCTGACAATTTCATTGACATTTATCAAATAACTTAAAGAATAACCATGACATACCTTCTATTATAAATGAAATTGACATTGGGAATGAATTAATTTTGAAATGCGTTTTTTATTTTTATTTTATTTTTATATTTTAGTTGTGAAATAATAATAATGTATAATAATAATAATAGTAGTGTTATAACCATGTATATTCACATGCTCTAATATGGGCAAAATAGACGAGCTAAGTTATGTGTAACATCTAAATGTACTCTGTTTTAAGTGAATAAATGAATTGAATTGAATTGAAAAAAAAAGAAAATTTCCAGTGAAAATAAAAATTCGATCTCAGGCAGGGTTTCAACCTGCGTCCCTCTGGTTAAGTACACCAGACGCTTTACCAACTAAGCTACCGAGACCACTGCCTGTGATGTCGAATTTCTCTTCCACATTTTACGTCTTCGGGCGACCATAGCAGATAGGTGTTAAATCTGTAGAAGTTTATGTTCCAAGCATTAATAAAGTATGTCGTAAATTATTGTCTAATTAGTCTCATGGCTGCGAGAGCAGCTGCATGGTGTATTTCGATTGAAACGATAGGTAAAGAGCTACTGGGTTTTCCCGTTCGAAAATTTCTTTCTTCTACAACAGCCTAGTTTGGATCTTTTCTCGGTAAAAAAGATTGCCGCTAAGCCGGATTGATACACTGCCTAACTGCTTATGAATGATGGTTTGTGATGGCTTAATTATTCTGATATGAAACCCCTCGTAATTATTTTTTACTACAATACAAGTGAATATCAATGTTTTTTAATGGATAACTCAGCAAACGAGCGGGCGAGCTACCTGATGGTAAGTATTCATCGCCGCCCATGGACATCTGCAATACCAAAGGAGTTGCAGATGCGTTGTCGAGCCTATTTAAGGAGCTACTTGACGTCGATATTCTGTGGGAGGGTAGTACTTCCCCGGTCGTGTAGACCCATTCATGCTGGCATGTGGACATGCCAGCAGCCACTACTACATAATACTGTTTATGAAATATAGATACTGGGAGTGTATCATGTGACACAACATCAACCTAATATTATATTCACACCTCGACATAAATCATAATACATTTATCACAGAGCTCCTGGCAAATAGAATACGTTAATGTTAATTAATTTATTAATACATAGTCGTGATTTGCTTTGGCTGTACACTTTGCCTATTAGCAACTTGGTATTATGGAGATTTGGTAATTGTAATGCGGTAATAAACTGCTGGAGGGAGTGTGTGCAAATATTAATAGAGAATAATAGAATACCAAGAGAGTACTTAGGTCATCATCTTCATCATCATCAACCCATTACACTGTCCCACTGCTGGGCACGGGACTCCTCTAGTACAAGAGGGATTAGGCTATAGTCCGCCACGCTTGCCTACTGCGGGTTGGCAGACTTCACACGCCGTCAAGAAAATCTCTCAGGCATGCAGGTTTCCCCACGATGATTTCCTTCACCGTTTGAGCGCGTGATAATTAATTATTAATACATGACACGAAAAATCAGAGGTTTGGATTCGAAGCCTTGGATTCGAACTCGAGACCTTTGCCTTGGCAGTCCAATGGTCATATCACTAGGCTATCACTGCTGTACTTAGGTATTTTAAATTAATTCTAGAAAGGTTTTTTTGTTGTACAATTGAGCTATTTGTTAAAAATATCCATCCATCCACTGCCTTTGTATTTCTTATTATCACACCATTATGCTAAGATTTAGACCTCTTTAGAGCTTGTGCAAAGTTGCTACTACTGTTTTTTTTTTTATTGAACCTGATTATTTATTTTGTAAATCTGTGTGCAAACCCCAGACAAAAAGATTGATTTCTTTACCTTTTATACATGATTTTATATTCAAATTGACATAGCTATGGCTATTTAAATATACATAAACCTATGAGCGAAGCCACTGGTGGGTTTTCCTCAAGATAAAATAAAATTACACAATACGCCCACAGTAACTAAACTTGACGCATTGGTAGAACCCGAAATTCCTTCAAATTTTATATAGAAGAAAATAATATTTCTTATTTTTTAATACAGAGTAAGGTCCAACGTTACCTCGGAGACAGACTTGAGCAGGTGCAGGATGCACATGTCCTGTGAGTTGACAGGTGCCACCAGCTCCTTCTCTACATTGTCCATCTTCCACTCCATCAGATCCAGCTGCTCATCCGTGCGCTTTACCTGGCCAAAACCCAGTTGAGGTCATAAATAAAAAATCGCATGATCACTTCACATTTAAAAAGTAATGCAATGACAGCAGTGATATTGCTGTTTCTAGCATGCTTTGTCATCACTTCCCGTTTATTATTTATTGTTTTTTTTTTTAAAGAAAGCTTACTAGCAATGTCGGTCACACATTACTAGTATTCTTGTTAACCCCTCGTGCTAAGCTAAATGCTTGTGTTACGAGTGGGTTCACGTCGGTAGTGCAATGGGTGGGGTTCGAACCGGCAACCACATGATCGCAAGTCCGACGCCCTAGCCATTAGGCTACCGCCGCTTATTATCCCACTGTTGGACATAGCTCTCTGTGAAAAGGCTATTCTCACGATATTTTTTCATCACTGTTTAAGCAAGTGCTAATTAATTATTGTATAATGATACACAACAAGAATTTAAAAAAAACTTATTTAAGTGCCAGCCTCAATATATGATGCAAATTTAATTTAGTTCTAAGACTATTTTAGTTTTGTGGCAAGGTTGACAACCTTCCAAATATAGATCCTTAGTTACTTGAATGGAAATGTAGGACAAAGACCAAATGTGATCTGTATGAGTGAAATTTATTGCATAATTTATGAACATAACATGATTCAACCTTAAATCTGAATAAAGAACTAACTCTTAGTACCTACATAGTTATTCCTAGTGTTTTATACTATGTATTTCTTATAGACAAGCATTGAGAATATTTACAATGGAACAGATAGACACACACCATACATATACCTACAGATGAAGAAGATAATTATTGACATTATATCCACACAATAGATGTTGTTGTTCAATGAAATATAACTCACATCTGTAAGCAATATGTAGAGGCAGGTTTCACTTTTATACTAGCCCAAAAACTATTGTACTTTTAGTTTTTATTTTAAACTAAAGAAAATATGATATCAAATTACATTCAAGAAAAAAATAATGTAGTGATGGAACACAAAACATTCGACTGATTTGAGAGGTAGGCAAACAGGGAATTACATTGTAATTGGTCAGTCGTCTTAAATTTATAGGAATTCCCAAAAAAAGCACCGAAAACGAAATGCCCTAAGGCGACTCCCTGACTGTCATCATAAATACCAATAAGAATGTTTTTCATGAATTAAGTGCTCATTCTTGCAACAATTATCACACTTACATGATCATGGTGTCCTGATAAAACACCACAGTTAAGATATCTTCATACAAAATTATGTAAATATTTAATTTTATCGAACGAGCTTGTGTAAACAAGGTGCGAACGGCAAAAATGACGGTAAAATTACACCGTGAGTCACACCAATTAAAATATTTCGATATATAGGGAAATAATACATGCCCCATTCCCCTCTCCAGCTGTAAATTCCAGCAGTTTATTATTTTATAGAAGATTCGGCTCTGTGACCTACATTTCGATTCGGCGATTAACTGTACTTCATAAAAAAAATAGTCAATGATTGAATTGTTGACTCACCGCTTCTTCTAGTTCCTCCACGGAAATTTCCTTTTCAGTCATATTTGAGACACTATTGTTAATTTTCTAGTCAAAATCTAAATGAAAACAACAGACTTGAGCAAACCAACCATTTTCATCCGTGAAAATGTCAAATTATTATATCTTCTTGAAAGTTGTAAATGTAATGACAATCTGTAACGTCAAGTGATTACGAACGAAACGAAACGCTACGCTGCGCTGCAGAATGGGTGAATAAACAGACGCGTTTGGCCTGAGCCAGCAAATATGTAAAAACTAAACGTAGCTTTTGGCGGGAATTCCGTTCCGTAACTAGTTTGATGAAGTTCAAAGGATTTTTGTAAATCAAGTTTACGTAAACTTTAGTAGTTTCTACTGCAGGTTCTACCGTTACCTACTTGTGTTGTTTGTAGATTGAACTTTTAGGGGAATTATTATCGTTACATCACTGTCTCCTCAGATACATTTTTATTTGAGCTGAGACTGTCACTATAACTACATATTATAAAACAAAGTCTTCCACCGCGTCTGTCTGTCCATTCGCGATAAACTCAAAAACTACTGCACCGATTTTTATGCTGTTTTCACCAATGGATAGCGTGGTTGTCGAGAAGGGTTTATATGTATAATACATACATATTATAGTACAGAAAAGCCGAGAAACCACACGGGCGAAGCCGTGGACGGAAAGCTAGTTAGTATTTAACCCTAGATTACTACTCTACGTCGCAGAGGCGCCCGCGTTTTTTATTTATTGCTCTTTCTTTTTATCCTTCGCGCGTATGGCATTCACGTTCAAGGACATCTCATTCATCGCCATTACCTGTCGCAGGACGGTGGTTGCGTTACGGTAAGTGTGCTAGTTTTTTTTATATTACTACCCTTGGCGCTCCAAAGGCGTATGAGTAGCTTGTATGTAAGTTTTAAAATTCATATATTATTCATATATATTTTCATCTAAAATATATTTTTTGTTACTTTGTTAGTTTTTTTAGTTAATTACTTCATAATTTACTATTTTTTAAAAGAAGTGTATAGTTTAAGTTGTTTTTTTTTGTATTTTAATGAGAAGACTGTTTAATTGCCTTAGTTCCTAAAATTTGTTCCTAAGATTTGTTTGATTAAAGATTTTATAATAAAAATATATAAATATTAATTTAAAATTGTGTTTTTCTCTTTTTAGTAATATACACAATTATAGAAACAGTCAAAATATATCAACCATACTTACAGGTTTTGAATAAAACCATTAGTCAATATGATGCGCCTCGCGGGCGTATGAGTAGTTGCTTTGTACCTCGCAACATGAGTAGTAATCTAGGGTTAATAATATGATACACGCCATTGTGTACCCAATATACTTGTGTACCAGTGGAATCTTGCTATTGACCTAAAAGACCTGCACTCAGCTAAAGTGTTCGTGTTTTGATTTAGTTATTGTCCAATACATAATAATAAATATTTTTTCATACATACATGTTGCTGATAATATTATAGTTGACTAATTTCTCAAATTTTATTTCGTGGTAAGTGGTTGTTAGGAGGTACTTAGCTGAAGCGGTAGCATTCAAAAATGTATGAAACATAAGTCTTTTTGTCCCTTTCTGAAGAGCTTTTTCGCTTTTTGCGAATATTTCGCTCTGTTTTATATACAATTTGTGAAGTTACAACAGGTATTATACCAATATTTTATTGGTCAAGGTTTGATCCGTTTTTCAGAGCTGATTCAACCATAATCATAAGAGTTGCACTAGGAAACTACCCACCAGCGAGCTGTTTTTACCATCCCACCATAATTGTTACCTAAGTAGTCGATTAGGGATGGTGTCACGGTTCAGAAGAAAATAAAAGTATAGTCGCTAAATTATATACACATTTATTTTTTGTCTTTAATTTTTACACATATAAGAAATGTAGACGAGATTTAGTGACACTATTGAACCATATTGGTCAGAAGACATCCTGATATTTACCCTTTATACAAACCTACGGTTGCATCGTAGCAACTACAGTTATTAAATTCACGTGTCCGATATATTATATATCCACTTATATTATACTCTACCAGGGCAGTACTAAATTCAAGCTTAATTCAATCCATTGCTTTTTTATTATCATTTATTTGAGCAATGTTTCAGGAATATTAGTACTGTTCTGGTACGTCTAAGTTTTTGTTTTACACTTAGATTTGTTTGACGCCTCTAATTGGAACATTAATAATAATAAGCCATATAAATTAATTGAGAGTCTTAAAGTAACAGCTAGATACAGAATATCTTTCGAGTAAATTGATTTGAAACATACAAGTAATACTTAAAATCAGGTCGACACAATGAAATGGTTGCATGTAAGCATATTATAAGCTGATTTAAAAGTCGTAGTATGTGAAAATGAAACCAGATATTTTTGTTTGGGAATGTAACTCATGCAACGTTAGTATTGTGTCGATCGATTTAGGCAGTTTACAGACTAGCAATTCGATTACAATTCATAATCACCATAAAAAATGTCTGCCTACATTCAACAACTTTTTTCACGACAAGCGTCGACGCTATGTATTTTTCATATTTCGAAAGTATGGTGGGAACATAGAATACGATAATTCACGTGCATTCGATACAAATATAGTATGCTAACATCCGATAAACATACAATAATTAGTATTTATATTAAATCTATGTTACATCCACGGATTATCTGCGACATTCGATAAAAAGAAAAATAATAAGAAACTATAACATCGAACAATTAAATAAAAACACTAGGATATTTGTACAAAAAATTAAAATTCCATTTAATTCGTATACAAGAATGTACCGCGATATTGACTTGGTCATGTAATGAAAGTTTAAAAAATATGAAGCTCTCAAAAGGCTCGAGGTTCACGGTCATAATGTATTAATAAGTAAAAATACGTAAAGTACTTAAAAGTAAATCTTATGCACTCGTGCATGTAGATCATTCTCACTAAACTTGTGTTGTGACGTCATCGTACGCCATGCGTGTGCGCACCGTCTATGTTCTAGGTTTGTATTAGACACCAATGTTGTTTGACTTAAGATGTACTAGTTGCAAGTCACCTACATATAAGGGGCAAGAATAACGAGGATAGGTAAATTTAAATTAAGCATGCTACGAACAATCTCAATATTTCCTACAAAAAGAAATAAATATACTACCCAGAGAGCCTAGAGTGATTTCCAATAGAATATATATGCAAAACTTGAGGCAGTTTGCACTTAGCCGATGATTTGGCACTTTATAATGACACGAGTCATATTTTTGGCAGACTCAATTTTTTCCACGTACATAAAAAAAAAGTATCGCTTCACGCGTGACGTAAGTGTGACGTCACCAACACGCCACCTTACAAAATCGCGCCGTCTCGAAACCGACGCGTCCCCTTTCAGTGTTTGTGAACTATCCTAATAATATCATGGTAGGACTGTGTGTTCTTGTTGAGATACAAATTGACTACGTAACGATATGTAATACTTTTATTGAGGTTAATAAGGTTGTCAATTGAAAAAAAATTATGTCGGCAAGAAAAAGTTCACAACTTAAGGTTGTATGTCAGTGGTACATCATAAAACAATGTCGATTTTAAGTAATTTTTCTAACCTAGGTACTATTTTTGTGACCATTAATTTGTAGTTATCATGTAAGAGAATTTATAGAAATCACATTTGAATCAATAATCAATCACAAAATACTGTGACAACGTAATTAGTGACGTCTCTATTAAAAAAATATTTTTAGGCCATCATTACAAAATGCGCGTAAAAAAATCAATCTCTGATATAATAAAATTTTCCCGCGTAATATCACACAGTCCGATTCGAAACTCAGTTTTCAAACACTCAAAGGGTGTTCTAATAATCAGTCATGGCTCCGTCCGCGAACAAGTCAGTTGTTGACTGGTCGTCGACCCGAGCGGTCGTGCCGGAGAGTAATAAAACAAAGAGAGAGAGGAACTATGGTGCGAGAGTTCATTTAAGCGCGTCTGCTTGCTCGAACTTCTGCTCGTTGACTGACACCGCGTCTGACGCGAGAGCCTCTTTCAGTGGCTCTACACAATTCTTTGGGATCAATGTACCTGTAAAGCAACAATATTTATGTTTGATTAATTGTATTTGTGTAAGTAGTCAGAGTGGTCTCTCACTATGGGCCTCATAAGAAAGCTCAAGGTCACTCAGCGAGCTATGGAGAGAGCTATGCTTGGCATTTCTCTACGCGACTAAATCAGGGATGGGGAGATCCGTAAAAGGACGAAAGTTGTCGACATAGCTGTAAGGATAAGCATGCTTAAGTGGAAGTGGGCGGGGCACATAGCTCGTAGAACTGATGGCCGTTGGGGCATAAAGATTCTCGAGTGGAGACCACGCACCGGAAAACGCAGTGTGGGACGACCTCCAACAAGATGGACGGACGACCTGGTAAAGGTCGCTGGGAGTCGTTGGATGCAGGCGGCATATATACGGTCGTTGTGAAAAGTCTATGGGGGAGGCCTTCGTTCAGCAGTGGACTTCATTTGGCTGATATGATGATGATGATGTGATGAAGTAGATCAGTTGTGTATGTGTGTGGGTGTAGGGGTGTATGTTTGAGTACTGACCGACGATCTTGAGTCCGTCGTCGGTCTTGATGCGCACGACCTGCATCTTGTTGAGGTGCGCGCGCGCCGCCAGCACGTGCTCCACCCGCGCCCACACGGCCAGCACCGAGCCCGCCAGCACGTGGTGCGTGCGCACGCGCAGGCCCACCTGACGACAACAACAACAACAACTACATTGTACATTTTCAGATTAAATAAAAAGTTAAGATGGAACTTTGCGAACAAAGAAGTAAGGCCGGCTAAAACTACGCCTAACGGTGTACAACACACAATTACACATACATATGTATTAGTTAACTACGCCTTATCTTGTCAGTCGAGCTTTCGTTACCTCGATAGCTCAACTGACAAGATAAGGCGTAGTTTCGGTAAACGTGTTGCGTGTAATTGTGAGTTGTACACGGCAAGGCGTAGTTTTAGCCGGCCTCACTTCTTTGTTCGGAAAGTTCCATCTTAACTTTTTATTTGATCTGAGGTTATTAGGTGCAAAACACGTGACTGTCAATAAATATGTTTTGTTTGGTTGTTGTTTACCTCGCAGTCGCTGCTGTTCCTGCAGACGGCGCGCCAGTAGGCGTGGCTGCACACCCGCTGCGAGGCTGAGTACTGCGCGCGCCACCACGACTCCGCCTCGCCGCTCTCCACGCGACGGTACTTCTTCTCTATCTCCGCCAGAGACTCTAGCCGCAGCTGGAGACCGGTGTTGGGCCTGTCAACAACAAATAAAAACATTCGCTTATAATGTCATAAAATATTGGTTTCCACTAATAGCTATGACGTCATTTAGGGGACGTAATATTAGTGATGAAAAAATCGATTCAAGATTCCCACGGCCGTCTTACGGAAAATAGAACACAAAGTACACGTCAATGGTAGCAAAATTGGCAAATTGACGAGTGACCTTGGTTAGGTGTTTATTATGATATTTGGAGTATGATCAAATCATCAGATGACGAAAAACGGAAAAAAATCGTATAACGGAGTTTTACGAAAATCGGTTCAGCAGTTTCTAAATTTATTGATTACAAACAAACAAGTCTTTTCTTCTATAATATTATTATAAATTCAGTATTCAGTTACTCCGATCAGGCGATTGTTTTAAAAGACATTAATTATTTTAGAAAACGTCGTGACGTTCTTTTTATACAGTAAATGTTGCTTGCGTGATTCAGAATTGCCTCGTCGTAGTGCCTATGCAGTGCAACAGATGTCGCTACAAATGTGAAGAGAATAAATTAATATCGTGTAGTGTGAGGTATATAGCTGACCTGTATATCTGGAACATGAGGTCCTTCTTGGTGAGCTTGTCCTTCTTGATGTTGTTGAGGACGGCGGCGCACAGTACGGCGGTGTGCTTGTTGTTGCGCGCGTGTTGTGAGACGTAGAACCCTTCCTTGGCTCCCGACAGCTCCGACCACTTCTCCAGCGCCTCCGCCCAGTCCATGCCGCGCTACACGAACAATATTATGTGTATTTCATAACACCGCCACCACCGACTGCCTCGTTAGTTTAGTGATCCTATTCGCGACTGCTACGCTAGAGGTCCTGGGTTCAATCCCCAGGTCGAGCAAACTGTTATTGGGTTTTGTCTATGAAATCCCAGTAACAGCTCGGAGTCTGCATTTGTGCCCGGTCAATGGCAATAGGCTCGCCTCCTATTACATGGGATCTTAAACATACCGGCGAAATGTGGGTGCACATTACTACACTTCTGCGTAACCCTTCGGGATATACAGGCGCGTTATGTTATCATAACATCGCGTTCCCACTGACTACAAAACATGTCGCAATTAGCGACATATCCCACTCACTTTTTGAGTTTAGATAGAGTAAGATATTTTGTTTAGTTAGTGGGAACGCGGGCTTAAGTTTATGTACATCTTAAAAGTTTTGTAATTAGACTTTAATAATAAAAATCAAATCGTCTTGTGGGTGTCGGTTTAATGGCCGTCAGTCTTATGTGCGTCGGTCTAATGGGCGTCGGTCTTATGGCCGTCGGTCTTTGGTCTTCTTTGGTCATCAATGCATGACGTTAGTGTAGAACAATAATTAGTCTAAGTGAAATTAAATTTGGAAGGAAGTTTTTGTCCCAAGCAATTATAAGATTAACTATACATAGTAGAGGTGTAGTACCTCTGAGTGTACGGTGTGTAGTTCTACAGGCGCCCGGCCGGTGGCGTGCTTGCGCACGAAGCGCACGCAGCGCACGCGCCGCACACGCTCCCCGCAGCTGCCCAGGTCCAGGATGCCCAGGTCAAACCTGCCGCTGCGCTTCGCTGCAACAACCATAACAACATCATACTTCTGTACCACACAACCCGATTTTTCCTGAATAAGGCAAACCGAGGCCCGACTGTACAAGGTCATATAAAAGCGACTCATAGTTTGTCTTAAGCCTCGTCGTAGCCTATCAGATTTTTACCGGATCGTGCAAAATTATATATTTCTGCTAGAAATACTACTATTTTTTTTGTATTTTAGGCGTTTTCTATGCAAATAGTATAAAGTTATTTTAGTGAAAGACATCACCTCAAAGACATAATTAAAAAAATGTGAGGTTTACCCGTCATAACGCCTGATGTATCTAACGAGAAGATGCAAATTCAAATCCTACCCGCAGTCATATTTTTCCTTCACTAAAATAACTCCCATCTTTTGTCATAAATATTTTCTAAAGTTGTTTCGCAGAATTTATCAAAACATAATTAAACACCCTTATTTTGCAATAAAAATGTGACACATAAAAATGACACTCGATAAAAATCCTTTTGCATTCATATTCCAAAATAAAAATAAAAGAAAAAAATTGCATACCTTGTTCCATAACAGCTGCAAGCGTATCAGTGAAATACTTGAAAAGCCTGTTCTGTAGTTCTACAGGCATACCCAGTATCCTGTTCAAGAACTTTGACATGTTGTTGTAATCCTGTCGACAATATAAAATAAAAATTTAAACAGCTGAAGGACTAATAATATACTTTATTGACAACGAGGCATCTTTTATCAGTAAAATCTGTCTTTAAATGTCTTTGGCAATAACTCCGAAAGCCTCTTTGAACAGCTTTTACTGCAAAATGGATTCGCCGCAATAAATCGGAAGTCACCACAATGTATTTCTGTACAGCTCCTAAACAGTTAAACCAATTTTGATGCATTTGTTCCAATTTTATTGGTCCCTGGAAGGTTTAGATTCATAATTTAACCCGGTAGGTGTCGCTGCGGTCAAGTGCATCTAGGCAGAACAACATCTTTTGGATACTCTAGTTATTATTATATATTACTAGCTGACCCGACGGATGTTGTCTGTCTCAGTTATGAATATTCAATTCCAATTGATAAAAAAAAAGTTAATAGTCGTCAAGTTTTCTCAAATTTTCTGCACAACTTTTTAATTTTTTACTTTCATAAGAACCCTTCCCCTGACAATAACAAACGAAACCAGTCCAGGCGTTCCCACGTGATTTCCTTGGGATTCATTTTTATATAATATAGATATACTTGCTGACCCTAGCCCACTTCGGTGAGCGATATACCCTATGACACTCACAAATAAAGTGACTTTCTATTGACAAATGATTTTTCATCCAGAGGTTACCCATTACAACCGCACAAACTTTACCTTTATAATATTAGTATAGATATTATATATTATATAGTGGTTACCTTATCTAAGGAGAGTACTCCGGGCGCGGCCTCGCTGTTGACGATGAGTCCGACCCCGACGAGGGCGCTGGCCACGTCCTGGAAGAAGTCCCCGGCGTAGTCACCAGGCGGCGACACCAGCGGCGTCTCGTACTTCATTATGGCTCGCATCACCACCTCTAACGCCGACCGTCCTGCAACAACACAACATATTTAATGATGCGCCTACTTACACCGGAAAACAAATTTTTTTTTTGGATATCCCTAGATTGTTGCAGGAACTTCGATTTCGAATCTTCGATAACTTATAATCACACTATTTGACACCAAAATCTTTTACGATAACGATTTTTAAGCAATATTCACTCGTGAAAAAGTTACTGGTTGATGTCGCAATTTCTACTGCCATGTATTATCCGCCAACTCGATATTTTGCCAATTTGAAAACAAAATCCCGTGCACACGATGACCACAGCTTATTCACTGCCCTTTTTCGTTAACCAACAAAAGGATCCTTTTTGGATGACCAATAATATTTATTTTATTTATTTTATTTATTGATTTATTTATTTAGGACAACTTACAAAACATACACTAATACAAACTTTACAAACATGTTTTACAATGATGTGCTGAATATAAGAACAATAATAAATATTAAAAATGTGGAAGCTTGTTATTAGCAATTTAAGTAAAAATATTGTGCTTTAGCTATAAGTGTTTTTAGTCTGTAAGCTTTCCTAAAAATAAATAAATAAATAACAATGTTTCAATTACAAAAGCAAATACCCAATGCTGCGATACTATTGGCTCATGAGCGAGGTAAGCGCTAGTATAGCAGCCGAACTCTGCAAGCAGGAAGCGCCCTTACGGTGGTCAGATATTGAATTGGCTGATAGTACGTAGAATGTGTTATGGACGAAAAATTTATTTCGCGCCCAACCATTAGCCTTAGGTTTCGTTTGCCTATACTTTGTCCATTATGAGAACCGTTTTTTGACAGATGCCTTTGACTGCCTTAGAGCGTAGGTGTTCCAGATTACGTAAAAGTTAACTTTGAAATGCGTCACAAAATAAATGTATTATCTACCTTATGATAATCAATTATCTTAATTATGATTCCTTGCAGACATTATAATACCATAAATGCAACGGATTTTCCAAAAAAAAAATGATTATTGTTAAGCGTATTAAATTTAGTTACATTCTACCACATTCTACCGTGTCTAGTGATGCAATTGAATGTATTCGCTGCAATCATTTTGAACAATGACATTAAATCAGTATCGGAAAATGGCATTCACTCTAATATCAATAAAATATAAATTAAACAATATTTTTGAAAAGAAATGGATGGATAATGAATCTTATATAAAAATTAATACAATCAGATGAATATTGTACATATTTATTTATTATTGGTCGTCGTTGCACCATTTTCGATTCGACAACCAAACAATCGATAATCAATACTAGATAGTAATCAAAGTGTGAATAATCGGATCGATAATCGCAATATTAAGTTGCTGCAATCACTAGTTCCATCTGTCAAAAAACGTTTCACATATTGGACAAGGTATAGTAATTTCAGTGGCTATATTGTCCCACACAATAATATTAGACACTTATAAAGTGTTGACTGACCGTATTTGTTGTCGATGTTGAACTGGGAGAGGTCCCTGGTCTCTGTGGCGCGGCGGTCCCCGTGCGTGAGGGCGCCGAGGGACTCCAGCCGCTTGGCCACGGTGGACGCGAACCTTCGCTCTCCCGCCAGGTCTGAGATCAGGAAGATGTACTCCGGGGCATTCACCTGGTTCGACCGGTGGGTGCGACCTGCACAACACATTATTATTATTATCTCCTTTACTCAAAACTATACATTTTT
This sequence comes from Subacronicta megacephala, assembly GCA_958496365.1. NCBI lineage: Eukaryota > Metazoa > Arthropoda > Insecta > Lepidoptera > Noctuidae > Subacronicta > Subacronicta megacephala. Next base: position 1,210,373 of record OY292534.1, read on the forward strand.
TTAATATTTTTATAAAAAAACAGAAAATACTGCCTCGTTTCTAGTGACCCCCAAGTCGAGCAGTGTTATTGGGTTTTTCTATGAAATTCTTATTGGAGTCTGGATTTGTGCCCGGTGAATGGCAATAGGCTCAACCCCTATTACATGGGACCTAAACATATCATCTAAGTGTGGGTGTACAGTAGTATACCTCTGCCTTACTCTTTCTACGGAGAATACAGGCGTAATAGTATGTATGTAGAACTCACCAAACTGTTGTATAGCTCTGTCGGCCGACCACGGCAATTCTAGCGTTATGTGCACCCTCCGCCTTTGATTCCGCGCCCTGAACAAAAAGATTAACCAATTCATTTTGAAGCTTAGCGTGTTATTCTAGAAATCTTTATTAACTAATGACACTTTAAAATACAAATGGAAGGGACATCGACGCACAAACGTCGTGAGAGGATTACACTTTATATACAATCATGGAAGTCATTTACCTCAATAATGATCAGTTACATAATTAATAACAACGCGTTCACAACGCTCTGCAATGAAAGTAAGCGCCGCGCTCTTTCGTTACCTACCTGAACAGTTGACCGGTAACTCTTAGTTTTATTTACATTGCTGTTAAGGGTGAAATAAGTTTGTAATTGTTATATTAATAAATTATTTGGGTTCAATCAGGAATACTGATTTTATACAATTTATAGATAACTGTTCATCGATGAAAAAAACATACTGCTTTTTCCGACAAAAGTGCAATGCCTACACAGTCAAAATGTATGAAACAGCAGATTTTTTTAAATACCTGACGAAATATTTCAAATCCCCCCCTGATTTCCTAAGATACAGGCAGATTTTCTGCCTAGTTTAGGAAAGAGAGTCCTATGACCCATTTTATATGTTGTACCGGTTCTATTTATTTATAACATCTAATTATATAGGACAATCAACTTTGTATACCATGTACAAACTACTTATTAAAATAAATAAATTATTATATTATTATTATATTATATTATTATTTAAAATTGTTTTACGGAATCATGTTCTGAATTCATTGTAAGCGGTTTTGCGTCAATGTCCCTTCCATTCCACCCAGTATATACAGCTAGTTGAGATCGCATGTCCACGTACCTCCTGTCACTCTGCAGCGATATACCGCTGGAGGCGGCCTCGGAGATGATAGCGACGTCCTTCTGTCCGTCCATGAAGCGCTGCTTCTCCGTCAGGTTGAGGGTCTCCAGCGGCACGTCGGCCTCCGACCGGCTCTCGTACAGGATGTGACCATCTTCTGTCTGTACTACGCGCCCTTTGCGACCTGTCATCTGTGGAGGAAGGCAAACACTGTTAAATTACAACGTTTTACATGATAATTTTAGTAATTATACAAAACACTGTCAAGTTAGTGTCTCTCAATCCACAGACGATTAGCGTGGTGGACTATAGCCTAATCCAGAGGGACGATCGTCCCACTGCTGGGAACGGATCTCCTTTCCTACGACAGTGAGAGTATTGTCTACCCATTAGGGTTGATGATACTCTATTTTCTATAGATTATTTACTTCTTTTACTTTCTTATCAAATTATTTATTTCTTTGGGAAAGCTTTGTCTTACAAGAATTGTTTACAGAGTACAGTCATCGAAAGGACTTCTGTAGTACAACAGATACAGCGGTACATGCTACCGGAAATAGAATAGACTAGGCTTCATCCTTTAAGGCTACACGTTCAGCTTTGGGCGTTAAACTATTTTTTTTTATTAGGATTTGGGCAGGATTAGGAATGGCACATCTATTGATCGCTCGATGCCGGCCAGCAGCTCCTCCTCCAGCAGTAGCAGTCAGGTCGGCTTACCTCGGCCACGTTGTCGGTGCCGCCCAGCTCGTCGACGAGCTGGTCGAGCGTGTTGGGCGGCAGGCGGCGCCCGAGCCGCTCGATGCCGGCCAGCAGCTCCTCCTCCAGCAGTAGCAGTCAGGTCGGCTTACCTCGGCCACGTTGTCGGTGCCGCCCAGCTCGTCGACGAGCTGGTCGAGCGTGTTGGGCGGCAGGCGGCGCCCGAGCCGCTCGATGCCGGCCAGCAGCTCCTCCTCCAGCAGTAGCAGTCAGGTCGGCTTACCTCGGCCACGTTGTCGGTGCCGCCCAGCTCGTCGACGAGCTGGTCGAGCGTGTTGGGCGGCAGGCGGCGCCCGAGCCGCTCGATGCCGGCCAGCAGCTCCTCCTCCAGCAGTAGCAGTCAGGTCGGCTTACCTCGGCCACGTTGTCGGTGCCGCCCAGCTCGTCGACGAGCTGGTCGAGCGTGTTGGGCGGCAGGCGGCGCCCGAGCCGCTCGATGCCGGCCAGCAGCTCCTCCTCCAGCAGTAGCAGTCAGGTCGGCTTACCTCGGCCACGTTGTCGGTGCCGCCCAGCTCGTCGACGAGCTGGTCGAGCGTGTTGGGCGGCAGGCGGCGCCCGAGCCGCTCGATGCCGGCCAGCAGCTCCTCCTCCAGCAGTAGCAGTCAGGTCGGCTTACCTCGGCCACGTTGTCGGTGCCGCCCAGCTCGTCGACGAGCTGGTCGAGCGTGTTGGGCGGCAGGCGGCGCCCGAGCCGCTCGATGCCGGCCAGCAGCTCCTCCTTCATGCTGCAGGCGCGCTCGATGGCCGACCGCGGCGGCGGCTGGTTGCGGGACGGACCTGACGACAGCACATATACATTCATTTAACATTTACAATAGCCTAGTTGAGTTATCGTGCTGGTCCCGTAAAAAAGTTGAACATAAAAAGAGAGGAACACCAAAAACAAAATTAAAATGGGTTCAAAAATAAGAAAGTTATAAGCATTTTCATTTTATGCTACACAGAGAGCGTACTATATCTACTTTTGACGTGACGATCCATATAATTAGTAAAATCGTGATTCAAGAATTGGGGTGCAAGGATGAAATAGTAGATTGTTACACAAGGGTGGAAAGGAATCAATTCCCATACGAGGAATTTAGACGATCGGCTATAGTCCGAGTAGGAATTGATGTCTTTCACCCGAGTTAAGCACTCTACTTTTCATTTCGAATATAAGGAAAGTAGAAAAACTCATTTTTAATAAAGATTTCGATATAGCAAAAGTTAAGTTAGTATCCCGCCAAATTACAGTTTGTTCGAAATAAGTAAGCCGATCGGAAGTTAGCCGTTTTCTGGGGCCGCGCAGTTACAGTCGCGTAATAAAGTGTTAGCGTTCGGAAACGTATTCAAATAATTTCGAAAATAAGATAAATAATTTGCTAACATTACGTGTAATATTGCTGGATTTCTTCATTGATAAAATCCTTACTTGAATTTTCAAAAAAATATTTAATTGTCATTTAAATTTTAAATAGTCCACAGATTTGCAAAACAGCGTTGCGTTTATGCATTTTTCAGTAAAAAGAAACAAGTACAAACCACAATAATACATTAGCAATGAGAAATAACAAAAACAATATCCAAGAACTAAACAACAATATCGTCAAAATAAAAACAACGCGTAGCACTTTTGGCACTGACTGTGTACTTGCACTGGGGGAGCGAGACAGAATTATGCATCAAACACTAAGGATTGAGTGAAACAGCGAAGAGGCGCTGACCCCCCGCCCCTCGCGCCATTACCACGCATGCGCACTACTGATTTTGTCGTAAAAATGACTGCTGCGCAGCGACTTGCAGACTACTTCCGATCGGCTTACTTATTTCGAACAAACTGTATATAGTGTCATAGTCTATTTAAATTTTTAATTATGGAACACACCGCGTCACTGCACCAGCCGCACGCGTTTTTTTAAAATTCACACTGGCCGTTAAGAAAAAAATGCTGCGGTCTTGTGGGTTTATACCCACAAGACCGCAGCATTTTTTTCTTAATTATGTTAGATTTTTTACAGCTGACTGCCTAACCTAATTTTGTTCTATTTTTTAAATTATTTTCCACCATAGGGATGAAAGTAATTACTATGAGTTATTCCCGCCCAAGGGTGGGAAGTAGCATTTTCACCCGCTATTCAGATCAAATAAACACTACTTTCCGAGTATGAGAAATGAAAATACTTTACGACCTATTCTCACGTACAAAACAAAATTAAATAGGTCCAGCCGTTTCTGAGGAATGCGAACACAACGACCACACGACGTATTTATATATTAGATTAGATTTGCCTAAATCACGAACAATAAAAAATCTATCTTTTTGTATTTTTTGGCATTTTCCATGCAAAGATAATAAAGTTATTTTAGTGAAGGAAAAATACGACAACGGGCAGAAATTAAGAATGTGAAATCAAATTTCGACTTGGCAGGTGGTACTCGCGGTGGCTTAGCGGTCATAGCGTCTGGTGTACTTAACCAGTAGACGCAGGTTCGAATCCTGCCCGCTGTCGTATTTTTTCTTCACTAAAATAACTTAATAAAAAACCTATGCTAACCATAAAGTGAGTTTTAACGTACATTGTACACCTGTGGCACTGTGTGACGTTAATGTATACTTTGTCCATTATGTGAACCGTTTTTTGACAGATGCCTTAGAGCGTAGCTGTTCCAGACTACGTAAAACTTTGAAATACGTAACAAAATAGATATATTATCTACCTGCTATTATTAAATCCGTATCGGAAAATGGCATCCACTCTAATATCAATAAAATATAAATTAAACAATATTTTTGAATAGAAATGGATGGAAAATGAATATTATACAAAAATGTATACAATCAGATGAATATTATACCAAAATGTATACAATCAGATGAATATTATACATATTTATTTATATTATATTTATTGGTCATCGTTGCACCATTTTTGATTAGACAAACAAACAATCGATAATCAATACTCGACAGTCATCAAATTGTCGGCGTGAAAAAGTGGCGTGCAGCAACTGGACCCTAATTACGCAAGACAGAGGAAAGTGGAGAGGATTAAAGGAGGCCTACACCAAATATTTGGTCGATCACGGCTAAAGAAGAAGAAGAATCAAATTGTCAATAATCGGATCGATAATCGCATTATTAAGTTCTTGCAATCACTATACTCCATTTGGTTAGGTACTTAACTAAAGGTAAACAAATCATAAAAAAGGTTCTTTTATAGGGCCATTTTTCATCTTGAAACAAAACGTAACCAAAATAAATTATTTAATCATTCAAAATAATTTTCCTTTACTATACTAGCATATTTTACTACTTTGTTTAATATTAAATGGTAATTATAAATTCTTAAGCTTGCGACCAATAAATAAATCAAATCTGATAATTATGTCTTAAAGTATTGCAATGTGCCTACTAGAAAGAATCCAAAAAGACAGGAAATCAAAACCTTTTTCTACATAATAGACTTTTGATAACTCGAAAAAATTAAGAAGTAGTAGCGCGAGGAAGCGTGGCAAAATAATTAACCGATATTATACTTTGTCGGGTAACCAGACGCCATTCGTAACAGTTTGTACTTTCGTTCGTTTTTGTGTTTCTTTTGCCGTAAATTGTATTATTTAGTTAATCGTTTTGTTTTTTTCGTTGTTATTATTGATTACTAGATGTGTTGTTATTAATTTCACTCCCTATTCATAAGATACCATTGTAATAAAGGTTGAAGAGCCCTGAACGCCGCCATTTTTATTGTTTACCTTTAGTTAAGTACCTAACCAAATAGAGTATAGTTCCATCTGCCAAAAAGTGGTTTACCTGGTGGACAAGGTATAATATCAGGCTAACCTAGATATCTAGGGACTGACCTAGGTACAGTCCGTTGGTGCCGACGGGGGTGCCGGTGAGGCTGTGGCCGGCCGCCGTCGTCACCGTCACCGTGGGGCCGGGGACCGCACTGTTCTTACGTTCGAACATGGTCTCGATCTTGTCCTGTGTCGTAGAAGGCTTCTTCTTCGGTGAGGCGGCCTTTTTCTTCTTCGTTGGTTTCTTCTTGCGACCCAGCCATGGTTCTATGGAAAAAAAGACAATACGGGTTAATAAAAAAGTAATACCCGCGAATTAGGAATAGCTTCGGTCTTTCACAGATTTAAATTTTCAAGTTTAGTGGTCCTTAGCACGATCCTGCTCATACTAGTCTAGTGGTCCTTAGAACGACTGCCACGCTAAAGCTCCTGGGTTCGATGCCCAGGTCGAGCAAAGTGTTATTGGGTTTTTCTATGAAATTCCCAGTGGCAGCTCAGAGTCTGCATTTGTGCCCGGTTAATGGCAATAGTCTCGCCCCCTATTACATGGGACCTAAACATACCGGCGAAATGTGGGTGTACATTATTACACCTCTGCCTAACTCTGCGGGGAATACCAGCGTGATGGTATGTTATGTATGTTAAATTTTCAAGTTTTTAAGCCGTGGATAATATAAATATCCGACAATTTTGATAATAGTTCGAGAGAGATAGCGCAGCATACCATAACAGTATGTCGGTATGTTTAGGTCCCATTTAATAGAGGGCGAACCTATTGCCATGAGAAAGACATTACAAATTGGTGGAACAGTAACGCACGTGAATTAGGAATAGCTTCGAGAATTTAAACTTCATTACAGACTTAAATTTTCAAGTTCTGTATAGTAAAAATATGGAATCCACCGGAGCAATACTACGGTCTCATAGAAATCCGGCGTGAACTAACGCTTACGTTGTGTGTGAGTATATCATAAGCCCAAATCTTTAAAAGGCCGGAACTTGTGTCTCCTCTGGTGTTGCGGGTGTCCATGGGTGGTGGTAATCGCTTACCATCAGGCGATCCGTCTGCTCGTTTGCCCCCTAACCCTTAAAAAACCGGCCAAGTGCGAGTCGGACTCACGTACGAAGGGTTCCGTACCATTATGTATAAAAACGCAAAATAATCATGTCTGCTGTATGGGAGCCCCACTTAAATATTTAGGTTTTCTGTTTTTTATGTTGGTTGTTATAGAGGCGACAGAAAATGCATCATCTGTGAAAATTTTAATTGTCGAACTATCACGGTGCATGAGATACAGCCTGGTGACGGACGGACAGACAGACAGACATACGGATAGAGGAGTCTTAGTAATAGCGTCGTTTTTAACCTTTGGGTAAGGAACCCTAAAAAGAAATAACACTCACCGTCGTCACTGTCACTGCCTCCATGGAATGGGTTGAAGTCTGACAGTTCGGAGTCAGACCCCTGCGGCCGTCGTTCTTCATCGGACTCCATCTCCAGTTCATCTTCGGACCCTCGCACGAACTCGTCGGATGAGGAGCCGCCGCGCATGCGCTTTGCAGCGGCGTTGGCTTGCTGCCGAGCTGTCACTGGATACAAAAGGAAATGACTGTCAATTTACGTAGTGGTAAATATTAGAAACGTAATGACACACACAACATGGCACAAAACCAGGTGCTGTATCTGCATTTGAACTTGGCCTAGCCAGGAGTCGAACCAGGAATGTTATGAATTTAAAAAAGTTTACATACATAATGAATATAGTCCGTACCATGCATGCCTGTATCTCCCAAAGTGCCAATAAAAACTCCTGAGTTGCTATGGAGAATTAGGAATATGCATGAAGTTTAAATTTGCCTAATATATTTTTTTCCGGAATCTTAAACATACTTAAAGTATTATTGTAACAACATTTTGTTACATAATTGTAATTTATTTGTATAAAATAATAATCAAAAAGTGCTAATTATGCGAGCGAAATTCAAATTTACAAAACGCGCTGTCATTGGTCGAACGAAATGAAACGTCACGGGCCACGACATTGAATTTAATCACATAGTCGAAAGCTGCTAGAAGATGAATTATCTTGGAAATATATTTTAATTTGTGTGTCTTGAGCGATTTTCGTCAGTGGTGAGACTATATACGATGACCGAAAGAAGAAAAAAAAACTTTATCGGGAGTAGTTCTGATAGTATTTTTGCATTTTGGTACTATGCAATATCGATAGAAAGGTTTTTTAGCTTCTTCCATGGTAAAATCTTTAAGAATTAACCAAAAAACCTGTAATAAACAAACACTTCGTGCGAAGATCGCGGCTCATGACGTCATATGAAGCGCGCGAAAAATGGCGGCGTTCAAACAGCTCAATTTTGGATATGTATGTTGTTTTTTTTTTTTTTTTAAATTTAGAACATGCTCGGGAATAATTATATCTTCTATTGTGTTGTTATGATGTACAGAATTAATAAAAAAAACGCATGCATGTTCCTAATTTCATACAGAAATGTAATCAAATTTAGCTCGACCTGTTAATCGAACCGATGGCCTAAAGTAAAATTAATTTAAAAAAACCTTAAATTTGCACTATGTGGTTCTTTCTTCAAAAAACCTGTTAAAATTTTGTCCTACATTGTAAAACTCGCTTATCTAGTAATATTAGTATTGTCTGGACTTTAAAAGCGACCATTATAAAGAGACCAAATCTTATTTTAGTTTTTATTATTTATTTAATAAAAAAAAATATTTCGCGCCCAAGCCTAACGCTTTAGCCTTGATGGATCTTTTCACATAAATAAACCTCATTTATTATTATATTACTCACATTTCCTCTTAGAAGTGTTGGCCTCGTCGTCAATTCCGTTCTTTCCATTATGGTGGTTGTGTACGACTGGTTGCGTTGGCTTGGAGCGCGGGGGCTCCAGCCCCAGCAGCCGGTTGATGCGGTCTCTGTCGGGGGCCGGGAAGTGCTTCTCCACTAGCGTCTGGAATACACCCCTGGAGGAAGGAGGTCATTTCATTAGATAACATTATGATTTCTAACATTGAAATAAAGCTACATTTTACAGCTTTCATAGCGTTATATTGATATAACAGCAACGGTTTCACCCGCTTTACCCCGATTCTAATAGTCATAGCGTGATGTTAAACAGCCTAACCTTCCTGAAGAACTGATCTATCAAATCCAAAAAGATTCTTTTCTAATTCGATTTTTCAGCTTTATGTAGTATAAATTAAAGCCTGAGTCAAAATAAAATCAGAGAGACAAACAAATCTACCCGGGACCATCGACGCTGTAAAGGTTCCGAATTGTTGACATTTAATAATATCAATATTAAAAGATTAAATCCGTAAAAATTAGTATAACGACTTCTTTAGTGTGTAATGTTTATAGATAATTCCTTTTTATTTATTTTTCGATCAGTTTATTTGCTTAATCGAAAATTTTTAAACGACTTACACCAGAACAAATTCTTGGTCATTTCTTGCTTGTGTTATTAATTTTTTTTTTCATAGTTCCGACTTAACGTAAAGTACACAAACACAATTAACTAATCATTATGTACAAAATGTTATGTAGCAATAACTTATGTTTTTTTAAATAATTTAGCACTAATTTTGGTTCGCTTAATTATTTATTAATTAAGCACGTTATGCTATGCTTTATTGAGCTTAATTAATAGTAACTAATCTCAGCTAATAAAGTATACTAATAAAAAAGTAACACACCACTAAAAAGTTCGCATACAATATGTCAAAGTCCAATATTTACACCTCGCCACATTCAAATATTCCCGCGCTGTCATCAGCCGTCATAGTCGCGCAGTTTCAACTAATGGCGGGCGAGGCCGTTCGGGCAAGCTCGAAAACGGTTCATTCACCCCGGCCGCCATTATCGTGTTATTTTTCCTCGAACTATACACGGACTCAGCGCAAGACGACATATGCGTCATAAAAAACAACATGGTGTCAGAGCATTTGTGTAATTCGTATTTTAACAATGTGCACGTTTGTGATTTTGTTTGTAAATGAACAAAACTTCGTACTGTGATTGTGTTAAAACATTTTTAGTGTGGAAATATCTAGGGACAACAGAAAAACTACAATGTATTCCAAACAAGAACTAAAGACTTTTTTATGCGAGATATCAGAAAATGCGGAATTTCCTGTATTTAATTACGTATCACCGGAAAAATACACTGTCTTGCTTAAATGTCGGGTGGAAAGTAATCGCGAAGCTCAATTTTACAGCGAATACGCAACAGAATGGGTGAAGAAATTTACAAAATTCACAAGAGCTGGGTGGATTGTTCGGTCAAGTTTTCCGAATTTGAAGAGACTTGTTTATAGAAAAGTTTTCGTGTGCCATCTATCTAGTTTCAACAAAAAGAAGTCGCCAGACGACGCTGGCGCGAAGAACAAGGACTGTAAGGCGAAAATAGATTTCAAAATGAAGTTTATTAACCGAAACACTATTAGAAACGATAGAATGTTAAAGGAAGGTTTGAATTTAAACATATATATTTACTTCACACACTCGCACAGAATAAAGGCGCGGGAGTCTTTCAATTTACTAAAGTGTTCGCCTGATACCGATAACATGTTCTACAAATACTTTGCAAGCGGGCATACAGTACCGACAGCGAAAAGCTACCACGAATTAACCTTACTTTCCAATTTTGGCGACACTAGTGAAGATTTCTTGACAAATTCGGAAATAAATCCTACAATGCAACATGTATCGTACTTGTATAGTAAGAAAAAGAAAGAAGATAGTGGTCACGATATTGGCAACACAATGGCTGAGAAAGTGAAGGCATTAGAGGAACTAGGAGGTGTGTTGAGATATACTGATGATTACAGCATTACCGTTGTAATTACACCGTTTATGAAAAATGTCCTCACTGGACATGACTTAGACTATATTATAATAGACAGTACACTTATCAAGGACGGCGTTGCATCATTTTTCTTTGTACCTACTCCATTAGGAGCGCTTCCTATCGCTTGCGCCTTACACTCGCAAATAACAGAACCTAGTTTCAGTCAAGCATTCTTTTCAACCAAATTACTTTTAGAGAATCAAACCTTGAAAAGTTTCGAGCCAAAGAAGATTATGATAAATATGATAGATGAACAATATCATGCTTTAGATGCAATATTTTCAGATAAACGATTATTTATATCACGTGCGTCAATGGTCGAAGAGATATGGAAGACTATTTGCGAAGGGGAAATAAAGATCGAGGCAAAACACAGACAAAGTTTGATGCTGTCATTCAATTCACTATTACACGCTAAAAATTTAGAAGAAGCTGAATTATTTCAAGCAGATTTAGTAAGTAACAAGCAAGTAGAATCCGCCCCAAAACTCAAAGAATTACGAACAACCATTAGCGACAAATGTGAAAATTATATAGAACAGAGTCAAAACAAAGTTATAGACATATCTATACGAATATTAAAACAATTTCTACTGAGCAAATGTAATTCTTACAACAGCTTAATCATGATCGATGTATTGATAAATATTTTGGACATTCATTGGTGTCAAATTCTTCATGCTCATTTAAGAAATAGTTTAATAATAGAGACGTATACAAAGTTTCTGCCTAAAGACAGAAATGTCATAAAATCGTTAGCTGATTTAAAAATGACTGATCAAGAGTATAGATTGGATGTAAAATCTAAAGCTGGAAGGAGAAGTAGTATAGTATTTAGGGGAGACACTATGTGTTGTGACTGTGTTAAGGGGAGAAAGGGGAGATTATGTGAACACTTGTGTGCTGTGCTACACAGTATTGAACTAAAAACAGTCATACCTGAAGATAAAAGAGAATTTTATACAGCATTAGCCGGTGAAGACAATATTAAAGTTGAGCCTAAAGTTGATAATGAAGAGCAAGAATTCGTTAACTATACAGAGGAAACAATATCCAATGGAGAACAAACTGAAGACTATTATTTCGTTGTAAAACAAGAAGTAGAACAAAATGATCCTTTAGATAACAATGAAAATATTGATGAAAATTCCATCAATTCTATTGAAACTAATACAGACAGTATGAGAAAAAGATACACAAATGCTCTGAAAGCGTTAAACGATGAATTCAGAAGGCTAAATAAAGTTTTCAGGAACAACCCTAGTGCATCTAATTTCGATACTATGGGACGTTTAGCTAGAGAACTGGGTAAAATAAGACCTGTTGAAAAAGTTAGCTTTTCTAATATGTATGTGGAGTTGAATGAAAATAATAGGGACATGGATTGTAATGACTAATAATAATACGATGTGAATGTTATGATGGCATATTGTGATAATAAAACATATTTTTGTAATAAATACCATCTAATTTGTGTGATTTTCATTTCTTTATATTTCTTATACTAATCTTATCTCTGTTTTTATGAAAAACTAAAGAGTTGTTTGCGGCATCGCTGGCATAGGTCACCGGGTATCTGGCGGAATAGCTTATGTTAATCGCGAAATATTTAGTTTTCTATTCAAATCAGTAGTTTCAAAGATTTGTATAAAAGAAAGGTTTTAATAAAACTTACTAGCAATGGGGGTCACACATTATTAGTATTCTTGTTAACCCCTCATACTAAGCTAAATGCCTGTATTACGAGAGGGTTCACGTCGGTAAAATCGGTGCAATGGGTAGGTTTCAAACCGGCAATCACATGAACCCAAGTCCGACGCCCTAGTTATTAGGTTACCACCGCTACTAAACTACGGCGAAACCGTGGGCTTAAGGCTAGTTTGGATATAAAGACTAACTTGGCGGTGGAGACGAAGTCCGAGAGCTCTCCGTCGTCTCGCTCGAGCTGGTCGAGGGTTCGCGCCTCGCCGGTGCTCTGCAGGCCTATCACCACACACTTGCCGCACTTTACCGCCTCGCGAGCCGTCACCACTGCGTGGTTCACCTAAGGACATACAACATACATTATTTTTTTATGTAGCCTCTTTCGTGTCCCACTGCTGGGCAAAGGCCTCCCCTAACTTCGTCCAGAATTGTCTATCCTGGGTTTCTTTATAACACATTGACAGAAATGTATCTAATTAGCCCAAATAATCATCATCATACTTTTATTCCCCCAAAGGATAAGGCAGAGGTGTACTGTTAATAAAAGCTTGTAAAAAGACACTTCCCAAACTAAGTAACAAAAGCCCTGTCATGGAGATTTTTCTTTTATGGAATAACGCGAGCCACCTGATGGGAAGTAGTCTTCGCCGCCCATGGAGAGTTGCTGCGTTGCCGAGCCTATTTAAGGAAAATGGAGGGGAAGGAAATAAGGATGGGGACTGAGGGAAGAATTGGATCTTCACAATCATACAAACTATAGGTACAGAATATACTCAGACGCAAACAAATATCCGTGTAACACAAAATATTTGTCTGGGGTGGGAATCGAACCCACGGCACACGACGCAACGGCAATAGTAAGATGATTTTAACCGCTACGCTAGACGCTCAGTCTAAATATCGCTAAAATAAACATTGCAATAAATTGCTAGCTCAGACCAAAAAAATGTATGTTCTTAAAATGTTATGTTATTAAAATAATGTATGTTCGCACGGCTACACATCAAGCTATACAAAACCAAAATAGGCTGGCCTTGAATCATGCGAAAACCTTCACAATGGGAGGTCAGAACTTGTTTTGTATAGCGTGATGTGTAGCCTTGTGTACGATATACACTTTCGAGAAATGATAGTCATTACGAGTAATCCCCATACATATTAGGTTGGATTTGTTTGTCGATTTGAACGTTGTTTTTGCATTCTGCAAATTGTTAGCATTTGCTAACAATTTACAGAAATTTGCTTGACTAGTATTTACTAGTCAAGCAAATCGAGGGGACTGGCGCTGATAACCGAAGTACAGGCCTTGCCTAGTTCGGCTACAGATGCTGTTTTATCTGCTTTTAAAATATAATTTTGCTAAAATGAGTTGTAAAATAGTACTAAGTTTATTGAAATAAAAATTTATTATTATTGCATTTACCTTGGCAGCAATACAGAGGTACTTGAAGAACCTCTGGTGCGCGGACCAGAACTGTCCCCACATGGTCTTCTTCATGCGGGATTCCGCGTTGATCAGCTCCGCCGCCTCCGTGAACCGCTGCATCGCTTCCACCCACTGCCGACAAAATACTACGGTTTTATTTTTCTTTTACATCCGATCCGAGGCTCGTTAAAGTACGCAATAGAATTGACTTTTATGACCTTAAGATTGTGTTTATTATAAAAAGAGCCGATAAACTAAAACATTTTATTTATATACAGGGTGTTTGGTGCATCGTTTGCCAAATGGAAATGGCCGATAGAAGAGGTCTTTAGCTATCTTTTCAGGCCCAAAAACTCATTCTTTGTCACACCGGTTTTTTTATAACAGCTTTTGAAACTTTATCCGGAAAAATTCTAGAACTCAGCATTAAACCTTCAATTAAAAAAAATATAATTAGTGTAGTGTTTAAATTTCAGTTTAATTTTGATCTCTACTCTTGTATAGTTCTATGAAATTCAAAATTACTTGCTAATAACATCTAGTTCCTTTTTAGAAACCTCACAAAGTTTTTTGAAAAAGAAATGTTCAATTAAAACTCAACTTAAAATTGCTGTCAAAAAATAACTAAAAGCGATTGGGATCTTCGAATTCTTTTAAAATGTTCTCTAGTCTGTCCCCTTTCAAACGGTATACCATAAGCCAAAAAAACCTTTTATTAACTTCACTAATTCGCTAAATGTGTAATCGAGGCACATCAGGCTGATTTTCGAAATTACGGTAAGAAGCACTAGTTTTCGCATAACATGCTTTAAGTAGGTAGTGTTATTTGTCTCTTACGCAGTCTCTTATATCTTTCTTATACATAGTAGAAACTTTCCGAACTTTTCGAACATGAAAAAAAAAATTAAGAAAGTAGTAGAAAGTAGTAGTAGTGTCGCGCTGGCATGTCTCTATGCCAACATGAATGGGTTTGCACGACCGTGGAAGTACTACCCTCCCACAGAATATCGACGTCAAGTAGCATGCATACTGTTGCGTTTCGTCCGGTGAGTGTGAAGCGCCAGAGGCCCAATTGCTCCCTCAGTCCTCTTCCTTCTCCTTTTCTCTTTCCCCTCCCTTTTCCTTTAATAGGCTCGGCAACGCATCTGCGACTCCTTTGGTTTTGCAGATGTCCATGGGCAGCGAACACAACTTACCATCAGATAGCTTGCCTGCTCCTTTGCCGAGTTATTCCATAGAAAAAAGTAAGAATCTAATTACAAATTTTGTTCAAATTGTCTGACTCTATTGCGTATGCATGCACGACATCTTATACTGACTGTAGTGGTGCGTAAATGTATTTCTGCTTTGATAGTGATGAAAGCCCTAGCCTCAACTTCCGATGCGTAAACAAATTCTTTCTCCAAAGATGTCGCGCGTGCATATGCAATAGATTCGGATAATTTGAATAAAATTTGTGATTAGGTTATTATTAATAAAAAAAAATTTCATGTCCCAGGATTGTAAGTTCCCTATGTAAGAAAGAGATAAGAGACTGCGTAAGAGTCAAAAAACACTATCTACCCACTTAAAACATGTTATGCGAAAACTAGTGCTAGTTGCCGTAATATCGAAAATCAGCCTACTTAATGTGCCTCGATTACATATTTAGCGAATTAGTGAACTCAATAAAAGTTTTTTTTTAGCTTATGGTATACCGTTGGAAAGGGGACAGTCTAGAGAACATTTTAAATAATTCGAAGATCCCAATCGCTATTAGTTATTTTTTTGCAGCAATTTAAAGATGAGTTTTAGTTGAATTTTTCTTTTTCAAAAAACTTTGTGAGGTTTTTAAAAAGGAACTAGACGGTATTAGCAAGTAATTTTGAATATCCTAGAACCATACAAGAGTAGAGATCAAAATTAAACTGATATTTAAACACTACACTAATTAGTTTTTTTTTAATTGAAGGTTTAATGCTGAGTTCTGGATTTTTTCCGAATAAAGTATCAAAAGTTGTTATAAAAAAACCGGTGTGACAAAGAATGAGTTATTGGGTCTGAAAAGATAGCTAATGACCTCTTCTATCGGCCATTTCTATTTGGCAAACGATGCACCAAACACCCTGTATAATTATTTTATGCTACATTGAGAGCGTCTTATAGCAATTCGTACGTAAAGACTGGTGCATCATACAAATTGTTTTTTAAACCAATTTTGATGGTCTTTGGATGTTAAATTTATCTCATGTTTACCATCAGAAAAATTCATTCATTTTTTTCTTTCGCTAACATGTATATCTTCAAAAACATTTAGCATTCGGTAATCCTAAATATATAATGAAAGATATTTACCTGATCACACAAGTTTTTGTTAATTTGTCTTTTTCAGTGGCTATATACATGTAATGTACTGCCTCATTAGTCTAGTGGTCCTAAGCGCGACTGCTACGCTAGAGGTCCTGGGTTCGATCCCCAGGTCGAGCAAAGTGTAATTGGGTTTTTCCATGAAATTCTCAGTAACAGCTCGGAGTCTGGATTTGTGCCCGGTTAATGGCAATAGGCTCGCCCCCTATTACATGGGACCTAAAACATACCGGCGAAATGTGGGTGTACATTAGTGCGCCTCTGCCTAACCCTTCGGGTACTATAGGCGTGATGGTATGTATGTACTGACCAGTGCTACGGACTTGTCGTATGTCTCCTTGAATGCGTCGGAGAGCGGCACCTCCTCTATCTTGAAGGACACGCCGTGGAACGACAGCTGCCGCGCTATGTACATGCCGCGCAGCTTCATGTCCATCGCCACTATCTCCATGGCACCCACGCCTCTGAATAAAGCATAATAACGATAAAAAAAAGCAAATTAATCTATACAATTATTCATAAAATCTTTATTTCTGTAATGTAAACAAGAACTTTCTTTTACCGACACTTACAAATCAATGCTTAAATATGGGTTTTAGTATCTTTGTATATAAAAGGGATAATCAGCTACACAAAAATGAAACTCCTGATTATACAGTTACTTAAATACCAGATATGATTCTGTGAGCTTGAGCTCAGAAGCCAGGATTGTGAATTAGCGACCAATAAAAAAGAATTCCTTTGATTGGAAGAACAACTATTAATTAATAAATCGGATTCAAGAAATAGGTTACTCTAGAATATACGAAGACGCAGTTTCTAAGCAATCCGCTTTTGCTTTACCAGTCATTGGTTCTATTCCCGTAATTAACAAATATTTATACATTTATGTAACCATTTTAAGTTTGAGAGTAACTTCAGGACAAAACGTTTTAAAAATGATAGATAGTTTCATCAAATACATTACTACTAACCTCTTTTCAACGGCGTTAATGAAGTCCATAAATGTCGGAAACGGCGTCCCATCTCCCCAGATCCCGAGGCGCACCATGTAGGCCATGTTCCTGGGCTCGCTGGCGCCCGTGGCCGACGCGTACACGACCCTGGCCTTGGGCAGCTTGTTCTGCAGCTCCAACGCTGTGAGGCCAGTCTTCGTGGCCTTGCCTGACCCAACGGGACAAAGGTTTTTGGCCTTGTGACACTCGTCGAATACGATCTAAGTTGGAGTTGAGGATTTCATTTTCGGATATTTTTAGCTATTTTTAAAATCGTAAGCGTAGTATATTTAATGGTTAAAAGGATACAACTCCGTCGTAGTCGTCGCCGCACCACTGCAGCAGCTGTTTGAGGCGGGTGCGGTACTTTGTGGCTGTGGACTGAGTCTCCCCGATCAGCGCCGAGTACGTGCTGAATATCACGCCCTTCTTCACGTTGCCGTTTATCGCGGACGAGATCTTCGCGTATTTGAACTGGACAATAAAAAAATTTCATTATTACCTGAAAATTTTTGACATTAGAGTTTTGGGGGACCTGGAGTGCTAAAATACAGGCCTAGGCTTAGTTTAGACTCCAGATCTCCCACAAATTACAGATCAAACTTGTCATGTTTTCTTAATGTTCAAAATAAGTATCTACTACCTAGACCTATCAATCGTAAAACTTTTCTCAATTTTGTATCCCTAATATTGTAATTTGTGGAGATGAAATAAACGCATTTTTATTTATTATTATTTATCTTAAACTTTAATATATTAAAATCCGGTAACGTATCATATATTGTGTCATTAGTCAGTTTCTCTCCACAATTTAGGTCACAATTCTTTAATAGACCATCGTTCCCATGTGGGTTCCGTAGAAAATTAACCAGAATTCCTTAGTTCGGATCTCTTTACTATTATTAATTAATTATATCAGTGTAGTCACATAAAATAAAAGAGATTTCCGATTGGCCCTGGAGCACAATCATTGCTGCTCTCTACGACTTTTCGCCGTCGAAGTTTCAGACAAAAACCTATGTTCTAATGACATTTACCTCGGGCAATAAAGAATCTTGACAAAAATTAATAATTATCAATTGCGTAATTTGAAGATATTATGTAGGTGTTACAATAATTTATTTTATTTAGGCACAAATAGCAGGAGTCCAATTAAATGTGATACACACTATCTTACAGATCAACAAAGTACTTATAATACTACTATGAACATTATCCACTTATTACTTATATATTGTTTTCTTTTTGTATGTTTTAGGCATTTTCCATGCAACGATTATTAATTTATTTTAGTGAAGGAAAAATACGACCGCGGCAGGATTCGAACCTGCGACTTCTGGTTAAAGTACACCAGACGGTTAAGTACTTATATATTGGTTAATTAATGCTTTAAGAAATAAAAGCAAATACTGAAAAAGAATACATGAGTAAATGCAGTGAAACTCAAATGATTGATTTAATTAATGAATAACAAAAATTGTAGAAAAAGAAAAGAAATATCAGCAGTATCAACAGTTCCTACCTTATTGAGCGGGTGCACTTCGATCTTGCCGGCGCCGATGTCCTTGAGGTCCCGCTCTGCGTCGTACTTGAGGTCGTTGGACACAGACACCCAGATCGCTCGCTTGCGGCCCTTTATGTAGTTCTCGAAGATGATGCCCGCTATCGTACGACCCTTGCCCACGCCGGCACCGTCGCCTGTATCACAACAACAATTGCGGAAACATTATAGCGTTACATTATAGAATAAAAGTGGTCGTAAACGCGACTGCTGCTCTTAAGATGCTGGGATCGATTTCCAGGTTGAGCAAAATGTGATTATTTTAATGAAAATATCAGTAGCAGTTTGGAGTTTAATTTGTATCCAGTTGTGGCGGTAGACTCGCTTTTACATGGGATCAAAACATTTCGGTGAACTAACGGACGAATGACATCTTTTTTCTTTTGCCGCCTTTGTTGCCATACAAATTCATGGTTAAAATTATTACGATTAAATTTTATTTGTTTTTATAAGAAAAACTGTTTATATTAGCACAAAAAAACAATATTGACATTTTCGTATTTATTCTGATACTTTGCATTATGTAAAGTCGACAGCAGGTCAAGGTATACAAAACTGTCAAACATATCCGAATGATTTTAAACCTTAAATTGTTGAAGATAAAGTTCAAAATCAACTGAGAAAATTTGACATTTTGTGGTAACTTGGCCACCGCCCAAATTTCAAAACTGTATCTTGAAGAATGTCCAAGTTATAAACTTGTTAATGTTATCTGGTTGTCTGTCGCATCGATTTGTAGCATCGACTTCGGGCAACTGAAGGGGTTGTTTTACCCCCGCCTTGCTGTGCGCCGGCAGTGACCTGTATGTCGTCTTATGATTGCCGATAGGTACTGAGTATAGGTACATAAAATTTTTGGGACAAAATATGACATGCTATAAAAATTATTTAAATCGATTTAGTTACTTATTCTGAACAAACTATATTCTGGTTATGCATATACTAAAAATCATGTTATATAACACGGATAATGAAGGCATCATGCGAATTTTTTTTTATGTAAATGTTCACTCATCGCGACATGTAACTAAAAATGTACGGGTTTCGCACCTTTATCTGTGCTATAAGACGTTGCTTCGTACCAAATTTCAAGATTCTGAGTTCACGGGAAGTACCTTGTAGGTTTTGACCGGACGGACGGACAACAAAGTGAACCTATAAGGGTTTAATTTTTTCCTTTCGAGGTAGGGAACCCTAAAAAAGGGTGTAAAGGACTCACCGATGAGGAAGCCGGCCCTGGTGCCGTCGGGCAGCAGATGCTCATGCGCCTGCGAGGCGTACACGACGGCCTCCAGCTGCAGCGCCGACAGCAGCCCGGTGCGCACCGTGTCGTCGGGCAGGCTCACCTTGTACGTCACGTCCACCGGCTCAACAGACGACAGCGATGCTGTCTCTACCACGGGGTCCGGGTGCTTGCGACCTAGTTTCACTGTACAACATACATTCTATTTTAACACCTGTCTTTTTTTTATCACTGATCGGCTTACGCTTGACCACAACTTGCCTGATGTTAAGCTTCGAAGTGGTCTACGATGGAGCGCGCTTGCCTAGTAAATACCTATTCAATCTCGTCTTGAAGACACCCAAATTGTAGGTCTCCGGGAACAAAGATTCCGGTAACGAGTTCCACAATAGAGCAGTACGCACTATAAATGTAGACGCAAAACGCTTAGTGCGAGATTTAGGCACTTCCACCACGTAGCGGTGGCGCCTTGCTGTAGCTCTGCTCGTCCGATAATGGAACAGAGATGGAGGAACTATTTCATGTAGTTCCGAAGCACAATCTCCTATTTTTTCAAAGTCATGTGCGTATTAATAATTAATTATTAATTATCACGCGCTTAAACGGTGATGTAAAACATCATGAAGAAACCTGCATGCCTGAGAGATTTTCTTGACGGCATGTGAAGTCTGCCAACCCGCAGTAGGCTAGCGTGGTGGACTAAAGCCTAATCCCTCTCATTCTGAGAGGAGACCCGTGCCCAGCAGTGGGACAATATATGGGTTGATGATGATGATGAAGAATTTGACAATTATTTGAGAATTTCACATATCACAATATCGTCGTGAGACAGGTCGTTAAGTGTCCTAAAAAATGGTTGAGCTACATGAAGATTGATGTTTGCGTGCCGTCAGTTAGGACAGGTCAACTCAAAACTGCTATGGTTCTTCATTAATGTGTAGCTCATCATTAACCTTAAGCTCTCAAACAAAGTCTATAAAACAATCTGTAATATTTATGGTATAATTAAATCTATTTTAGAATGGATTTATAAAACACTGCCAATTGCCTAGTAGTCTTAAGGGCGAAGTCCTGGGTCTGATTTCCAGGTCAATATAATACAAATAGAAGGCGATATAACATTTAATATATACATTACATTTTGAGGGCATATAATCTGCGTACGTCTCAGCCACGCCCATTTCTTCATCGTCAACTTCTTCCTCATCTCCTCCCATCTAAAATATTATAAAAAAAATCGGTCGTTGGTAACTTATGGATCGATCTGATGATATAAAATAAATTATCTCCACCACTCATTTGACTGCCTCATTAGTCTAGTGGTCCTAAGCGCGACTGCTACGCTACAGGTCCTGGGTTCGATCCCCTGGTCGAGCAGTGTTATTGGGTTTTTCTATGAAATTCCCAGAAGCAGCTCGGAGTCTGGATATGCGCCCGGTTAATGGCAATAGGCTCGCCCCCTATAACATGGGACCTAAACATACCGGCGAAATGTGGGTGTACATTAGTACACCTCTGCCTAACCCTTCGGGAAACACCCAACCTTCACCGGTTTTTAGTATTTTTACTGTTAGAAGCGCCACGATAAAATATGTTGTACGAACCTTTTCCTGTTGCCACATATGGCCCGGCTTGCCCTGTGCCCAGGCGGGCCCGACCTGTGCGAACTGCCCCAGCATACCCGCCAGGGGCCCGCCCATGCCCGACGCCAGTATTTGATTTAAGTTCTGCAGTAAGTACGAGTTCATGCCCGTCATGCCCACCATCTCCACTGTTGGGGAACAAAATGTTAGATGCTATAGATGACGTTGTTTTGAATCTTTGAGAAGGATCGTTTCACCTTGGACGACCAATTCCATCCAGAAAGCAAAATCCAAAGCGGAAAGTAGTGTAAAATAGAGGATTCTGACAAAAAATACTGTACTAATAAGTTTGGAAGTCACTGTGGCTTAAAGATATGCAATTATTACTCATTACAAACAACAACACTGTAACATAGGAAAGAACAGTAAATGGTCAACTATAGGGTCAAGTATGGCGGTACTAAACTTAGATATTAAAAATCTACTTAAATTGCACACCCCTTTATCTTAGGTACATTCATGCACAATGATTATGTCCTTTAAGAAACTAAATGAACATCACTTCTGTTCGTGGCTGTAATGAGAATTTAAGTACATAACGTTTTGTTTTAATAATTATCCGCCAAAGAGTTTTGTATGTAGGCAGGTAACAACTACGTTTTGGCATAATATTATTCTCTTTCAAAACATATAGATTTCATTAGCTGCCTGTATACCTGAAACTTTTGACGAGTGTACTTATAGAAGGGCCAATAACTTGTACAGTACATACAACCAAAATAAAGGGGCGCGTATAGTTATAGCTCAAACGCCATCTATTTTTTTTTTTTTTATGATATAACTCGGCAATCGAGCAGGCGAGCTACCTGATGGTAAGAGTACTATTTGTACGAGTTATACGAATGATACTAAAACAACTACAATAACATTAAATACGGAATAAAAATGTTACCAAAAATACAGCATTGCAATGAAAAGTAAGAGGGATTTTTAAGTTGAAAATGAAAAGCATTGAAAATTATCTATAAGGCGTAACTAAAGTTCAATTAGAATTTTATCGTATCGTGATCAGTAAAAACGTGCAAGACGTTTCTATCAATTTATCAAATACTGAATCGCGACGGCATCCTAAATTGTAATAAGTCGCACCAGAATTCCAAGCCTTGCCAATAAGCCCACCATAACGAGAAATTATACTCTATGTTCAAGGAAAATGATTAAACTGGTTTGAAGTCCATATTGTAATTAATTCGAACAGATAAAACTATGCCATTGAGACTTCAACACAACTATAGTAGCTAAGTGTTCTTACGTCAGCAAAATCTGACAGTTTGACGAACGACAAGGACATCCCTTTTCTGCAATATATTTTGTTCATTAGTGATAAGGAATTCATATCAATTATATTAGTCATCACTGTGGTAGAATTGGAGCGTGACGTAGTTGTAGATAAATACACGTTTTGCTCCCTTCATGGTAAACAAAAGGTGTGAAACAATTGCGAAATAAGGATTCCATTTCGAAAGAATTAAAAAAAATGTTATGGGCAAAAGAACCCTTACAATGCCACCCCTTAATTGCGAAACAAAATTGTGAAAAGTTAAGCAACTTCTTGTAACTTCGTAAAAAAGACTGGAGAGGGTTGCAACGTGCCTATTATTTCATACGGCTTTAAGAAACCTTTTGTAAACAACCTTTTAGAAAATTTCACAACGGTAAGAGTTGCAAAATCATTCAAATTTACATAAAACACGTGTACGAATGAAACTGTTTTTTTGTAATTCAGGTCAAATCTAAAAATATAGGTAGAAAAGTAAAGCGGAACGATCCAAGGCTTAGCGGCCAAGCGTTATATCATGAATAACTTAGCTAAATTGGCTGCGACCAAACCGAAATCGATTGTTAGCTTACATTCATAGAATTAACTACAAGAAATGTTAGCGGTGCAAAGATTACTAAAGCTAGGAAGGAAGTTATCTACTGATAATAAAAATTATTAAAAAAATACAAATACAGGCTGACTTTCCGAAGTTTTTGAATTAGGGGGCACTTAGAACAAAGCTGATTTTAATCATATTTTTTTTAAAAGCTTATTAACAATATGAGTCGCACATTACTAGCATTCTTGTTAACCTCTAGTACTAAGCTACATGCTTGTATTACGAGTGGGTTCACGTCTATAGTGCAATGGGTGAGTTTCGAACCGGCAACCACATGGTCGCAAGTACGACGCCTTAGCCATTAGGTCACCGCCGCTTTGATATGAACATGTAATTGAGTCAAATAACTGTTATCACAATAAATAATGTTGGTATTTTGTATTTCGGAGAAATATCACTGGGGTTTTTGTTGGCAATAATAATTAGCGAAAACCCAATAATACTCGTATTTGCGTATTAATTAACAACAATGATTAGAATTACTAATTAAACTTGAGATAAAAGTTAAGTGACCTTTGATAAATCAATATAAGTATTTGGTACTTCTCATATAAAAGTTTTACAATTTCCAAAATCGATATGACAATCTGCAAACATTGGTGTAGCTAGAGATTTTTTCTATCCTTGTCTGTAAGAAATTGCTGTTTACGATAAGATCGCAATTTTACATTTTTTTCTTAGTTTCTATGTTGTGCAATAAGGAATGTTACATCTAGTTATCTAGCTGAACTATTACCAAAATCTGTCAATAGATTTGCTAATCAGCAATAGACAAATTTTGACATTATTTGTAGAACCTCAAAATTCTTTCTCTAGGAAGCAAATCTGCTGACAGATTTCGTTATTGAAACCGGTCGTAAAGCAATCAAACAGTTTCATAATTCTCGGGCAAAAAGTTTCCTACCCTTTAACTTCACCAATTTATTTAAAAAAGAAAAACTTTAAAAAAATCAGCCTGTATAATCACTATTATAATACAATAATATCGCTGTCTACACGTTACAATGCGGTCACACGACACCGTACTCACTCTGAGCGAGTAGAGAAGCAGCGCTGTACGCGGCGGAGGAGCCCGCCGCGAAAGGCGACGGCGGAGCCACGGCGGGCGCTATGCAAAATCACCGGTTTATTAAGCGGACTATACCTTATACAGTAGAGACAATTTAACTGTGCCTCTCCGAAGTTGTACGCAAGCCGCAGTGGGACTTTGTAGGTATTTGCAATTATATTCAAGTAAAATAAAAACTAGATGTAACAAGACAGTTGTTAAGCCTTCGTGACTTTTATGCACAATAATTATTTTACAACATCAAGCTACATATACATTTCCATTATAAGCTGATCTCGCATCGTATAGGCTTTCCTTACGATGAAAGGTCAGCTTATAATAGAAATTACAGCTTTTGGAATGTACAGCTTGATATTATGTAGCCGTGAGTACCTGCGCGGACGTTCGATAAAGCTTACTTCAGAAAGGCATAGTTACATTACCCGAACTGTAATTTGCCATTTGGAATGAATTTGATGTATAATTGAATAACATATTGTGAAGCTGCTTGACTTTTGGGGATGCATCATTGAGGCTATGATGTAAGAAATGGCCGATGCGATGATCCACACTTTTTTTTAAGTATTAAAGCCGTGATCACATTGATATATATAATGTTTGTAGTAACATTACTTTCGTACGATATGTAATTATGCATTTGCTGTTAGTCGCACTTCAATATTATGAGAGCATAGACGACCCAAAATCACTGATATCTTCACGGTTCTTATTGAA
The DNA here is from genome assembly GCA_958496365.1 of Subacronicta megacephala. NCBI lineage: Eukaryota > Metazoa > Arthropoda > Insecta > Lepidoptera > Noctuidae > Subacronicta > Subacronicta megacephala. The sequence goes on from OY292534.1 coordinate 1,235,496, forward strand.
GTAACCTCTTTAGAAGAAGGACCTTAGTATATTTGAACAAAAAGTTCAATCGCAAACGCAATGTATGTATGAACATACGAAGTCCTCGAAAATAGAAGAAAGAATATATACCTTCTTTGGAGGAAGGGTATAGAAGAGAAGAGAACACGCACAGTTAAGTTCTAGCCATAAATTATAGCGTGTGCGTGAATCTGTCAATTTGATTATACAAATGCGAATTATAATTTTACGGATTTGTAATTTTATGGAGATCCTCATCCGAATAAAATACCTACTACCGAGCCAAGATATTGATGGCAGATTAGTGGTCACAAGCATTACTGCTGAGCTTGGGATCCTGGGCACGATTCCCAAGTTTACAAAAACTTATTGATTTTCTGTTCGAAAGAACCACCAGCCGCCTGATTTTGTGATTTATGCCAATTAACTACCGGTACAATGTGGATGCACCTTACTACACATCTGCCTAACCCCATAGATAAAGCGCAATGGTATATCAAAAAAATGGAATCCGCTATGTACAGTGCAAGCAGATGTGAAGTTGGGTCGACTGTGCTCTTTGAAGATGTAACTAACGTGTATTGAGAAACGACTGAGGCGCAAGGGTGCATATCGACGATTTCAATGCATATATATATGGGTGGAAATTGTCGACCCTATGCCTTCTGGCGCACTGTAAAACGGGTATCATACGTACAGCTACACATGAAGCTATACAAATCCAGTTTACGCTGGCCTCTTACTGTATGGGGAGCCTATTCAATGACAGATTAGCCTAAACTGGTTTGTATAAGTTGACCTCTAGTACTATTGAATATAATCTTAATATTATTATCTTACTTCCGCCTCTGCCGAGTCCAGCTATGTTGAGAGGCTTTGTGAGCGAGCTGGCTGAGATCTTGATCGGCTTGACGTTGCTTGCCTGACCGAAGGCCTGCCCAGAGGGCGCTGCAGAGATAAAATTATAAATTAAGGTAATGATATTGAAAACACAAAAAAAGTTTAAGTTTTACCCACTTTGCTCCGCTCCTAAGGGTTGTAGCGTTATGTTAAGTGGCCTATAACCTTCCCCAAGAATTGGAATATCAAATTCAAAGACAATTTTTCAAATCTGACTGATAGTTCCAGATTTTACTGATTTACAGATCCATTTGCTTTAGCTGTGAGATTTCTCGTCGTAATTATTATTTGATGAGATCCTACAGTTTGCTTTTTAAAGAGTTAGCCAAATAGACTTGACTCTTCTTGTACACAGAAATTGCTGGAATAAAGAAATAAACAATAATATGATTACAATATGACGTTACTCACCTGCAAGTGGGTTTGTGGTTGGTTTGACAGTGACCTGTGGTGTGACTGTGACTTTCTTGGCGGCCATGCTAGCCGCAGCTGCCAGGGTTTTGCCCCCGCCTGGACAAACAAATACAACTTTTAATACACAGATCCTAGAGTTGATATTTCCCTGGGAACCATGTCAAGAGCTAGCTTTTCCACCTTCTCCCCAGTGGCGTAGCGTGCCTTGGAGGGGCCCTGTAGCAAAATTTGTTGGGAGGGGGGGGGGGGGGCTGTGCATGTGACGGGTAAATATTTTGGGTATTTTTTTGTAACCTCCTCCCTTTTCTGTTTGTTTCGCTGGAAGCACGACATTGTGGATTACATTTTACTAATTTTTGCTTACGCGTTGGGGGCACGCTTTTCATTGCTACGGCTGATACGGCGGTTGCTACGGCCCTGCTTCTCCCTGTTATAATCCCTACTGGACAATAACTATATAAAATATCACCACACCTATGGCACATTATTGCAAATCTATACTAATATTCTAAAGTTTGTGAGTGTGTGGCTAATTTCTGGATCTACTGAAACGATTTTGAAAATTCTTTCGCCAATAGTAAGTAAGCTACATTATTCCTGAGTGACATACAATATATCCCGTAAAATAAAAATAAACTCAATGTCTCATGTTGGCTCGTGCTTTTTTTTTATGGGATAACTCGGCAAACGAGCAGGCGAGCTACCTGATGGTAAGTAGTCATCGCCGCCCATGGACATCTGCAAAACCAAAGGAGTTGCAGATGCGTTGCCGAGCCTTTTTAGGGAAAGGGAGGGGAAGGAGAAAAGGAGAAGGAAGGAGATTGGGGGAGGAATTGGGCCTCCGGCCCTCTCGCTCACCGAACGAAGCGCAGTAACGAAACGCTACTACTCGGACGTCGGTCTTCTGCGAGAGTGTGGTACTTCCCCGGCCGAGCCGGGAGCCCATTCATGCTGCGAACAGCGTGGCCCTACCACAACAAAAGCTGTGCCCGTGTAATCATGGGATATCCAATGACTAATTTACCGGAAATGACAAGGCCAATATGTAAGTTGACTAATATTTTATTATGGCCCTATGAAAATATTAAATTAAAATAGCGGGTTTGAATTTTAGATTTGAAGCCACGACGGATGTAATCGAAAGAGGATAAATATATGTATTTTTTACTAAAACTTCCAAGCTCATTTGTTAAAAACACTAGAGAGTTGTCCGCGGGATAATAAATTAACAATGTTAATCTCAAATGTAGCTTTCTTATCGTTAATGAATTTCCTATAATTATTTCCTATTTGGTAAGTAATTTCAGTTTGTCCGGCCAATGACCCGGAAAACGTTGTTCTGCCATACGAAAATCGAGTAAAAAAAATTTTCTATCGAAAAAAAAAAGAGTTCTATCGAACTCTGTGACAAGAGAATTTTATATACTAGAAGATTATTAGAGAGAGAGAGAAGCGTCTGTGGAGAATGGTGAAATTCTCCCTGGTAGCTTGCATGGTACCTGGATAATGGCAATAGTCTCTAGTCTCCTATTACATGGGGCCTTAAACATACTGCAAAATGTGGTCACAATCAGAGTTGAGAGGTGTTTTAGAGGTGTAGTAACACATCTGTCTAACCCTTCAGGAATACATGCGTAATATATTGCTATGAGTAAGTTTTCCTGAAAGTTCTGGAACAAATCTCATCTTGGATGCAAACGCAATGTCAGCAACACAAGTATAGTATTGTCTATATTAACATGCAATGTCACCTTGCCACAATATAAAATGCACCCTTGAATGATATTCAGACTAAGAATATATTTACATTCATTTCAATAAAAACGCATCCATCTACCTTGTACCGAGGAAAGCAAACAATATTCTGTGTTTTTTCTGGCTTATATGTTTTATTAGTTGAAGTACCGCATGTCTACTGACTTGACCGAATCAGAAAGAGAGAGCTACAAGCCATCTTCACCGCCATACAAATTCAAAGTTACAGTTTGTTCGAAATAAGTAAGCCGATCGGAAGATGTCTGCAAGTGGTTTAGAAGTGGTAAATTTTTATAGAAACAGTCGGTGTAAAGATAATTAGAGTCGTATTTGTTTCACATTTCTAATGATTTTGTAACGATTAATAAAAATAAACGATTTTACCACCGCGGTAGTTCGGAACAGCTAACTTCCGATCGGCTTACTTATTTCGAACAAACTGTACCAGTTACTTTCATATTTTACGAGGGAGAACTTTGAAGAGGGCGGTAATAGAAAAATGGATACCCATCTATGATTTTTTTTTCCTGTTGTGAAAAAACACTGAAAAACTGACCTGGCACCTCCAAATTGTCTGGATCCACGTCATCATCAAAGTCTGAATCGTCAGAGGGTGTCGGTGGATTATCCTCGTCGTCGTATGCTGACCGTTTAGACTAGAACGACAATAAAAAAAATATTAAGTACAAAAGTCAAGTGGAGTCCGACAAGTCCCGTTGCCTTCCCCGCGAGGCGGAAGTCCATGAGGAGTTCCACACGATAAAAAAAATATAGTCCACCACGCTAACCTACTGCGGGTTGGCAGACTTCACACAACGTGGAGAAAATCTCTGAGGTATGCAGTTTTCTTCACAATGTTTTCCTTCACAGTTTAATAAAGTGATAATGAATTACAAATAAGCAACTACGAAAGTCAGAGGTGGGTGCCTTGGAATCGAACTTGAGACCAACGACTTGGCAGTCCAATGACTGCACTGTATGACTCAGTAGCAGTGGCGTGCACAGAGATTTCAGACAAGGTATGCAATAAAAAACTGACCAGTTTCAGCTTTTTGTAGGTATCTTCCCCACCTACCTGTCTCTTACCGAAAATATTCTTACTATCGCGATAAGTAAACAAAATACAATGGAAAAAATACAATTTGTTTGTATGTACACAACCAGTTAACCAGTAATGATTATCATAAAACTTTTTATTAAAATGACGAGTAATATAACCCTTTCTTCGAGTTAAATCCAAACTGAGTACTGACCTTAACTTTGAAATCAATTTAGCTTTTTCCTTCATTCAGAAAAATAATGTCGAAAACGCGCCAGATTTTAATTTGTTTAAACACACTTCACCTACACAGGTCTCACAGGTATATTTTTCAATTTTTACGAGTTTAATATTACTTTTTTACAATAATAAACTTATTAAAAATTACTCGACAAACAATCACTTGCGCCAAGAAAAACAATATGGCGAAAAAATTTGGAATGAATAAAAATATAGTCGATCAATTGGTCAATCCGACTAAAAACGTTGACCCTCTGCAATAAACAATATGCGCTGCTTTTGCGGGTTCTTAATTTGGTCGCAAAGCAAATAAGCAGTGCTTCTAAATCTGTCACACACGCTCATATTTACACGCACACAGTCACACTTTTGCCGTGCACTACACGAGATGCGTCCAAATGCATTGTATGAAGAATAAGCAGCGAGGTGCACTGCTTATCTCAGCAGAGCGCGCCACCAGCGCGGAGCTGAATGACGCGGCGCGCGCAAGTTATCGACGCTTCAACGAATTAGTTCTTAAAAAAAAGTAATAGATGGTGCGCAAGCTAAATTACCATTTTTTAATTACATTTATTTATCATTAGAGGGGAATAAATTTATTATTAATTAAATACATTTAGGGACTACAGGGTATGCAGAGCTTATTTGCTTGTATGGAGTGCACGCCACTGCTCAGTAGTCATATCACTTATCACAGACAGATCATACTTATCTAAAATAACATACTATCACGCCTGTATTCCCCAAAGGGTTAGGCAGAAGTATACTAATGTACACCCACATTTCGCCAGTATGTTTAGGTCCCAAGTAATGTAAAACCTCGGGATTGAACCCAGGACCTCTAGCGTAGCAGTCGCGCTTCCTACATAAGAGCTAAATATACTGGCGATCTGTGGGTGCACATAAGTACATATACCTCAGCTTTATCCTTTTTTTGTTATGACTATTCCCTGAACTTCGAAGTTCAATCCAAAATTATTTTTACAGACTAACCATGTCCTTCAAGTCATGTTTATAAATATTTATTTTATCTAACATTGGAATCACATTATCATACAGATTGATAACCTTGATAAATCAAAGAATTCAAGTATTAGAAAGACTCATGCACTTGATTTTGTTAAACGACATAGGTACAGTCATCAACCCATTACATTGTCCCACTGCTGGGCACGGGTCTCCTCTCAGTACGAGAGGGATTAGGCTATAGTCCACCACGCTAGCCTACTGCGGGTTGGCAGACTTCACACGCCGTCAAGAAAATCTCTCAGGCATGCAGGTTTCCTCACGCTGATTTCCTTCACCGTTTAAGCGCGTGATAATTAATTATTAATACGCACATGACTTCGAAAAGACAGAGGTGCGTGCCTGCCTTACAGTCAGCATAAAATATATAGAATCGTAAAAGCATAAAAGATATAGACTGCTCAAAATGATCAGAGCAACTAGGGAAATTAAACTTTATCTTAATGGGATAAAATACATGTCCCAATGACAGCTGTTGTGTACGGTGTTCACTCTAAAACAATGTTTGTGTTGTTGAGATAAAGTTTTTATTGCTCTGATCATTTTGAGCAGTTTGTAAGCGCAGTTATATTTGAAGCTGACTGTACATCATCATCATGTTGTCCCATCGCGGGCACAGGGCTCCTCTCAATGTGAGAGAAATTAGGTAGTCCATCACGCTAACCTAATGTGGGTTGGTAGACTACACACAGCAACAGGAATATCTCTCAGGCATACAGGTTTCATTGTTGTTTTCCTTCGCCATTTGAGCGCAGTGGATTTTTAGAGCATTTACCTACATCGGTAGGGATGTAAAACCCTAAATCAATGGTTAATCACCTTGTACAAAGTCAGCTAGGGTTTTTGCCATTCCCAATAAGAACCCTATTAGCCTAGTCTAGTAGAATCATATCCTATCTTAACATAGCATAAAACGAAGTCGCTTCCGCTGTCTGTTTGTTTAGATCTTTCAAACTACTCAACGGATTTTAATGCACTTTACAGCAATAGATAGAGTGATTCAAGAGGAAGGTTTAAATGCATAATACATACATATTATAGTACAGAAAAGCCGAGAAACCACGGGGGCGAAACCGTGGGCGGTAAGTTAGTACAAAATAAATTCAGTCAAAACCAGAGTGAACATAGTCTAACCAGGAACATTTTTATCTAGATTTCTGTTTCAGTCTTACCAAATAGCTATGGTTTTGTACTAGTGTTTCTATTCATAATTATATTTCCTAGCAATGGTCTGACATTTATTGTAGTGTCCTTCTTCATTTTAAGCTATGTCATTGCCAAATTTAATCAAAATCTGTTCAGTAGGCATGAAAAGTTAATAGACAGATACTTTTGCATTTATATGTTTAGGATCAATAACAGTTTTGTTTATGAATGAATTTAAGATAACATTTGCAAAACATTGTTAGAATTGTTTTTGACCTCGAATTTCATTCTAATCATGATTCATAATTATTATTAGATCCACAATTTTTATAGAACATAAATATGAAACATATGTGAGTGAATTTCGATTATAAACTATAGTTTTGTAAGAATGTGCATACATACTATTACGCCTGTATTCCCCAGGGTAAGGGATAGGCAGAGGTGTACTAATTTACACCCACATTTCGCCGGTATGTTTAGGTCCCATGTAATAGGGGGCAAGTCTATTGCCATTAACCTGGCACAAATCCAGACTCAGAGCTGCTACTGGGAAATTCATAGAAAAACACAATAACACTTTGCTCTACCTGGGGATCGAACCCAGGACCTCTAGCGCAGCAGTCGCACTTAGGACCACTAGACTAATGAGGCATTAAGAATGTGAATAATAAATAACTAAGAAAACTGCATACCAGACTAGAAACCTCTCAAAGTAGATAATTTTATGGAAAATGGGATTTGCCCAGCAGTGAGACATAAAATTTAGAATATAAACTAAAAAACAATAATAACAGTGTTATTTCTATACAATTCTTCAATAAAATATAGGTCAGACAACAAGTCACTATTTTATATTGAGGAATGCAACACAAAAACATAAACAACTATGCCACTTGTCAAATTGTTGCTTTGTCAATCACACCTAGGAAACCATAACCCTGCCTCAGGTCAAAACAATTATTCTTGTTATTGGCCCTCATTACTCTGTATTATTATTAATTGAGGTGCCCTCCAGGAATTTGTTTGTTCAAGCTAATCAAATTCAAGTTTTCTTATTTTTTATTTTATTTGGGAAAGTGTGCAGTGCAGACTACATGTTAATGTTATAATCTAAGTTGGTTAATGTACAAATCCACTATGTCTTGTCTTAACAGATAACAATTTAAGTTTCAACAACTTATTTATTTTTATTTAAATATATCAATAATAAATTGTCTTTCCTGTCTGCAATTTCTGACTTGTTAATTTGAAAATAAACATTTTCACTAACACAAGGATTTTTTTTCTGATAATTGTTGAGAGAGACTGAATGATGGTTTAATTTTGTTTAAACATTGATTGTATGTTGTGTTATTTATAAAAAAATACCTACCTAATTGTAAATGTTAATGGATTTTGGATTGGATTCAATGTTTATCAAATCTGATTACCCTTTCTATCTTTTTCTAAAATCTATGCCTATTAGATTTCTTGATTCATTATTTTGTTTTTATAATATTCTAAGAGTTTTACTGTCTTCTTGACAAAAACATAAAACATTGAATATGTAAGCCTGTTAGAAATAATGTATATTGTCTTTGGACATATGTGAAAGGGAAAAGAAGACAAAACACATTATAGCTACTGGATATTTTTGGTATGTTTTATATTTTTTAGAATAAGATTTAGAGAACTGCCTTCCTCATTGGTCTAGTGGTCATAAGCGCGACTGCTATGCTAGAGGTCTTGGGTGCGATTCCCAGGTAGGCAGTAGCAGCATGCCCCCTATTACATGGGACCTAAACATACTGGCAAAATGTGTGTGTATATTAGTGCTCCTCTGCACCCTTCAGGGAATAAAGGTGTGATGGTATGTTAGGACTTACACAATGAGGATTATTTTTTATTTTATGTAATGATAAAACAGATGCCCGTTTTAGCTACTGCTACCATTTATGTTACATCAGGGTAACTAATGCATCCAGACATTGCTGATACACCAAATTTTGCCTGTAAATGTTTTGACCAGTGTCTTCATGTGAAGTCGCCATTCATTTCATAATTTTATACAATAGATACAAATATTCCTGAGACAGGTATTCAGATACAAAAGGTGATGCAAGTTTTTTAAAGGACCTTGTACCTTTTCTTAGGTAAGATATATCTGTCATCTTTTTTATTTAAGTCATGTAGCTATTCATATAAAATATTTGTATTTCTCAGCAATTCAACATTGAATATTTGATATTTAGTTGTGCAGGTTTAAGAAATGTGGAGGCAATATTTCATGAATAGCCTTTATTTATTTTCTAAATTTTAACTATGTTAAAGAATTGAATTAGATTTTTGTTTAAAAAAAATATGTTGAAATAATTAGGTGCAAAATAAATGTATCTATTTACTATATGCATATTTGGGTTTCCATAAAAAGGGCCATTTTCATTTTAATAATAACCGTCATTAATTGCAAAAAGGTTATCATAATTACCAAATATTATCAATAACAGGAAAAAAATATCATAGACAAGTTTTAGGAGTAACAAGAATAACATTTAAGTCTTGGCACAGTCTGAATTATTACATTACCTATAGTTGGCAAAAGCACCAAAATACAGTAAAAAACCTTACATAACTGATAACATGGTTTTATAATGCTCTTTTTATTACTATTTTACTTTCCACCCTGATAAGTAAATGCATGCATTGAGCAATTCCAAAAAACCCATCTTATTGCATTTTAAACTTCATAAATACGCATTTATCGGTACTGTATAAAGAATAGATCGTATTTGTGAGCTAACAAAGTGGATTTCATGTCCCAAAGTCAAGTTTACATCGATCCCAATGCGTTAACACCGCATTGTAGCAGTGTGCTAGACTCAGGCACAGTGCAGTACTTCAAGACATATTCTAACACTATACCTAGAACCTTCCAAGAAAATCAATACAGCCACACCCAGCTTGAATAATTAAGTTCCTGGAAACACAATCAAATTACGAATCTAACAAAGAAACATTGAAATATTATCACATGTGAGATCGACATCACCCAATGACAGTTTTTTTGGTTAGAAAAATTGAAAACAAAGAAAAAAAAACGAAAAAATCCCGTTTTTATGACCTTTGTTTGCGTTTAAAACGTAATTTCTGATTAAACCTGGTAATTATCACTGAAATATCATGGAAAAATGAGGAAAACACATTTTTCAACAAAGTAAAGTTTGTAAAAAAGTATCAAAACAAAAAACTATCATTACCATTTTTTTTGCTGAATGTGAAGATTTGAAGCACTAATATAATTTATTTAATATTACTAGGGATGCACTGTTTTATAATACACTTCTGTTTCACACACTTATGAAATATTAGCGAGACACTTCTTATTTCACGATTATAAAAAATGCAGACGTCCGAACGGCGGTCAGCGCTTCCGCCATATTAAAAGAAGCAAAGAGAAAAGAACTCTCCGTTTTGGATACATGTACAATAAGTTTGAAACCCAATGACAGCTGTTGTTAAATGTATATTAATGTTTCTATCTCAAATTTATAATTATTCATAATAAAAAAATGATATTTGAAGAAATTTAGTATGCAATTTTATATAAGTGAAAGAAGTAAGAATAAAAACAAATATAATAGGTAACTTTTTGGTTCTGCTTTGATTTTCTTAAACTATATGCTGTATCCGAACGAAGAGTTCAGAGCGCACAGCTTATTGCCAAAGTTTCCCCATTTCGTCACCTATTTAACGTGATAATATTTAATAACACTAGCTTAACTCTAATGACTATGTTTTGAATCGCTAGTCACGGGTTAACCATATAGCAGGAGCAGCAATCGCTACGGGCCTCGCGTAGCAAAATGCGGTAACCTCCGCCTCCGCCCGGGCTTAATTTTTTGAATGTAACCTAGCCTTGGGCGCCAAATGCTTTTTTTTTATTTTTCGGAAATTGTTCATAGTCGCCAATAACAATAAATTATTCACAATTGAGTATAACGGGCTTAATAATCGTTATCGTAGATTTTGGAGTAAATAGTAAATATTGGCTCAATCCTCTATTTTACATGACGTAATTAGAAGTTGATGAACTATGTGGGCGCGCCGAGTCGGCAATGACTGACTACTTATACGTTCCTACCTACCTACGGAAAATTGAAATACTTACTTGCATGCTACGAATAAATACGAGTATTATTTATTCGTAGCTTGCATGTATTTAAATTGTACGATATTTTTGTAGTGATTTGGGCGAAATAAACCTATTCAGAGAGTATCTACTTTGAGAGTTGGGTATAAGTCGAACTAGCTAGGAGTAGTCAAACAACGGTTACTTACCTACTTACAGGGGCGTAACTACCGCCGTATAAATGTTACGGGGCCCCCGGGCTATAGGGGCCCCCAAACGTGTGTAAGATTATCCCAGTGGACCTATGAAAAGAAAAAGTGAACAGAAAAGGGAGGAGGTTACAAAAAAAAATGCCTATAATCTTTACCCTTCCGCCCCCCCGCAACTAATTTTGATACAGGGCGCCCTCCAAGGCACGCTACGCCACTGTTTACTAACTTACCTATCGTGCAACTGCTAATAATGACTCTGGTCTGCTTCAAAGGACAAGCTGCAAAGTCTGGGATGCTTCTGGATTGGGACAAGGGAAGGCAAGTGCAGTTTTTAGTCGGTGTGAGTCTGACAGACACATACTTCATCCCAGGTCACAGAGGATTTTTTGCATCAAAAAAAAATAGGATACTGATGACAAACACTTCTAGCACTTAGTAATAATATCTACCTTCTATGTACGCACGGCCAAAGGTCCAGCTATACAAATTTACGCTGGCCTCTGTACCTAAGGGAACAGAGGCCAGCATCTATCGCATCTATACAATGCGAGATCAGCCTGAATTGGAAAATGATAGGTTGACCTGTAGCCGTGTGTACAAATATACGCACGACCCTTTTCCTGACTCACACACTGCATTTTTTATGGGTATGAGTGACTTAAATAAACAAAAAAGTGACCGAGCAAAATTGTATTTATTTCATTATTTTACTATCACTAATAGACAAATGATTCATATCAATACATCACATCATCTTTTATTAAGCACCAATGTGTAGCGGACAATTTACTTCCAAAAAATAATGTCTGATTTTAGATATTTTTAGACAATCATCTAAATCATGCAATTTATAAAAAATATGTAATCACACTGAATTCTAATATATTTATAAGGGTCAATTAACATTGATGCGACTTTTCCTCAAGTCCTTCCCTTCCGCGCCAGTAAGCAATTACCTAGATGTCTACATAATTCAATTCAACAATACAGTAAATTTTAAAATGGCCATCGTTACCGGAATTTATTCCAAAGATCGTTGATAAAATAATTGTATTGACACTGCTCGTCTTAATTTCGTTGTATGGCACAAACAGTACTGACTTCCGCACAGTTAAGTCGGTAACTTATAAGGCGCCAAATTTAATTAAGATTTCGACGATAAAGTTATCCTGAGTAGAGCAAAACCACATTATCAGTGTGACCTCCACCAAATACAATTGACCCATAATTTCCATAATATTAATTAATAATTCCAACCCATAAAATCCTTATGCATTTTTAGACGTAAGATCAATTCTTACGTCAAAAAATGCAAAAGGATTTTAAATTAAATTAAAGTCTACGCACACTTTTATAAAGCTCTGAACTGGGTCTGATATATAGATGCTCTATCAATAACTATTACGATACTGTTTTCAGTTGTGCCAATATTACGTCGCTATTTGATTACGGAGCTCTGAATACAGTTTTAAATCCATCATCACGCATATCAATGCACTCTTTTTCCAACCTCGTGAAAATCAACCACCACCTCGATACGTAAAGACTAAGCGAGTGAACACTGCGATTGTAGAGCACCCTTTCCCATGCGATAAACGAATGCCCTCTTCACTTTTTTCCCGGTAGAAGCTCTACAAATTCAAGTCTGCCGCGGAAAGCTAGCTGAAATACTTGGATACAGAGATGTGATCCACGCATGATTAAATGCCATAAGCAATCAAAGACTAAAATAAGCAATGATGATGACTGCTGTAGCAGAGCGCCTTGTGATGTGGCTTTACCGTGTATAACATTATTTTTCAGGACTTTTTCAATGCCTTTGACCGAAGAAGTAAAGATAATGTTATACGTAATTTTTTGTACGGTACATATTTATAACATGGTATACTATAATATTTTTTTATTTTTATTTATACACTAATAGTGAAATATATGAATATAATTGTGGGATATGGAACGTAAGAAGACGGAAGAGTGAGAGAGTATGTGTGTGAAAGGGACAGGGCATGGGAGGACGCCATATTGAGACGCCGGCACTGGGAGTTAAAAAGATAGATAAAATTTTATTTTTGTTTAAAGATTAATAAAAATATTACAAGTGTCAGTATAAACAGTTTTATTCACCACATAATTATGTTTGGAAACATTGAAAGAACTATTCAAATTGGTGCAATTTAACACTATAATTAATATTTGATGAAATATGCTCACTAGAGCGCATAATACCATGACAGTAGCCCGTAGAAATACATAGGTTAAAATATTATCTTAACAATGACTTTACTACTTTCACCAACAGTGGGCGCTGTGAACAGTTGTTTTATTTTTTCATGGCTAATTTGTGCCAGAGTGACGAGTGTTAGTATGGTGTAGTTAGGATAGTGAGCTCAGACCTTTAAGTGTGATTCGAAATATTTTAAAGGGTTTCATTGATAGTCCGGGTCAGGGGCCCCTAACGTATGTAAGATTGTCCCAGTGGGGCCTGAAAAGAAAAAGTTAAGAAAGAACAGAAAAGGGAGGAGATTATAACACCCCCCCCCCCACCAAATTTTTATACAGGGCCCCTCCAAGGCACGCTACGCCACTGGTCCGGGTTTAAAAGTTTTCAAGATATCGGCACTTCCGAACGATATATTTATAATTAAAACTTTTTATTATAAATTACCATGTAACTTAAAAAAAAAACACTGTTGACATTGATTGAGTTTTAAACATCAAAATCCTTGGCTTTTACGCTTTTGGCCTGGTTGCTTGATTATGGAACATAGCAACCCTGCAGCCATATTAATCTATTTCAAAAATAAACAATTCCTAATTTTTTGTTACAATCATTGTTTTTTTTTATTTTTTCTAAATAATAATAATAGTAGGTTCTTACTATAAATTGACTATTTCACTATATAAATATAAAAAAGTAATATGAACTACTTATCTTTAGAAGCAATGACATTATATACTTTTGAAATTGAAAGTTTGAATTTAGTCTAAATATTACAAGTTCAACGACGACACCAGCATTTTTTTATCCATAAAATCCATCATTAATCCTTTCTTTATCCATAAAATCCATCATCCATGCCAATATGGGAATGGTTTTATGCAACAAAACAGCTGCCGATGTTAAAATCATTCAATCAGGACAAATCGGTGTATCTTACAGCTGTGCATATTTTTTCTTGCTTCTTGCTTTGGAAAGTCCAATTTAGGCAGATCATTGTGAAACGCCAATGTCCAGCAGTGGACGAGTATGGGCTGATGATGATGATGATTGTGAAAGGCTAATTATAGCATGAATGTAAACAAATATTAAAGCATTCCTTTGTCAAAGACCTTCACCTTCCTTTTGACACAGTTTTATTTTTTTGATCAAGTAACTTGATAGTTTATAAAATATAATATTTTTTTTACATAGATATTTAAAAGTGAGGCCTACTCTGGCCCAAAAAATCACTAATAAACAATTAAACAATTATTTGATTCAAATTCTCTTAAAATTGATCATTCTTTAAAGCAAGATCCGAGTGCCATGATTTCAAAAGTGGTTCCCATACATTCCTGGCATTGGCATGTTTAAAGGTCCCATGGGATATGGCACATTGGGGACAGTCTGTGGGGGGCCATACCCAGGGTATGGTAAGTATGGCTTTGCATATCCATTACCGAAAGAACTCTGACTGCCTGACCGAATTAACTCAGCCATCTTCTCCGATTTGAATTTCCGCAAGTGCATGTTTTTGCGAGCAGGTTCGAAATCTTCAAGAAACTTTTCCACTGATATCTTCCCCGAGAGGAAATCCTGGGCAAGGTTTTCAGACTGTTCTTCGGATTCTGCTGCAGCTGTCTGCAGTAAAGCCTGAGTTGTGTCTGGGGAGATTCCCGCTGATTTTGTTTCTGTTGGATAAATTGCAAAACCTAAGCATACATTGTTTTTCTAATAAATTTATTATCATGCTTCCATTCTACAAGTTAGTAACATAAAAGAAATAAATATTTAAGCATTATCATAACATTTCAAGATTAATATCCATTGAAGATCTCACACACACATAACGTCATGAAAGTTCACAAGCAGATATAGGATATTATATAAGTGATAGGATTATTACAGATGGCTGTGTCAAGCAGTTTCTCCCACTTGCTCCGCTCTTAAGGGTCAGAGCATGATGTTAAAGAGCCTATAACCTGCCTTAAGATTGTGTGAAACGCAAATGAAATTTTCAAATTTGACAGGTCATTGCATTGCATTGCATTCCCTCTCGTAATGAGAGGAGACCCGTGCCCAGCAGTGGGACAATGTAATGGGTTGATGATGAGGTAATTGCAGAGATTAGTGCATGCAAACAAAAAAATTTAAATAAATATATTTCTTTTCGTATTGTGTATAGTATACAGGGTGGAAGGAACATCAACACAAAACTGCTTACTATGAATTCGGTACATGATTCTGGACCGTTGAATTTTTAATTGGTTATTTTTTAAAAATCTGCTGTTACATCCTGTATAATATGAGACTTGACGGGTTAAGTAATAATAAAATAAATAAATAGATATGTAGAGACAGATGGAAAAAGAAGTACGATATTTATTTTGGTAGGTAGTTGTATGATAAACTCACTATATTCTTCCAGTAGCTCCTGAATGCGTGTGCATAGCTGTTCACCCATCTCAGACTTCTCCTGCACTTGTGCCTTGATCTGCTCCAACTCCGGCTCCTTGCCCAGGTTGAATTCAGCCAGGGACCTGTTGCTGGCTATGGTCATCTCTCTTTCTGTCTCCCAATCTTTTACCTTAGTGGAATGAGATTAATAAGACAATAATTATTCTTTGATGCCTTGACATCAATTGAATATAGAAATGGATGATCTGTTTGTGTCTTGTGCCTAATTTAATATTTTTAATTACACAAGTCAGTCAAATATGAATCACACTGCTCTGCTAGTAAACGATCTACTAACCAATATTTTATTACCTATCTGCCGAAGATAGTAACTAGCTATTCAGTGGTAACCATTGTAATTATGAAACAATGACTCATTCTTAGTGCACCAAGACATTGTGAAAACAACACAACAATACTTCACAAATTACAAAAAAGCACTTGTGTGAAACCTAATTAAAACTAGGAAATATTAAATTAAGATACGTAGGTATATAAATATCAGTTGTTTATTGTTTTTACCTGTTTTACATCTTTCAGTACACTGTCGAATTTGGTGTCGTCATTTAGCATTTCTTTGAGCTCGTCCGAGTTTAAATGGGCCAGTAAGCCCATGGCTGATGGGTAGTCCGGCTGTATCATTTTGAAAAGCACTGGATATCACAATCAACGATCGGAAATATGAGATTATTTTTTATTTTTAAAACAATTTAATAAAATCGGATTCCTACAATAGGTTTAATGACAAGTGACAACCTGTCAAAAATTTAATTCCTATAATCTATGATAAACTGTCAAATTCCTATCAATTTTATAATTTTTATTGTTGAACGAATCATTTCGTTCAACAATTTATACTTTACACATAGTTATCCCACATCCAAAGGTAAAGGAAACTTTAGTCTATCAACGTAAAATAATTAATTAAAATTGATAATTAATTAGCAACCTATCGGCTTTGGTAATTTCAACACGATGTCAACTTTTCATGCAAAGGCCTCTAAAACCATGTCAAATTTATTCAAAAAAAGAAAATTGTCAATGTCAATTCTATCAAAATTGCGTTTGCGACTTGCGTCAAAATGATGGTCATCTGTCTGAGAGGAACTTTATTATTTCAAAATTCCAATTGAAACTAATATTTAATTATTTATTGCATAAATTTAAATAAGACCCGTGACATGAATGAACAATAACAATTTATGTACCGACCATCAGTTCTAGTCAGAAATGTTACTTAGTGAATCGCCATATGACATAGATTTCTTCTACAATTTTTATGTGAGATTCCTCGCGGAACTGTTGTTGTATTTTAGGAATTTCGCTTTATATATAAGCTTATGGCTGTTAGGGTACTTGTTGGTGTGTTGTGTGGTGTACCGGAGGTATGCGCGGAGGCTGCCGACACGAACGCGCGGAGCTTTAGGCGCCAAGAGAGTTCTAGTGGTTATTGCACACCCGGATGATGAATGCATGTTTTTCGGGCCCACGATCTTCAGATTATGCGAGCAGGGTGCTGACGTCCATTTACTGTGTTTGTCTAACGGTGTGTGTGTCATTATCTCAACGAGTTATTAAAATTTTTGTTTAGAACTTTAGATTACCACTTTTGTTAAGAAATACATTAAAATGTTTAACTTTGATAAGAACGAGCGCCGTAAAACTAAGCTAGCCCTACCAGCACCTAGACTACAGATGTATAAAAATAGCCCAGAATACCGAAGCATTCAAATATATAACAAATTGCCCGATAGTATAAGGTCGACCAAAACAAAAAGTGTATTTAAAGCTAGGTTAAAGTCTTTACTCTTACAAAAGTGTTATTATAGTATCCAAGAATTTATGGAGGATAAAAGTATTTAGAACTACAGTAAAATCCGTTTATTATGACTCCGCCTATATTGACCAACCGGTTATTATGACGTAATTACACCACGAAGTTTGGTTTTCATATAAAATCCTTTATAAAAAGTCGGATATAATGACTTCCCTTACAGTGACATGTCGCTTATTATGACCCATTTTTAATAAATTATGTCCGGTTATAATGACCGACATGATTCTTTACACCTCCAGTAATGTTCGTTGATTCCCGACGACGTTCGGCATTGACCATAGCTATGTCTTCTATACACAATAGTATTAGAGACTGTTTTTACAATAAAATGAAAGAACAAAAGCAGTCAAAAATTACAGATTTCTTACAGTAAAAAATACACTTGTATGTGTTATAATGTGCTGATTATGTACAATTTTGTTTCTGATTTAATATGTATGTATACATATGTATTTACTATTTTTCTGTATTAAAATACTTAAGTACATACATATTTACATAAAAAAGGTTTTTCATTTCACAAAACGTTTTGTATGACGTCCGCTTATTATGACGTGTTTGTCAATTCCTTTCGATGTCATAATAAACGGATTCTACTGTAATTAATTATTATGACAAATACATAATTATTTAAATAATATTAATACTATTTTAATTATATTTTACTAAAGCTAAAACGAAGTTTAATTAATAGTCAATAATGCATGTTTGTTAAAGTTCCTAATATTGATAATATTCTAAACATATAATATATGTATATCCTAATTTTAAGTTTTTTTTTTGCTGCGCCCTAACAGGGTCATGTATTAATTAGTTTAAGCCAAGCTTGTAACTTTGTATACATTGTGCAATAAATGAATAAATAAATAAATAGATGAATCATAAGCTAACAGTGTGATAAAATAAAAATTTACGGATTAAAATTTAATTTCAGGTAACCATGAAGGTAAAGGTGATATAAGACGCAAAGAATTATGGGTGGCATGTAAAGAGCTTGGTGTCCCAGATGAAAACATTTGCATAATAATGGATACTCGACTACAAGACAACCCTAAGATACATTGGCCTGTGCCTGTTATTGCTAAATTAATACATCATCATGTTGAAGCATTAGAAATAGATACACTAGTCACATTTGATAGGGGAGGGGTTTCGACACATGCTAACCACTCCGCAGCATTTTATGCGGTTGCATATATGTTTGTTGAGAAGTTAATGCCACAGAGTGAGTATTATCTTAATTGCTTTTCAAATTATGATAATTTATGTAATCTAGTGGTCCTAATCGCGACTGCTACGCTAGAGGTCCTGGGTTCGATCCCCAGGTCGAGCAGTGTTATTGGGTTTTTCTATGAGATTCCCAGTAGCAGCTTGGAGTCTGGATTTGTGACCAGTTAATGGCAATAGGCTCGCCCCCAACTATTACATGGGACTTATACATACTGGTGAAATGTGGGTGTACTTACATTAGCACACCTCTGCCTAACCCTTCAGGGAATACAGGTGTGATGGTATGTTATATGTGATAAGCTTATTGATTATTCTATAGCTAATTGCATCTTAGGCATGATCAAGTACTTGTATAGTTTATGCAAACTCTTAAAATAATTAGCCTAAAAAACAATACATATTATAAAAACTTTATTAATATTTTCAGGATGTACAGTATACACTTTAGATTCCGTTAATGTTTTAAGAAAATACATTGGATTCCTGGACCTGCCACTTAGTTTTATATTATCGTCTAAAAGGTGAGTTTGAAATTACTACCATGACTTCTGACTTCTGCTTGTAATCACTAGGTTTAAATTATTAAATGAAAAATGATATTTATTTCTGTAAATAGATCTTTGAAGACTTTTTACAACTCGTTTTTTTTAAACTAGATGGCGCCGATATTTCCTATCTGATGATCTCTGAGAAAAAATGTCGAAATAATCTCGGAGAATCCTGGTCTCTCTTAAAGTCCAGATAATAGTTATGATATTGGACTTGGTACACTAACTTTGTATATACTCAACTATGAAATCTAATTTTTGTTTAATAAACAAAAATAAAAACTAGACACTAAAGAATTAAGAAAGTTTTAGAAACAAATTACCAAATTGACATTTAATAAATTTCAATTATGTCGTCTCTACCCTTTGCTCACCTGGAATTCAACTAGAAAACAATGTTGATCGAAAAAACTTAACCAACCCACAAGAAAAACATAAAATCATTTGAATTACAGATACTTCCTTCGTTGGACCGAGAGTCGACGCGTGGTGCGGGCTATGAAACGCCACCACTCCCAAATGGTCTGGTTTCGGTACCTGTACGTCTTCTTCTCAAGGTACATGGTAATCAACACCCTCAGGAGGATCAGCCTTGCAGATATAGAATTAGAGTTAGACGTTGATGATTGAGTACAAAGATTTAGAACAATTAGAGTATGACTTCTAAAGAAAGAGATGTGAGTTTAGAACATATGTTCAAAAAGTTTAAATTAAGAATTTTATAACATTTTGATAATGTTACATGATTATGCTTTCGTTTTAGTTTAGGGGAGAGTGCAGCATTCGAAATTTTATTGAATTGAAACTTTTATATAACTTTAATTTGTGCGGCCTTGCTTGTTGCAAAATTTGCCAAATCAAGATATTATACTTAGTATAAAAAAACTAAGCAGTGGCATGTTTTATGATTAAAATGAAGATTTCCATTCCTTATCAGAGATATTTGTTTGTAAAAGTTAGTGGAATAAGAATGTTTGAAAGCCCTGTGGCGCGGGTTTTAAGGCTCGTTATGAGGCTGGTTACACAGACCATACCCTGGACGAATATCGCTGAGATATTTCCGGCGACTATCCCTTTGCGCGTGTACCTAGACAATCATGACGCTTTTGTAAAATTTTGAATCTGGCGCGTGCAAATAATGTCATGATTTCCATGGTTTTTCGACGAATCAGGTATTCTCGCGCGCTGGGACTCGTAAGTTTATTTCGTTAATTTAGGTATGGAACCCCCTATGGAATCTGACTCCAAATAGAGCAGTTTTGTTTCACAAAGAAAACAATTCAATTATTAACTTTTGACAGTATCAGCCGTTAGCTTCGAATAGTGCTTCTGCTAACTTTCCGGCTTCCAATATTGCATATTAATAACTTCATCAAATATTGTTCAAAACAAGGCTAGTTAGTGTTAGAATAAATATGGCCGCTATGGAAAGGCCCGACGCGCAATAGACACGGCACGGCATGGCATGTTAAGGTTGTAGGACCTAGGACGGCAGTCCTCGGCTAGTTTCGGCAGTCTTCGGGGACTCTAAAAGCTGCCGAAACGCCATTTGCTTTAAGACTTTGGAGAATTGGACTTCCCAGCAATAATTGCCGTCGTTTGCGCGTAGGTATGCCGAAGGATTACTGGCCATGCCGTGCCGATAGAAGACATCGGGCCTGAATGTGCATGTATTAGTCGGGATAGGCAGGTAGGAAATAAATTTTACATACATACATACATATTGTCACGCCTGTCTCCCATGGGGGTAGGCAGAGACTATAGATTTCCACTTGCTACGATCCTGGCACACTTCTTTCGCTTCATCTACATTCATTAATCTCTTCATGCATGACCGTCGGTTTAGGGTGCTCGGAACCTGGCCTTTTTTTTTATTAAATTTTGTAGGAGGAATTTGACATGTCAATGAAATTTGACCCTATGTCGTTGCCTGGTGTCGCTTATGTCGCGTTTAGTGTTGCCATCATATACTACCACTAACAAACCGCGCGAATACTACTGAATTTAAAAGATTTTACGTCGTGTTGCAGGATGCTAATATTATACTAAGGTTCATTATGATTCGTTGTAGAGTTTTAGCATAATTTAGCAATAAATAATGATGTAATTTGTGCTATTTTGCGGTAATTTCGAAGTCAGAGAAGGTTGTGGCATATTTATTGTATTTTTACCTTATATCATCTTACTGAATTTCTTGAAGTTCAAATCTTAACTTTTTACATATCCCTTTCCTTAAGAATTTGCTCCTTTAGTCGATTTCGTGTTTTCTTAAACGATTATGGTGTCAAAACTAGTCTTTTTACCCCCGGAATTTGGGAAGTAAATATTTTTTTAAACAATGGTATTTATTGTTGTTATTTTTTATTATTTTGTAAAGCTGTATACATTTCGTGGATCATGAAGAGATGTTTCTCTACAATACAAAAGACGGGATGAGAGCTATATTGTTGTGAAAATTCAAATTATGTTTATTTGCATAGCCAGGGTATTATTCGGCTTATTTTTAATTTAGGTATTACAGTATTCAAATGTAATGCTTAGTTTACAGACTTCTATTCTGCGCGGCATGCGCCGTGCTTTATGAATGTGATATGTACTTGAATATGTAAAGGCGTTTATTAAATATTGTTTTTTAATTATTTCTTACCTTTTTTTTCGCTATAATAGCCTACTATTCGTTTATTATACATTCTAGATTTTTTGGGTATCCATACCTGTATTCATGTAGGGCAGATATAATGAAAGTTATCTTCCTGCTGTAATACCCTGACTATGCGTACATTGTGTGTCACTGATATGAATGTTTTGTAAATTATTCGCTAGTCTGTTGTTAAGTGTAAGATTTTATAAAAAAAAACAAATGTTGGCGCATGTATGTTTAAATTTATTTAAAATTTACCCTTTCGGTGGTAGCTGGCTTGGTAATGCATTCTTATCTAATTCCGGCGCAGCCTACAGCCAAGTGTCACCCGAATTTAGGCGGCGTAACTCGAATGATGTCGGGCTTCTGTACCAGCAGGTATACAAAACTGTCAAATTTCTCCAAATGATTTTTAACCTTAAATAGTTGAAGATAAAGTTCTAAATCAACTGAGAAAATTTAACATTTTGTGGTAACTTGATGTGCTTGCCTTCGTACCTACGAAGTTGAAATTGAAAACTGGATCTAATTTGAGCAATGTCGAGCGATGAACTTCTTCACTATAAGTCGTAGTCGTAGGTACAATTTCCTTCGTTCCCACGAGGCATAAAAAATATATTTATTTCGCGAGATCACCTCTGATTTTTCGAAGTCATGTGCGTATTATATCTTTTATCACGGTGAAGGAAAACAATGTGAGGAAACTTGCATGCATGAGAGGTTTTCTCGACGTGTGAAATGTGCCAACCCAAAGTTAGCGTGGTGGACTAGAGAGTCCCATATATTCTGAAGGAAGTGCCCAGCAGTGGGACTATATAATGGGCTGACGATGATAAGTAACAGAATTGTGCCTGTCACATTAGTGTTTGTTTTAGCGAAAAATTTAAGGCTGGTACTTAAGTATTCTAGTATAACATTTTATCCACATATTATGCGACCTCAAAAGAGTCCAACGTCAATAACCGTTTTTAATCTACTGTGCTAGACCTAAACCAGCTACCACCAAATAATTTTGTCCAATAAGTCACACCGGCCACTACTTATTAAAGCCTTTTTAAAGCTTACTGGCAATGTGGATTACTCAATGACCCGTCAATGCATACAGTTTCCTCATGAGGACATAACAATAGATTTTGCATTGTGTCTACAATATGCCGCTTGACGGGTTAATATTATTCTACTAAGCTAGATGCTTGTATTACGAGTGGGTCCACGTTGGTAGTGCAATGGGTAGGTTTCGAAGCAGCAACCACATGATTGCAAGTCCGACGCCATAGCTACCGCCGCTAATTGTAACGTAACATTAACTAAAGTCATGTCATATCATCATTTCTAAAAGCTTATTCAAAACTGATATGTTAAATATAAAAGACTACACCGCACGGTGTACTGCTTAATCTGTAGTTGTGTGTACTTTCCAATTCCCTGGAAATTCCCCGTTCCTTTATTAGATTGAGTAGATTTTTCGGAGACTGTAATAAGCAAGATCATATACGATAGATATGAGTGCTCGTGAATTATATTAATTAAACCTTACTGGCTGTTGCTCGCAGCTTCATTCGTATCCTAATGGACTTGGGTAGTCTATATCCTTTTCCAAGGTCCAATCTATCTCTATACAAAAATTCATCAAAATTATTTCAGCTGTTTTGGGCGTGAAAACGGCTAAACCGACAGTTACATACTTTCGCATAGTATTAGTTTATTTGTCAGTGTCTTTACAAGTCTCGTTCATTCCTAAAATTCTAATAGTGGCCGGTGTGAACATCATTTTAATACCTAAAGTATTGTATATCCTGTGATATTCGGTTCTTTATCTATGACATTATTTAATTTTAATTTTATATCAGTTTTAATAAACGACGATAAGTTTTTAATAGTTTTTTATTTACTATGCATCATTATTAACAAGTTTTAATAAGAGACCAAGTAGAGAAAGCCTGAAATCTCGATAAAAGAAATCGGCTGTTTAATACGTTAGTTATTCATATTATTTATGGCACTCAAATAAAAAAGCATCGAAAATTTTCGCCCATCATCTCAATCAACTAATTTTAAGACGTATTATCTATATGGAAAAGTCCTTTGTCCTATAACCCCGCTGCACATTGCTAGTTCTGATAAGCACCGGTAGCCTGGCCACTAATAAAGTCGTTGAAGAATTGCTAGAGGATTTTTCCTTTAAAATTAAAATCGTCCTAATAGTATTCAGTAAGAGTCCTATTTACCGTGGCTTGAACATTATTTAAGTATCTCACACATGATAGAACTAACTAATGGAATTGTGTTTATGATGTAATACACTATGTTCATGTATACAACAACTACAACAGTTAAAACAGAAACAAGTCACAACAGATTAAATTATTTTATTTGTGTTGGCCTCAAAATATTCATAGTACATTTTACAACAAATGTTATTATTTCAATACATATTTATACTTATCAATGCAAGAACTTTGAAACTTTTAATTAGCTAAACATTTAAAAATTGACAATTTTAGCGACTATAGATTACTGCATTGATGAGAATTTATTTATCTACTTAGGTAGTGAGGTGAACTAAATATTACAAGCGTAAATAATTTACAAAACATGCAAAGGACCCGTGTGAGGTTAAAAAAATAAAATAATATAATTTGTGTACTTAACTTTATTTGGTAACTGCAACAAATAAGCTTTAACAACATGAAGCAAAGCTCTCTATATATTACAGGACTGCCGCGCACGCGCCGTAACGCGTTGGAAAATCAACATCAATTTATTTGTAATGGAAGTTACTTGCGGAACAGTTAAGTACTCTAGATTTTAAACAGAAGCACTAGGCGATGCTAAAAGCGGGTTGGCAACAATTTAAACTATTTCTACAAAAAAAAGACTACTCGCAAATATATTATCACGCTGTATTTGATGTAAAACTTATTACAACATAAGTAAAAAAAAACTTAAAAAAGAAAGTGCAAAGTTAAGCAGAACGCCCCGTTCACAACTCCCGGAGCTCTTGGAGTTTGTTAAGAGCCGCAGCCGGGAGGTCCGAGCGAGGTTTAACAAGACATTTATATACGGCTACACCGAATTATTGGTTAAAAACAGGAACATAAATCCATTATGAACTTGACGATCCACATATAATTTCATTGTACTGATTACATTATTCATTCACTGATCCCATTCATTGCGTGAAACACAAGAGAGCGAACAAAGATTAAGTAGCAAACGATAGTAACGTCACTGTCGGTACAAACTGGAATGTCACACAATTATTAAAAATACTGATTTGTTAAACAACAAAAACTTATTAATAAAAAATATATTTGAAAAATCACTAGCCAAGGATGTTGCAATTTGAACCCGTCCCCAATAAATATGTTAACGAGGTTACTACAATAAAAATAATCCCATAGACACCGCACCATAAATAACATTCACCTTGCAACACCCTCACATAACCCGACTACCAGAGGGTTGCCATTATTAAAAAATATATTGCACCGATAATTTATTATGTGCCAGAAATAACGTGGTACTGTTGCGCGGAATTAATTAATTTTAAATATAAATACACAATTATCGAGCTTGTGGCTCTACCCCTAACAGAACAATATAATTGTTAAACTCTGGCCGTCGATACACCGGTCTCCTTGCAATGTAGTTGTCAAATCGAATTACATTTAAATATTTTTTTTATTAATTAATTAGGTAACGACAACACTACCTGTTAACCACTGACTACATCGACTTATTAGTTATTAAATATTATCTATTCCATATTATATCATTTTTTCTAATGGTAATCTATGCCCTCGCTTGAACTGAGATCGCACGTTCAATGGGTCACAAGAGAACGTCACTAATGTTATACATATAATTGATTTATTAAGCACAACGATACAGGAGTGAAAGTAATTATAAAATAAATATCCCCGCATTGATTACAACTGCCAGCAGTTGTTTGACTCAGTGTTGCCATGAGAAAATAAAGACATTAAATGAACACTGAATTAAGAACATTTTAATAAATACTCGATAATATTTTAATATTGTACACACTGCTACATATTAAGCTATATAAAACCAGTATAAGTGGGCCTTGAATTGTAGGGAAAACCTTTACAGTGGGAGGTCAGGCTAAATTATATATTTGTATATCTCTAAACTCATTCCTCGCATTATAAAAGATATAAAATTAATTTTCACACATCTTATTAAACCTCGGGTTCTTTTAGAACATCTTTTGTTCACAACAAGGACATATTTCATACAATCCGTAAATATATAAAAAAACAAATGCAGAGTACCTACGTAACAATAAAGAAAACCATTCGCTTCACAATGTTATTTATTCAAGAAAGAAAATTCATTTCTTGATAACAATTCTTACATAACTTGTGAAACATGCGAATGGGTTGAGCGTTGGATTTTACACATATTTTGTGATAACATCGTACTTTTTCATGGCAACACTGTCGATGCAATCTCAGGTATGTCTCAGCTTGGGCAGTGAGCGTAAGTCGCCGAGCGCGGAACATTATTGCTTAAAAATGAGTAACACCATTAAACATGGCATCGCTCATGGATTCTATAACATCACGCAACCATTTTATAAATCAACTGAGCTACGTTAATTACACTAGAATGGACAAAACTTTATTGTTTCAACGCGTGAAATAACCCCTTTAGTCAAACGCCTAACATTTATATAATAAGTCTAATACCGAAATGAATTTTAAATTCAAGTATAGCTTTTCCAAGCATTTGGGTATGAAGGGACGCTTGTGGGGCCGCGCCCGACGCTCGCCGCACGCACGCCGCACGCATGTCGCATGCACGCCGCACGCACACAGCACGCATGCTGCACGCACACCGCACGCACGCCGCACGCACGCATGGCCATGCTCGCGGGCACCTACTCGTTCTCAGCGCGCATGCCGCGCACCTCTCCCTCGCGCCGCAGCTTCTCGAGTTCCTCTTTAGTGCGATCCTCGATGGCGCGGATGTCTGCCATGGACATGCCGAACCAGTCGTCCATTGAGCAGAACACTTGTCTGGCGAAATAAAAAAATTGCAAACCAATTATATTTAATTATATTACATATAATTATTTGAAGTCATGAATTAATGCTTAAGCATTGCAGAATATTGTCCTTAATGAATAATCGGAATTATTTAATTAATTATATGATAAATAAAACCTAATGAGATATTTCTGCATGTTACTTTTTACCATAATAAGCTTCATGAATAAGGGTCGGAATTTTAAAGTACCAAATGACCTACGAAATCTTAACATGGATATGCCCTGTAATCCCGAGTTCAGGGATTGATATCAATGTTTTCTAAAACTTCCGGGATTGGTATAATTGTCTTCTAAAACTCTCCTCACCCTCCAAATAGATCATCCCCTTGCCTACCTTACCTATATTAATTATCCGTGTTAAGATTTCGTTTGACGTAATTTGGTACTTAAAAACTCTACCTATTTCGACCCTTGCTCATGAACTTTGTATTATCATCATCAACCCATATATTGTCCCACTGCTGGGCACGGGTCTCCTCTCACAGTGAGAGGGATTAGGCTGTAGTCCGCCACGCTAGCCTACTGCGGGTTGGCAGACTTCACACGCCATCGAGAAAATCTCTCAAGCATCCAGTTTTCTCACGATGTTTTCCTTCACCGTTTAAGCGCGTGATAATTAAGTATTAATAAACTTTGTATACTTAATAATAATTGTTTAGGGAAAACTGTTTATATTAATTATTATTAGACTATAGGTAACAACACTAACCTGTGGAATATGGTGAATAACCGCCGTTCTGATTTGTGGATCACATTTTCTACTTTACTCTGAAATTAAATGAAATTTTCTTTATTGAACTTTATTAAATTATTGGTGTATTAGTGTAGTTACAAAATTGGTCTGCCTTTTTTTATAGCATGGAATATCTTCATCCTCACCACCCGGGGAGGCGGCAGGGCATGTTGCACTCATACCGAATAATAACCGCACTCCCCTAACACTTGTCACGAACATGGGATTCGTGACTTTCACCACGAGCTCGGAGTGTGACCTTGACTTTAGAATCTGCCTCTCAATAGAAGCTCGGAGTTTGAAATTGTGCCCAGTCCAGTCAGCCTAGCCCACCCCTTATTATATGGGATCCAAACACACTGGCGACCTATGGGTTCCATTAATACTGCCTAGTAATGTGTAACTCAGAGAGATTTAGAACAGTTATGAGACTGTATATCAATGACTTGCATGACTCAAAGTGAGCTGTTCTGTCGCAGATTCGGCTCACTTGGGTGAGCCGCGAGCAATATCAGCTTAAAGTTTTTTGTTGAGTTGCCTCATACTGCCCAACCCTTCGAGAAATACCTACATGCATGGCATGAGAAGTACTAACCTGCAGTCCAAACCACTTGAACTCGGCGGTGACGAGTTTGTAGCAAGTCATGACGGGTTTCACGTCATTCTTCCACTGCCCCACCAGAGGCCCGCGGCCGGTCTTCGCGGACTTGAATTTGGTCGGGTCCGTCTCTGGCTTGTAGTCCGCCGACGGGAGGGGGTCGTTCGCGATGTCTATGTGCACAATCTCGCGGTTCTTTAGTTTTTCTGGGGATAGCTCGTGTACCTGTGGAGACATAAATAAATACCTTATTACATTCCTTACTATAGCTCTGGTCCGCAGATTTTTGTATACAGGGTGGAAGGGACATCGACGCACATCGGCTTACCACGAATTCAGTACAAGATTGTGGACCCCCTTGCGTTGATATTTTTCGTCGGTTATGAAAATATTCCTTAGTTGAACAACTGATATTATTTAGTATTCCTTAGTTGAACAACAACCTTTGAAATGGAACGAATGTAAGACGCAACAAAAAGAGACGAATTTTTGTTTTCTATGGAACTGCAGACGATAGACAGGTTTTTTATGGGATATGGGGCAAACGAGCAGACGGATCGCCTGATGGTAAGCGATTACCACCACCCATGGTCACCCGCAACACCAGAGGAGACACAAGTGCGTTGTCGGCCTTTTAAAAGTACGTACGCTCTTTTCTTGAAGGTTTAAAGGTCGTATTGCTACGGAAATACTGCAGGCGACAGTTCATTTCACAGTTTCCACAGGTCAGCCTATATCCTATACATTTTGCGAAGTGAACGTTTTGAGAAGTTGTCAATATGCGAAGTTGTCATTCTACGAAGTTAACATTATGCGAACTTGGCGTTTTGCATCGTGTTGACATTTTGAAAAGTTGGCATTCTGCATCAGAACCCTTTCTAATAGTGAATCATCATCATCAACCTATTAGCTATCCCACTGCTGATCTAACTTTATCCGAACAGGAATCGAAACGACCGTAAACCATGAACCGATTTGGATAAAATTTTGCATGGAGATATAATGTAATCTATCTCCATTTTATCGAAATCAGTGATGGTCCTGAGGAAATGTTTAATAGGTATTAGATTTATCAAGTTACTGCCAGCAGCTTTCGGCAAGTCGTCACTTCATCTGGCTGGCAGGCGCCCTACACTACACTTGTCTAGACGCGGTATCAACTAGAGAACTCGTCTGCTCCAGCGTTTGTCAGTTCTCCCGACAAATGTGACTGAGTAGAAGATTGGGCTCTTTGGCGTTCAGTATGAGAGGCCTACGTCTAGCAGTGGACGAGTATTGGCTGACGATGATGATGATGATGATGATGATGATTAGATGTGAAGAGAATGACACAGCAGGCAACAGGTATATAAATATAACGCAAACAAATTTATAAAAAGTACTTTTATTTCAATTCTCACAACTCGGAGTTAGGAGGCAGTCAATAATAAAATTTAATTAACTAAGCTTGATATGACTAATAAAACATGACACCTATTAATATCTCAATTTTCTTATCAGTAGATACAGTCAAGCGTTTAGTAATAAAATTGGCACCTTGTTTTAATAGCGATATCATTAGGTATGTAATTATTAGTTGCATTTACGCCATTACCCACTTAATGACGTCAACTAGCGGTGTTATTAAACGTCATTGTGATATGTAAATGAAGAAAACACATCATTACGGTGGATCAAATTTTGTTATCTTTGCGATTTTTTTTAAATCTTACTAGCAATGTGGGTCGCATATTACTAGTATTCTTGTTGACCCCCTCGATCTACGCTAAATCCTTGTATTACGAGTGGGCTCACGTCTTGGTTTTCGAACCGGCTACCACATGATCGCAAGTCCGACGCTCTAGCCATTAGGCTAACGCTGCGTAAGAAATAAGATAAGATGTTTGTTTTCATTATTGTTTTTCAGACGGTACATTTTATTATACTGGTTTCTAACGGTACATTTTATTGTTGTACCTAACTGTTGCAAGTTTAAGAGACCATATCTTCACAAAATTTAAAAGGGACCAAACTGGAAGTATTACCAGATTGCTACATTAATGACGGACATCTCTATGGAGTTTCTTGCCGGATTCTTCTCCATTAGATCAACTTTTTGGAACCGTGCAACTAGAGTCAATAACGTTTCATAAACGCTTGTGAAAGCTTATTTGAAATAAAAACATTTGATTTGATTGATTTGATTTGACAACTGATTTCCTAACAAACAAAATCAATACTACATAATAGTCAGTCTGACAAAGACAAAACATCAAAACAAATAAACCCAGATCGAAAATGTTGTATATATTTTTTTTCCAAATCCTTTAAACCTCTTTGATGTAAGTACATTACGTCCACTAGCTCAATTCCTCTGAATCGCGCTGACCAAAGTTGAATTTTCAAATGACCCTCAAAAAATATAAAATTACCTAATACTAATTAATTTTCATCCGAATGGCCTCTTTATAGTCTACGTCACGGTAATGACCCGTCATGATCTCATTATCTGTGATTATACCTCGCGTGAGCTGTATGTAATTAGAGTCATTTTACCTTACATCCCTACGACAACGTTTTACTAACGTTACAGCCGCACTCAGAATGTCAATGGGAGTAAATGAATTTTAGTAAAGGTTTGCCTTTGCAGTGCCATATTCTACTGAGGGGTACCCTTGATGTACTGTAGACTCTCAATATAGTATAAAGTAGTAAAAAATATTCAAAACCTTTATTTGACATAATTATACCTAATAATCCACTTAATAAGTTTCATAAAAAAAATAAGCTCTCCTCCTTTCCTATCCTAAGATAAACTTTGGTAAATGTTAATTGTTTTGAATATCTGTGAGTACGGCGGTAAGTGCCATGAAAATAATAAAATAAAATATTAAGCATTAGAACTTGTTTTTCACACTTTCCTTGCGAAAAAATTGTGGATACTCTGGGGACTAAGTCGAAGGTCAAGGCCTTGTCCAGACATTCAAAGTACGAAACAAGGTTATTGTATGAAAGTATTATATCGTCGGTATTTCTTTAGCTGTATTTGCGTGAACGGTATATTAATGTCTATGTTGCTATTCAAAGTATTATTTCAATTTAAGATTTTGTGTTAAAAATACCGAAAAGTTATACAATACCTTTTTTAGGTTCATGATTGCCCATTATAATAAAACATATTGCGGATGTTCTTAAAAAAGGCCAGGTTCGAGCACCCTAAACCGACGGTCATGCATGAAGAGATTAATGAATGTAGATGAAGCGAAAGTAGTGTGCCAGGATCTTAGCAAGTGGAAATCTATAGTTCTGCCTACCGCCATAGGAGACAGGCGTAACAATATGTATGTATGTATGTAATGAAACATTTTAGCGTTGACTTGACATATTTATTAACTTAATAAACTATACTTGTTGAAATAAAACTACTTTTATCGCGTAATATTGATATTATTTAAAAATGCCTTGATGTTTCGGATCCTTTACAGTATCCATGGTCATGAGTAAACTCGAGGTATTGGACGATTCTCAATATTAATAATTACTAACAGCTACCTTATAGTTTAAGTGGTCCCTATATAATTACCTACTCATATTTACTTTTACACAATATTATATTTAGAAGTAGGACAATTAAAAATACTTTTAAATGGCACGGCATAATATAACTTACGGCATAGATAACTTAATACTGCAATAATATTTTTAAAGGTCCCTTTTTAAAATAAAGATATTGTAATGTAAGCAGAATTATTTAGACAATTCAGACACATTCCATTATTAAATTTAATAATAGAATATGAATGATACGTCTAAATGATAAATTACCTTTAAAAATAAATAAATGGTCGTAACTGCGTAAGCTATTACATGCATTATACGACCTTCATACTTAACCATTTATTTTTCCCCAATGAGACATTTAAAAACAAAAATTTGTTTAGATTTACAAGGACTTCTTTCGAGGTACTTACATATAGCAGAAATACCAATAACCTACTATATTTTAATATTTAGGGAGGTAAATACTACTTTAAATGTCACAATTTGCTGCCCTTCATGCAAGGACTTACCCAGCCGTAGACCGCGGCAAGGGCCAAGGGCAATGCCTAGCACTTTTACACCTACATCTAAGCACGCATTCGTTACTATGTGGCTCCAGTGAAATTATATTCGTATGTGGCACAAAGGCCTCTGAAGCCATGCCAAAAATATTACAAAAAAAAATATATTCGTTTGGGGTTACTGCATATAAAATTGAACTGTCTGTTTCTGCCTAATCATCTTGCTGCATTTTTCCCAATTTATTTCTGGTTGGCGCAGCCTGTCTTTTTCTTCCATTAATCCCTGTTAGTCGTCATCTCATCATTCAATCCCTTTTCCATCATATCTGCCTTCACACAATCCATACATTATTTCTTTGGTTTCCCTCTACCCCTCCATCCTTCCACATTCATAGTCGTAACTGTTTTGGTTACATGCGTTTCATCCCTCCTCATCACGTGCCTATATCAAGACAAACGATTCCCTTTTAACTTTTCTGTCACTGGCGCCACTTTCAAACTAACCGTTTCGGGCTAATGTCAAATTAAAATAAAATGCATATAAAATTATATACGCCTTTATGGGGATAGGGATACTTTTTAAAAATTATCTGTTGGTTGAGTTCGGCTAATCTTGAAAAGGGGTGGGCCGATTTTGGTTGGACTTTCGCTGGCAGATAGCTGATGGTATAAGAAGTAATTTAGGCTATTGAACATCACGCAAAAACCTTACGAGCCGAGCAAAAAGAAGAAATAATTGGCAAGACACAGATAGTTAATAATAAAATTAAAACCGCAGACACTAGGCACTTTTTATTTATAATGTATACAGCAACTGTTAAAAGTCAATGCCATGAAAACCTGTATCCATGATCTTTGTACTCTCGACCTAAGTCAGTGACGTCGCGTGCTAAAACACTTGTAAGCTATTATTTACTAACACTTGAACGTCAATGCGTTGTTCAATCATGCCATATAAATTACCTATTTTTATTTCTGATTTTGTGTTCAATAATAATCATGCAATTTAAGTGGCAACGACTATTTCATTTTGATTTATTGCTATTAGTCTTTTGGTGACAAGATTTTTTGTTAAGTATTTATCGGTATGTGAGAAGCAACTCGAAAGATTTTGTTGTATCTAAAAATAAGGTAAAACATCAAAAAAGCTGAACATCTTTTACATTTCACCTATAGTCTACATTTGCATCGCCATCTGTTGATGATAGGTGAAACAAGAGAGAGGCCAATCTTGCATTCAATTTTAGCACGTATAAGTAATTTGTAGTAGATAAGTCAGGATATGAAAAATTGAGGGTTAGGCCGCTTTTGCGCTGGTGGCCTCATTTACCCTCACCGTATGACCACAGTATGCGTGGCAAAAGTAATAGAGGTATGCAAGAATCGTAGCAAATGTGTGTCTACAGTTTCTGCCTACACCTGTGAAAAAAGGCGTGTATTTAAGGTACTCACATTGTATTGATCGCCGGCGTCTGGTACATGCAGTGACTCTATGCAGATTACGAAGTTATCTTTCATGTAGCCGGGATTCTGAAAGCAAACAAAAAAATAATTAAGTATTGTTTATTATCATTTACATACCATCATACATAACATACCATTACGCCTGCATTCCCCGAAGGGTTAGGCAGAGGTGTGGTTAATGTACAGCCACAGTTCGCCGGTATGTTTGGGTCCCATGTAATAGGGGGCGAGCCTATTGCCATTCACCGGGCACAAATCCAGACTCCGAGCTGCTACTGAGAATTTCATAGAAAAATCAAATAACACTTTGCTCGACCTGGGGATCGAACCCAAGACCTCTAGCGTAGCAGTCGCGATTGGGACCACTAGACCAACGAGGCAGTCCATATTATTATTATTATCATTTATTGTGTTTATTTTTATTTATCGTTATTTTAGTAAGGGAAAAGTCGAATTGCAGGCGGGATTTGAACCTGCGTCTTGTGGTTAAATACACAAGACGCTATGAACAACTAAGCCACCGTGAGTCCCACCCGCCAGGTCGAAATTTGTCTTCACATTCTGCATTTACTTTGAGGTCACGTCTTTTAATTGTGTTTATTTTTATTTATTTATGTGTTCATATTATGATGTCGGTGTCTCTAATTGGTACCCACCGTCATCTAACGTTTCACGTCTAACACTTTGCTCGACCTGGGAATCGAACCCAAGACTATCTCGAAATCTAGCGTCGAAATCGCGGCTTAGCTAAATAAAAAAATATTCGTTGACATTTATTAATTTTATTTATTTATTTTGTGTTCATATCCATATTATGATGTCGGTATCTCTAATTGTTACCCACAGCTGCAAACGACATCTAACGACAGCGCAAGCTAAGGAAAATGGCTCGAAGAATAACCCAAGTTTATTTCCGTATTTTTTTATGAGACGAGGTAGTAAGTATCTATAGAAAACTATTATTTGTGGTGGAACATTACACACCGTTAAACAACAACCTCTAACAACGTAAGACTGCATGGTTTTCAAATATTAAATGTTTCAGAATAAACCAACGTTTTTCCCGGACAGACAGCCGCAACCATCGCCATATTGCCTTTCAGGAATCAGGTAAAAGTTTCGATGATACCAATTTCTTTCTTTCAATAGAAAATTCATATCTTATTGAAGGTGTGCGAGGGTTGTCATCAAGTACCTAGCTACACCTAACCCACAAACCATATTATGGCCACACAAACTGTTACATTTAATGTAACAATAATTAACAGTATATAATGACCATTATTCCTATTGCGATAAGCTTTATTTTGCAACAACAATGTAATTTGATTAAATAACTATTAGTTGATAAGATAGTGTTATCGTTTAAGAGTTCTAATACTTGTGTTTACGGCAAATTTCAAAGTATCTTATCGAGTATAATCGATGCCGGAGGAGAGTTGCAAAAATATATATTTTATATTTTATTTCAATTATACTTTTTATAAGCCGGCTGATCAAATGGGGTATTCCGACTTCCGAGAGATGGTCGATACGCCAAGGCACGTTTTTTATTTTAAAAAGTTTGGATTTTCGCAAACTTTTCGGCTATAACACATACAAAACCAGTATAGGCTGGCATTGAATTGTGCAGAGAACCTGTACAATGGGAGGTCAGTCTAAACTGGTTTTGTATAGCTTTATGTAGCCGTGTGTACATGGCAGTAGAATTCTTAAAAACTTATTTACGATTCAAGCTTTTGCTTAAAAAATCGTAATCCTAGAAGATTTTGGT
The DNA here is from genome assembly GCA_958496365.1 of Subacronicta megacephala. Classification (NCBI taxonomy): domain Eukaryota; kingdom Metazoa; phylum Arthropoda; class Insecta; order Lepidoptera; family Noctuidae; genus Subacronicta; species Subacronicta megacephala. Next base: position 1,270,938 of record OY292534.1, read on the forward strand.
GTAAAATATAGGATTCAGCCAAAATTAACAACTTCCTTTCTTTTTTTTGCCTTAAAACAACGACAACTGATTGTCGTATAGACCTACAATTTGCGCAAAAAATCATCAAATTCGAATTTGGTTATAGTTTATCTCAGTGGCTCTTACCGTGAGCACAGTCCGGCAGTAGGGGTACGCGTTCCACGCCTCTTCGTGGACCTCCAGGGAGCCCTTCGGCGCCAGCAACCTGATGAAGGCGGGCACCTTCGACGCCAAGTGGTAGATCTTGTACGTATACTGGCCGGAGGAGTACTTTCCACCTGTACAAGAGAGCTGTGTTAAGTCTAGTAGGTATACATGTGTATAAGGCAAATTGTTGGTAGTACATTGTAACGTACAGTCATATTCATTTTCATAAATATCTGAGCAATTAGAGAAATTAAACTTTATCTCAATGAGATAAAATACATTTCGGAATGACAGCTGCCGTGTGTCGTGTTCATTCTAAAACAACCTTTGTGTCGCTAAGATATGGTTTAATTTCTCTAGTTGCTCAGATAATACGATCAGTCTGTTTTGCTCCGATAGATTTGACGGTGACAGTACAATGAGAATTGGGTAACGTGTTAGCCAAAAAAATTAGTTTCGCGTTTATTGGAGTAAATTTTTTTTAATGAAGAACAATGACTTAGCGAAACCAAACTCCTCTCACAACGGATTAACTACACATAGATGTCGTGAAAATATCCGTTTTCGAATCTGACTGTAGTTCCAGATATTAACGCGTTAAAACAAACATACTCTTCAGCTTTATTATGTCGGTATAGAAGTATAAATGTTCGTCCGGCGTACATTGGCAGCCTCTACAATCAGACCAGCTAATTGCTAGCTAATATTTTTACCTCAGCATGTATGATTAATGAGTAACACAGTGGAATTTGAAGACCTACTGTTGTATAACCTACAAAGAGCTCTGTTTCAATACAATTTGACAACAGCATAGCTACTGCACTACTTATGGACAACTGCTGTACACTAACCGTCTTGTTCATAAAAGTACAAAACGTCTAATAAGCTTCTTAGAACTATAATGTTTTTTCTTGTTTTGATATGTGATATTATGTGACTGGGAAAAGAAGACAAAACACATCAAAGAAATTTGTTGAACGTTTTATATTTTTTATGAATTTCACGTTAATTATTTGAGTACTGACAATGGGTAAAACTGTAATGATAATACCGACATGTGAAGTTGATGATGAAAAAATACATTAATCAATTGAAACATTGAGTACTTAATCAACAGTGTTTTTCTTGCAGAAGAAGAGCCAGCGGCCCCGTTGATGATAATTGGCAATCGCAAATAGACTGGCTGGGTTCTCTTAGATTTGTCTAGACAATACCAAGAAATCACAACAAAGTCGTTGTTTACCGTTAGGAAAAAGGGTAGGAAAGTAGAAAGAATGGGACTGAGGTACGAATACACACTCGCTTAACGAACGAAACGCATACAGTTTGTTCGAAATAAGTAAGCCGATCGGAAGTTGTCTGCAAGTGGTTTAGAAGTGGTAAATTTTAATAGAAAGAGTCGGTGTAAAGATAATTAGAGTCTTATTGTTTCACATTTCTAATTATTTTGTTTACTAATTTCGATATTTTTCTATTAAAACACTTAATTAAACGATTTTATCACCGCGGTAGTTCGGAACAGCTAACTTCCGATCGGCTTACTTATTTCGAACAAACTGTACTGCTACTTAACGTCTTATTTTATCTGAGAGTAAGTAGTACTTCCCCGGCCATGCTGATCCATTCAAACTGGTATAAAGGCATGGCATGCCATGAAAGAAGCTTTCTTTCTTTCTTTTTTCCATCGAAATATTACGAATTACTTTAAAAAGTAAACAACATAACTCAATGGGTATTGGATCTTCAAGTTTCTTATTTGTTGATAACCCAGGCGCACAGCCCAAATAAAGCCTCAATGGGTAATTTGGGTAATCCACCCAAAAAATTATTAATAAGTAAGTAATACAATAATTATTTTGGTGGGGAGTGGTGTCCCCACCCTTCTTTATTCGTAGTCTGATATAATATAGCGACACTTGCACGATTGATTGATAGATCAGATTCAAGATTAGCCGCATATTCACGAGAATACCAGAATGTTATTTAGCCTCAGTAGATAAACCTATGTGATGTGATGATAGGGAAATGAAAAAAATAAAACTGTTTAAATGATAGTAAGGAAATATTTATTCAGCATCAACATTTTCAACTGTTTTCTTTTTCCCATTCTTAATCTGTTTTCTTTCTCTCTTATTACGACAACCATACTCAGTTATGGAGTTTTTAGTTTAATAAAGAGCTGCTCACGTTCTGCTAGTTGTAACAAAATTGTAATTAAAATAAAAAAGAAATGGATTACTATTAGTTTAATAACAATATGTTCAGTCACATGGAAATATTACATTTGCATGCAAACCTTATAACGTCTTCAATAGATAAAACAATTTTAGGTATCAAATGAACCGTAGTTTTATCGAGGGAGGAGTAGACATGTATGTGTCATCGAAAAATTTAAAAAATCTTTACTTAATAATTAATCTAGCGAGAATATAAACTGGCGAAATATAAACACTAACAGACGATGTAATTTTAGATAGTTTACAATCTAACGGTGGATAGCCGTCATGAGTACAAAGCGGAAAAAGCTCGCTAATTGGTTGAATTGAGTTATGTGATTGTATTCCCGCCTCGTGCAGGATTCGTCATTTTGTAAAAAAAAGAATACCGAGCCCTGATTGGTCACAATCTGTCAGCCAAAATACCTATAACTTATTGAAAATGTACATAAGCGTCATATTATAATTTCGATTGTCTAAAAAAATTTCGTCAGTATAAGATCTCGCTCGATTGTAACAACAAACTGTGCTTAAACTTATATGGTGTCATATGAACGAAGTATGCACGAAGAAGTAATCAACGCTGTCATTGTCTTTCCATAAAATTCAACTAAAGAATCTACAAAACATTACTTAACTTTTATTCACAACTTATTTAGGTACTTCAAATGTCAATCTTGTCTCAATTTACGTAATTCTGCACATTTAAGCACGATAAAGGTTCATCGTGACATCTAGCGGTGCAGGATAGTGAGTTCTTCTTGCAGATACATCTCTTTGTTGCACATTGAATCTTAGACTCTTTACACACGCATTTAATAATGCCTGTTTCACTACAATTCTTGTTCCTCAATCTTACAGGATTATTTGAAGTGGCTGCTTCGTGCATTGGCTTTTCGGTATCTGTTATCTCGACCGGTTCTAGCTTAACTTCTGCAAAATCAACTTGAGATTCTTCGACGTCGATTTTCTTGATAGAATCTTTGTAACACGGGGTGCAAAGCAACGTCAAACCGTGTACAGAAGTTACCCCACACGCTTCATGTATGTTCTGGTGACAGGAGTTACACGAATGTGATGTTGTTGTCTCATCTCCACAAACTGCACATAGAAATAGATCATGTTTGCAACTGGAATGAGGTTCAGGACTTACTTTTGCCTCTAAGAGCAGCTCTTGTTTTACAGTCACATCCTGCATTGGTTGATCCGTGTCTACATTCACAAATTCGATCTTAACTTGAGTAGATTCTTTAGATGTGGAAGGACTCTCGTTATGGTTCAATGAAGAATTGGATATATTTGTAGAAGTATCAGTGTCGTCCTTCTCAGCTATCGATTGTGACACTTCCATTGATTGTGAAGGCGACATTTGGCTGTCGGATTTACTAGACTCATTTAACATGACTTCTAAATCTTCTTCATTCAGGATGTTACTGAGAACATCAGCAGCAAGAATGTTATCTAGCCCTGCTTTATGATCGCATCCAAAAAACGCTTTATACGGAGTACCTTTGATAGACGGATGAAAATTACAATTATTTTGAAACTGCACAAAGTATAATCCCACAGACCAATTAGTGGAGTTGTTGTCTTTCATCCAATTTTTCAAACCTTTCACAGTTTTATTCGGTTCTGTCCTCGGATTGGCAGGATCTGGTCGTCCGTTAATGATCTTGCAGCTCGGCCATAAATGAGCTAACTTCGCTATGACCTCAGCTGTGTATTCGCGATTATTTTCGATTAGCAATATAGCCGGGCACCCGACTTCTAGAAAGATCTTCAATAACTCTGTAGCAACTTCTTCTACTTGATTTGAAGTTAGCGGACGCAGAAGTGTGAATTTCTTGGTGTAGTCCTGATAATGTAAAATCCATTTGTAGTTTCCATCTGGTGTTGTGTTAAAGTCGATCAAGTGTACTATGCCGCGGTTTTGAAGGTTATCTGCGACGGTACCAACCGAGGGCAGTGTCAACTTTTTCTTAGACACCATTTTCCTTCTCTGACATGTTCGGCATGTTTTGACGAACGCAACTACTACGGGGGTAGGTATAGAATAAAGGTGTTTCATAGCCTGTATCATTTTGTCTCGTCCACCGTGTCCTGTATTCTTATGAATTTCTGAGAGCACATCATAGTATTCCTCTATCGGCACTATTTTAACAATATGGTCATCTGAACTCTTACGTTTAACTATTAATGACTTTCGGTCGCCTTCTTCCACAACGTCGTAATGTTTAGCATAATAATAATGCGAAGAATTCCGAAATTGCCGCGTTTTTTCTGCTGTTGCAAACTCGCCAATTAAACGTATAACATTTTGAATTCTTCCCATCGACCATTCCTGTTTCTTCATTGTTCCTCTATAAATTGCAGCGAATTCTTCCTCAAAATTTCGTCTCGATATGATATCATCATCCTCAATCGATGTATCACACATGTTTAGAGTTTGAATCGATTTGATTCACTTTTAGAACGTTAAAAAACGGCGTTCTGCGCGCAATAATTTGATAAATGTGTAAGTCGCTCAAAACCGCGCACCGGTGGCGAACGGAATGAGTAAACCGACGCGCGGCGAGCGGTGCGGGGCGTAGGGAGGGGAGGTGTCGTTCCCGCGCTCGCCTAGCGTCAGTCGAACGTGTATCGCCATAATCGCTAGAGAGTTACCTAAATACCGGATCGTGCTGTCTTGCTCGCACCATACAATTGAATTTCGACCCTATTCTACTTTATATAAGACTCAAATTTGACACTAGCTACTAACAACAACGCCCGTCATTGACCTGCGCGGCCATCGTGTGAGGTGGCACGAAGTTGAACGAAATAAAGCGTGTCGCAGCAAGATAGATAAAAGCCGTGATATAATTATATCCCTAGTAATTTTATCATATTCCGATCGCGTACGAGCGTCTCATTCTCATAGCTATCTCATCATCTCTATTTCACTATATTTATCTACTAGGTAAAGGTACTAGATAAATATAGTGAAATAATAATTGCCGACCGACAATTATTGTGAAATATAAATATCGATTAGGATAGGTGGGTTAGGCAGAGGTGTACCTACGTCTGCGTACACCCACACTCACAGGTCGCAGTTTCGCCTATTGTTAATAACCGGGCATAAAACCGAGCTGCTACTTAGAATTTTATAGAAAAACAATAACACGGCTCAATCCGGGAATCGAACCGAGGATCCCTAGCGTCTCACTAGACTAATGGGGTAGCGTGCATTGACAAACCGGTACAATATCCAAACATAGTTTATACTCAATACTTGGATTTAAACGGTTTATTTTTGTTACTTAGATCAAACACCGAGATTGTATTGTAGTTTTTTGGTCTGTTTATGAAACTGGAGCTAGTTAAGAACCAATTCAACGTGAGCCGATAACATGAATCATAAATTTATCATCCATCAACGAGGAAATTAAGGCCCCTGTCCAAATAAATAAATCTATTTTAATAAAGCATAAACAATATCGATCGCACTGACACACACAGGCATACTACACCCACACATCTACACATACATACAGTCCACTATTACCAACTGCATAATGCATCATTGCAGCCAGCCAGCCAGCCAAAATAAATATTCTTTGAGTAAAGACGTAAACAAAGTTTTTATTTCAGCAAACAGATCAAGGCCGTATTGACTTGAACAGCGCCTAATGATAAAAGAATAAAAAAAACTGAAGATAAGATGACAATTCAATCAATTCGGTTACTATTGACAACCCTATTTTGTGCCAAGTTGAAGTGCAGCATTCCCTACAAACGCGGCTTGCTAATCAAAAGATACACTTAAAAAGTTCCCGCTTCACTTCAAAATGGACTAATTTGCCGATGCTTTTATTTTGCATCCGCTGGAGGACGTGACGTATTTTTAGAGCCGATGCAGCACAGAGCGGAGGTCGGGAGTTTTTGACCCTGAAGTAAAATTCAAACGTCGAATGCGATGACGTCATACTTTGTTATCTCATCACTGCATTTGTCTATACTAATATTATAAAGAGGTAAAGTTCGTGAGGTTGTATAGGGTAATCTCTGGATCTACTGAACCGATTTTGAAAAATATTTTACCAATAGAAAGCCATCTTATTTGTAAGTGTCATAGGGTATATCGCCCAACGGAGTGGGCATGAGTAAAGTGCGTTACGCTATATGAATGCTCAAAATTATAGTCAAAATTAATAAGTTCCCTGTTGTTATTCGTTCGATAAAGGGTATCTTCTGATTAATTGGCAATTCTTTACAGAATGTGATTATCCATATCTGATTAAATAATAAAAAATATACGTATTGTCTATGAAGTAGAAGAAGGAGTTTCAATGCAATTTACATATCTAAGGGTAGACATAGACAAACCTATTGCCATATAAAGCTAGTCCATAATATCAAAGAAAAACTCAATAACACTGCTTGACCTAGAAATCGAGGCCAGGACACGCTCCGCAGGTGGTCTTGCAACCATTAGACCAATGTTGTCAACCGAAGGGTCGCGACCCCTATTAGATTCGCGTTCAAAACTAAAGGGAGTCGAAATGTATTCAATGAACACGAACTGTACACGAAATATACTTTTATTTTTAAATATTTTTGGACTGCCTCGTTGGTCTAGTGGTCCCAATCGCGACTGCTACGCTAGAGGTCTTGGGTTCGATCCCCAGGTCGAGCAAAGTGTTATTAAGTTTTTCTATGAAATTCTTGGTAGCAGCTCGGTGTCTGGATTTGTGCCCGGTGAATGGCAATAGGCTCGCCCCCTATTACATGGGACCCAAACATACCGGCGAACTGTGGGTGTACATTAAGTACACCTCTGCCTAACCCTTCGGGGAATATAGGCGTGATGATATGTATGTATGTATATTTTTGGGTATGAATATTAACAATGATCATGCATAAATCATGATACTGAAAAAAGCCACATCGGTCGCCGTCTTAATTAGCCAATATAAGAGTTTGATAAAGGTCGAATATAGTATTAATTAAAAATAATACGGTCGCAATTTATTGGATCGCCGACTAAAATGGTAAGTAAAAGGGTTGAGAAGCTATATCATCTCGTCTTAGGCGCCAATTATAAATATTTTGTGATTTTACGCAAATTATCGGTCTATAACATTATATCCACTATTTCATAGCAGAAAAAATGCGACATCAACCTATAACTTATTCACAGCTTAAAACTAAATCTTCTGCTTAAAAATAAAACCACGTACACATCATCATCCACCCATTACATTGTCCGACTGCTGGGCACGGGTCTCCTCTCATAACGAGAGGGATTAGGCTATAGTCCACCACGTAGCCTACTGCGGGTTTGGCAGACTTCACATGCCGTCAAGAAAATCTCTCAGGCATGCAGGTTTCCTGACGATGTTTTTCTTCACCGTTGAAGCGCGTGATAATTAATTATTAAGGGTATTACATCGCTCAAATCCCAAAAACTCCCTAGGTTTAAAGAAGTTTCTAGATGAATCCTTATGTGCCTTTGCCATATAAAAAATATATGTTATACTTAAGATCATCACAAATAAATTGTATTGTTTAATTTTTTCATAAAACTGCCCCATTTTTTTAAAATAAATCGAAGAAAATAGTCCTTTTCCAAACTAAATTGCATTTTGTCTCTTTAACCGCTTAATAGTTTGTCATAAATGTTATACCAAAAAATTTGTAATAACACACATAACAACTTGTATTGTTTAATTTTTCCTATTTCTTTGAATATTTTTAAATAATAAAGAAAAACCCGAAACTTCACTAGCGCCCCCCGTGAAGCACCCCCGCAATGCCCGTGATGAATACTCAGGACGCGAATATCAGTGTCTCGACGACTCTTGCGACGGGTGGGCTGTACGTGCGTTATTGTTTGCCAATAAATTACAAAAGTGATGATTTTTGAATGATTTTTGAATTAAGCAATATCGTAAATAGTACAAATATAAATATTACGTAGAAATTAAGTTTGTAAATATATTTAAAGTAGTTTATAATTTTGTTTTTGTTCTTGATCATTATCATAGATTAACCATATTGAAATGAAATCTACGGGCGCACTCCTTTGTCTGGCTCTAAATGCCGACAATCTTTTTTAATCATTTTAATTCGGATTATACATAATAATCATGTTATCCAAAGTTTGAATGAACCTCGGAGTACCTAAGTAGGTACCGACTGAGATACTAGTTTATCTGACCTCGTAAGTAACCTGACCTTTTATTGTACGAAAGTCTATATAATGCGAGCTCAGCTTATATGTATAACAAGCTATACCTACATCACCAGTACAAACTGACCGCTTATTGTACGGACAGTCTATACAATGCGAGGTCAGCTTATACTGGATACCTAGGTTTAACAAGCTATACATAAACACCAGTACAAGCTGACCCTTTATTGTACGGAAAGTCTTTACAATGCGAGATCAGGTCAATAGGAGTTGCGTATTTTCATGTCACCAAAAGTCGTTATTCCCCTCTTTATCGAGACGTATTTCAAAATCCAAGATGGCGCACATCATTTAAATAAATTGATATGGGTGTCAATTTCGAGGTATCTTGGGGTACTGATGATGAAAATGGCACTGATTTTGTAATCCAAGATGGCGGACATTCTTTTTCTTTATAAATTGATATGGGTGTCAATTTCAAGGTTTATCGGGATGCTTATTACGAAAATGACATTAATTTTGAAATCCAAGATAACATCCCGATAAACCTTGAAATTGTCACCCATATCAATTTATAAAGAAAATAATGTCCGCCATCTTGGATTTAAAAATTAATGTCATTTTCGTAATTAGCATCCCGATAAACCTTGAAATTAACACCCATATCAATTTATAAAGAAAATAATGTCCGCCATCTTGAATTTCAAAATTAATGTCATTTTCGTAATTAGCATCCTGATAAACCTTGAAATTGACACCCATATCAATTTAATAAGAAAAATAATGTCAGCCATCTTGGATTTCAAAATTAATGTCATTTTCGTAATTAGCATCCCAATAAACCTAGAAATTGACACCCATATCCATTTATAAAGAAAAATAATGTCCGCCATCTTGGATTTCAAAATTAATGTCATTTTCGTAATTGGCATCCCGATAAACCTTGAAATTGACACCCATATCAACTTCGACTTCGACTTTAACTTTGACTTCGACTTACGAAACTTTCTGCATTTCATGCATGTTTGTTTGCATGTATTTTTCTCTGTAAAGAGAAACAAACATGCACGTCGTTACACTTTTAAGTGTCGTTTTTTTCCGTCTAGTCCCCTTTCGCAACGCGCGATAAGGAACTTCGTTCCAAAAAGTAAAGTGAATAATTATTTTATCATGTAGTAGCACCCACACTCAATTTGAAGAATGTTGAAAGCCAGCTCATCCTAGCTATCTCCGTTTCTGAGAATCTAGAAGGACTTACCTGATCATCATCAGACCCTCAGAATGTATCATGTAGTAGCACCCACACTCAATTAGATGAATGTTGAAAGCCAGCTCATCCTAGCTATCTCCGTTTCTGAGAACCTATAAGCACTTACCTGATCATCATCAGACCCTCAGAATATATCATAATTATAGTGGCACCCGTATTCAATTATATGTAAATATAAATAAATGTTTTAAGCCAGGTCACCCTAGTTATTTTCATTAGGTACTAAAGTAATATGTATAAAGGTGTAGGTATCCCTTATTTCAAAATAATCAAGAATTACCTATAATAAATTAACCCTAATAATTATAGATGTAGGTAACTCGTACAAGACTTTTATCTAGAGGAACAAAATGTCTTAAATCTTTCAGAGAACGAATAAAATAGGTAAATACGATGACGACACTGCGACATATCTGTATTCTTGCTTAATCTTCAGTTCCTTTTATTGAGTACGATCAAATGTCGATAGATGGCGCTGAAGTAACAAATACTAGCACAAAAACCCGAATCCTCAAGGTCATTCGGCAATGTAATACCCTTAATACGCACATGATTTCGAAAAGACAGAGGTGCGTGCCCTGGATTCGAACTCGAGACTTTTGGCTTGGCAGTCCAATGGTCATATCACAAGGCTGTCACTGCACAGGCTGGCCTCGTATTGTGCGGAAAGTGTTTACAATTCGATACTGGATTTGTATAGCTTGATGTGTAGCCGTGCGTACAATTTCCGAAAAAAAAAAACAGAAAGAAGTTATATTTGGCGCCTTAACATTGTGATCCTTGGTAATAACAATAAAATCAAAGAAGTCCCTGATGAAGAAACAGTTGGAAAGCACTGCTCTTCACCAACTTGGTTTTTATATAGTTGATATAATGTTTATAATCCATGCATTTCATTACAAGCACTCGTCAGTAAGTACAATAACGTATTTGAACACAATACACCAACAAAGTGGAGTCCAGCTGTGCAAATTAAAGTGATGTCACGCTCGACAGTATTTGCTTAAGATTCTGTGGCATGGAATAATGTTATATAAGTTATCGGCTCTTAAGCAGACAAGGACATTCGTTAGTGGTAATCAGAAGCACAAAAGAACTGACAACCAGTCTACCCTTAGGGTATATGATCTAACAAGGAGTAAGAAGTACTACCCTCCCACAGAATATCGACGTCAAGTAGCAGTATGTATACTGTTGCGTTTCGTACGGTGAGTGTGGAGCGGCAGAGGCTCAATTCCTCCATCAGTCCACTTCCCTTCTCCTTAAATGGACTCGGCAACGTATCTGCAACCCCTTTGGTATTGCAAATGTCCATGGGCATCGATGACTACCATCAGGTAGTTCGCCTGCTCGTTTGCCGATTAATGCCATAAAAAAAAAGTTATCGGCTCTAAAAAAACTTGAAAGCCACTGACACAAATCAAATGTTTTTATTTCAAATAAACTTTCACAAGCGTTTATGAAACGTTATTGACTCTAGTTGCACGGTTCCAAAAAGTTGATCTCATGGAGAAGAATCCGGTAAGAAACTCCATAGACACTCTTTTAAAATATATTGTTTTAACATAATTTGCTGGTACATTATGCCGATAACAGGATGTGAGTGCATTGGAGGTTTATGTCATAATGAGCCTGAAGTCGGGACTAAAATTACAAGAAGGTTCTCAGCAAATGAGAACGCAATGTCAAACTAAAACAGATTCACTATGTGTAAGAATACACATCATCAAAAATATGAACTAGGATAACTATAAACTACTTAGACATAAATGGCTACGATGCACTCACATTTACAGTTCCTGTTTATATAAAGTGGTAAACAATATACAAGGTAATTGAGAGTGAATAAAGTAACCTCAGGTTGCCAGGGAGACCACAAGTGCACCCGTATTTTAACACCACACATTTTTATCATCAACGTAGTCCTTGATTTTGTAATATGCTTTCTTAACAAGGACCGATTTAACATAATTTTTAAATTTCTTACCCGTGAGATCGGTGACAGATTTTGGAAGTTTATTGTAAAAACGCACACAATTTCCTAGAAATGATTTATTGGTTTTTGTTTATCTAAACTTAGGTACCACTATTTTATGTTTATTTCTACACGAACATATTACATTTATTTTGATCTTAGAGATAAAGCGTTTGGTGTTTATCAGAAAAAAATCAAGCCCGATTGAATCGGTTTTGTAATATGGAAACGCAAAACCTGGAATTATTATTATTGGATTTCTCTATAAGGACAATCATGGTAGCAGCTCAGAGTTCCCTCCTAACATTAAATCTTAAAAATTCTGGCGAACTGTGAAAGAATACAAAAGTGTGCGTAACGAATAATTGAGCGGTTATTTCGGATCCACAAAACCAGAAATCGAATTGTATGCGTAAAGAATAATTGAGCGGTTATTTCGGATCTACAAAACCAGAAACCGAATTGTAAATACTATCTAGTTTCAGCCTTCAAAAATGTCACGTTTGGATACATTTTAGCCCCGTCACCATGTGTCATTATACGTATTTGACACTGGCACTAGATCGAAATTTCTTTTTTTGGCCCACTTTATTTTTCGACAAAGGAGAATTTATGCTATAAAAATCTCTGTATTCACACTTGTAATATAGCTTAATGTATAACGCAGTGCGTAATATTATCTAATAGATAACGGTTATAATTTTGGACTATGAGTTGAAGCCCAGTTCAATATTTGCAGAAGTTCTATAGATAAAACAGTTTTTGTATTAAAAACCTTGACAAATTATGTTGTCTTCCGTAAGTATTAATTCAAAATTCACAATTTATCCGATTCGGAAAGTTGGTAGACTACAACGAAGTCGATTTTTTGTAATAATAATAATACTCGAAGAGTCACGATAAAGATCTTCAGCTGCACCCTGGACAGACCCAGCTATCACCTTATAATTTTGTTCGGAGCCGGATCTTGAAATACAAAAGAAGGACTCGGCTCTATATTAAGCTGGACATTTTGCCGTGACAGTTAGACATATTATTTTTTATAAGCCACAACTTCGTCACTATTAGAAACATTCTAAAGTCATTTTTCTTTCTGCCAGTTGCCTACTTGACTTCTCTTCAGGTTAATCCGGCTCTATGGACATCTAGGCACCTTATTTATCATCACTTATTCAATGTGTCACATCTGATAAATTATCGACTTACAAGTATACCTGCCGCAAATTGTGTAGCATTAAATTCTTGTTGTAAAACCTCCATCATTTAGACATAGACCGTTATTAGCCGACAACTGTTGGCGGACAGCGCGAGTCGCTTTTGACATTGACTCGAGTTCTCCTAGAGACCGATCTTCGAGCCGATAGGCAACCTACACTACCCATGCCTACAGCCCTCACTAGAGTCATCGTCTGCTCCAGCTGTTAACAGTTCTTCTAAAGATGTAACTTTGCTATTCCAACTTTCTAATTCATAGAGCTATTTCGGTACCCTTACTTCTTCAACAGATAAATTCGTTGTAGATTTTATTCCTCTGGGACTCCGAGCATAGCTCTCTCTCTAGCTCGCTGTGGGACTTTTAAATTTTGTGGACCAATCTGACCGCTTGACTAGCAGTCCGTAGTATAAATTTGATTGAGCGCAAACAAAGAACCAAAAACAAAAATATGACGTTCGAATTTTGAAAATGTAATAATGAATAACAGTTCGCCACCCCGGGCTTGCTCTTTTGCTCTATGACAGATCGTTGATAATTCAATTAGTGCTAGGTGCAATTCGGTCAGAGATTGTGCGGCCAACGGTTTCATTCAATAACAGCACAAAATGTCTTGCCTCTAGGTGAAAAAAAAAAACCTCAAGTTCCTTCACCAAAAGATAATTAAGTAGTATTCTACTTTTTTAGATGTTAAGTGGTGTTCCATGGTGCTGTATCAAATATTTTTTTTTTCTTTATTGCTTTCTTTCTGTATTGAAATATAAAGGGTGGAAGACACAGGGTGATTTCCGTAAGGCGGTCGTAGGGTGTAACGTTTTTGTTCTGGAATATATTATTTTTATAACAAAAAATACAAAAACTGTCAGGTACTTTCAAAAAAATACACCTAAAATTAATAATACTGTGATGCAATTCTATAAAAACATAATGGCTAACCGACGGCATACGGAGAATAAATTATCGAGAAATATAATCAATGCATCCAACATACTTTTACAGCTAAAATCTGTTTTTACACGTTCTATTTCAAACTCAATGTTAATACAATATGCACCCACGCTACTAAAATACTGAGACCCAGAGTATGAATATAACGAGGTCTAATGCGCGTTTTCGGTTAAATTGTATGAAATTTAACGTCACAAGGACGATAGATAAAAATTATTACTACACAACTGCATGTCCTACTGTGCTGTTCAAAAACAAATCTGTCAGTAGATATGACTACTAGAGATTGTTATTAAATAAAAATAAAATATTACTGAAAGAACACTTTTGACATAAGCTACACACGGGTACAGGTCAACCTATACATTTCTAGTTTAAGCTGATGTCGCATTGTATAGGTTTCCATACAATTGTAAACTAGATTTGTTAGTGAAACTAGCTGTATATTTGCCCTTGCCTGTCAAATCATCGTGTGATGGCAATCAAGTGACAAAATTAGAAAATATTAGCTGCAACCAATCTACACTATTTATTGAAGACGGAGTGTTGATTATACGATGAAAATAAATAACACAAGTAGCGTATAAAGTACAGTCACCAGCACATCAGGTTATACAAAACTGTCAATTTTCTCCAAATAATTTTAAACCTTAAAACGTTGATGAATAAGTTCAAAATCAACTGAGAAAATTTGAAATTTTATTTTATGTGCTGGCCACCTTTAATTATTACAGATGATTAAATACAATGTGTTCTATAGCTCTTATTCATACTCTAAGTGAATATTGTGATTATGAGCATACTAGCGGCGTTGCAAGCTGGGCAGGTACCACAATCCGAGGATTCAGCCGACTTGGTATCCGGAGAAAGCATATCCTGTACGCCTCTTTTATCTTTCCCAGCTAAAAATTAAGTGTGGGTTAAAAAAAAAACGAATAAATGCAAAATAAAAAAGTAAAAAACGTGTATAATTTTCAAGGGGCCTATTTTTTTGCAGCGATTACAAGGAAGTACTTCGGGTTAAATTAAAGAAATAACCACAGACAATAGACAGTTTCGTCTGCATATTATATGCAGACGAAACTGTGCAGCATGCATATAACCAATATCAACAATACTTAAAAAATTATAATTTCTTTCTCTATGTCGTATTATGAAAAAAGGGAGGATTCAATGATATTATAAAAATACGTCACAGGGAGGATTGGGTTTTATTCACTGAAAAAAGTCTCTTAAATATAATTGTGGGACCACCCGTACTTGGTTCCCTTAACTCTTTCAGTCACGCTTTTATATAAAGAATTTTTTAAACATTTAAGTTTTATTTTTAGCATTATATACGACTAAAATAACACATAAAGTAGAAAAAAAAAATCTAGCTACTAAGGCTTTCGAGGAATGAGGTGGTTAGCAACACTAACCACCGTGACTGTTGATACGAAGAAAACTATGATGAATTATGAATATTATTTATTAATATTTAATGTTATAAAGAGTTTAAACTAACGTAAAACTCACATAATAACTACTAAATTTTAAAATTAAAAATACCCCTGATAATTGCGTTATATCTCGACCGATTTTCATCAAACATAGCTAAAAACACTCCCAACTAATGTGAATTAGTCGAGAGTGTTCTTAGCTGGTGAAGGTGACTTTCAAACAAAGAAAAATCTAAATCGGTTCATCCGTTCGGGAGCCACGATGCCACACACACACCAAACTTATAACACCCCGTCGTTTTTGCGTCGGGGGTTAAAATAACTTTTTATGGATATGGATATGGATGCGAATGCAAAGGAAAACACTTACACGCATTTTACACTTTACACGCACTGCCATATAGTACGCACTGGAGATACTTTAGTGCTATATTTGCAGCATTTTCTCGTAGTGCTTCTCTCAGCTTGATAGCAACTAAATTCTAGACGAATTTCTTCCAGGACTGTAGGCTTGTGACGTTTTACAAATGCAGGTCCTCGAGAAGAGGCCACAGAACTACGGTTGCTGTTTACTGATTCGGGCCTATGGTTGTCTCTGACGTACCTATCCTGGAGCCAGTAGACCCTGGTATACGCTTCGTCTGAATTCTTTCAGAGTCAATATGCTGAGGTCCTTGCGAGAAGTGGACATACATTGAAAAGGCATTGACCACACTACAATCATCGAAATGAAAATAAGTCCTGTACCACCACTTTTGGGATTTCCTGTCAAGAGTATAACTAACTTTTAATTGATCGGATCTCCATGCTTAGAATTTGATCAGTTGCTCCCACACTTACAGAAAACTGACCAGGTGTGTCCATCCTATAATTATTATTCTTCTTCCATTTTGGAGTTATCGTAGTCGGTCTTGTTGTATTTATGGTGTTGGACTCTGTGGTATCAGCATTCCGGCGTTCTAGTGTAGATAAAGGAAGGTCGTCATCGGAATCAAAGTTGTCATCGGTTACTTGAACTTCGCCAATCAAATCGGGTAACACCAGCGGATTTAGCTGATCTTCTCCAGCTTCTCTATCATCCTGATCGCTACAAATACTCTCGCTACCTGAAGGAATATCTTCCAACAAGTATTATGCGATTCCTCTATCTCTTAGCCGGGGTGACATACTGTACCAAATACGAAAACGACACATAACTTACCTGTATAAATTTCATTTAGGCTATGGCCATAATCCACAACAGTCACAGTGGTTAGTTTACTAACCACTATAGTTTCGATGTCAATACACAGCGAAAACACAAAAGTAATAATATTTATATGTAAACACGGATAAAATATATATTTAAGAATACATTCCACGAAAAACAATAAAGAAAATAGCATACTTATCCAATCCACAATTTTTTTCATCGAACATGCAAAGAAAAGTACGTTATCGCCAAATTCAACTCGACGAAAGTGAACTGACATTTATTCAATATGCCGCCAATCGGTTGTATCTTGTCTAGCAGGGTTCGAACTTTCGTGATAATTCAACGGGTTGTGGATAGATAGCGTGGACATTAAAATAAAAATTCGAGAATACGTGGTTAGTGACACTAACCACCAAGACTGAAAGAGTTAAGAGGATAGTATTCGTTTCGCGCTCCATACAAACGTTGTTTGGCCCTTGCTTGGATTTTAAACAATGAAAGTCATTGAAATTTTGCAGTAACAATCTTATCATTAAAATACGTGTTCCTGTAGTATACAATTTCATTTCAATATACGGTTAAAAAGTTACACGAGCTCAAAGATTGGCAATTTTCGTTGAAAAACGGCCCAACTTTATGCTAGTATTTCTCGACAATGTATCAATACAGAAACATTCTGATTCGAAAGAAACCCAGATAATATAGTGAATATATTTTTACAAGTTTTTTTTTTACGTATTAACAATATTATGGGAGGTATCTCCACTTCGGAACATAAGAAATACGCGTGAAAATATTGCAAATGTATTGTTGTTTCTCCTCTCGGGCACGCGTTCGCATCGCGAAGGATAGAGACAGCGAAAACTGTGCAACATTGTTGCGTTCGCGAGGGACACTCCTCTTAATGATTTGCCGTATGCCGATATCCCATAACATATTGTGTATAAAACAAATAGAACCTGCTCTCGTATAGGACGCCAATTTGAAATATTATATATATTTATAATAGTTTTGGTTGTAAACAAATTGTACATTTATAACACTTTTTTTTTTATTTGAAAAATTGCCACCTCGACTACAGTGTATCCACAACTAAGTTCTAAAACTTTTGCATAAAAGTCGTTATTGTAATGTCAATTGTAAATTCTGGCTAAATCCGGTAAAAAAAACTAAAATATATTTGACCTGATCTGCCTTAAATAAAAATGAACTAACAACAATATGTCGGACATACGTGCAAAAACGCGGTAACTCTTATCGTGTATATTGTAGACATGCTTACGAAGAACAATACGAATGCTCGCGCAAATAAATTGTATACGTATGTATTTATGTCCCAAATGTGTACCGATAATGTTTTATTGTGGGCTTAGCTGACGTCAGAAGGCGTGCTGCTCCAGTGCTTTGCAGATTACGATTCTAAATTATGCAATTTAAACATTTAGTGCGGCAATTTAGACATCATACTTTAATGCAATTGAATAAGAAGACGTCTGTCCACTACAGGCTTAAATCTTGGTATAAGCGGAATTGAGCCAGTGTGCTAAGGGCCGAGTGCAGACCGCAGTGGAAAAATCGTCATTCCATCACTGCAGTTTTTAAGAGTTTGTGTACCAAATCTGTTCTTCTATCACTGGATAATTCTTGGCAAACTTGGGCTGGTTTGCAACAGCCATACTAGATCTACTTATCACAATGATAACCCATTACCCAGAGCCATCTGTACCCGAGGGAGAAAATTGTTCGTGGCATCCGGACGCAGTTCTAGGGGCAAATGAATGAAAAAAAAAAACTGTTTTTTTTAAACAATAGCTGGACACATTCTGCCTCTCACAACCTGTCGCCCTAGCAATTATAAGACGGCCCTGGAATTACCTTTTATATCAGTTATGGGGAACCAACGGCACGCGTACCATTACTGGCACGTGACAAAATATTTTGGAAACGGTAGTTTGGAATTTAAGTACTCATCCAATCGAAACAATTATTTTTTTCGCCTGTAACTTGCAAGTTAATTGGAAAGAGAGAGAAAAAAGCAGATTGGCAACTGAAGTACTATACACGGAGGTTAGTATTTATTTCTAAACTCAAGATTGTTTGACCTCATGGCCTCACCGTCAATATATGCCACATCGATCAAAAAAGGTTTGCCATCCCTGTTTTACACTATGCAATTTAGCATTCAGTTTATGGTCAAAGATTGCTGAAAACGCAATCAAATATAAAACGTAAAGTTACACGGTATTTTTATGGGCGCAGCGTTGGAAGTCAGCCACGTTATCAATTACTGACTAATCTTTTTACTACTGTAACTTATTAAATATTTTGGTGTTGCACTCAACACATCATAGAGAATTAATAGATAAATGAACTATGTGCATAAAGTCCCCATCTTGGAACTTGGGACTTGTCACTATTTCAAAATGCTTAAATAAACATATTAAACTTTAACGTAATATTCTGTTGCTAATACGATAAGTGTTAAATACGTCAAAAACTAGTTTTACAAAAAAAAAACAACGTAACTTGTTCCGATACTCAAATTTACTAATAACTTGTTTTGAAGTTTAACACGAGGACAAAGGTGATTAGCATAGATATGGATTTAAATTTCAGTTCTCGTAAAATTTTGAGCTTATACAGCAACACTGCAACTGGGCAGCCTGGTGGGTTAAGAGGCTAAGACCTTAATTGCATAACACGCGATCGGTAGTTGAGTTTTTTCTGAGAACAGTAAAAGATTCGCTCCACGAAAGCAGTATTCACAAAAAAAAATGCAAGCACTGCGAACAAAAGGTTGCTAGTGTGCCGATTGAATTTCTCTCGGAATTATATATTTTATCGCAATTTCAATGACTACTCTTCAGCCAACTGTAGATTTTTGATATCGAATAGGTTGTCTCAGACACTTATGAAATGTCATGCATGAGTTCGCACCGCGGTTACAAACAAAAAAGTTGGGCATAAGGAATTGAGCCGGCAAGAAACATAATAATTATAAAAGTAAGTTGAAGTAAAAAAATACTAACCATATTTTGGATAGGAAATCTGTGGATTTCCATGGGTCAAAATGGAGTCGAAATACTTTGTTTTTGACAAAAAAACATGACGTAGCTGTATAGACATTAGGATAATCAGCAAGGAGGTAAATAACCAGTTGTGTTATTTTGTTCAATTGACCCTTGTAATGAGTAATGATTAGGTACTAAAAATAGTAACATAAGGAGAACACACGCGATTGAAATACGAACGAAAACTGTATATTTTTCTCGGCTCAGCAATGATCGTATAAAGTTTTAAATTACTCCAAACGGCTACTGGTGAAGGTTAATTGGACCAAATCATGAATATTAACGTGGGAACTTTTTAACTGGGGCTAACACGACTTATGCAAACACCAATGATTTTTCTTTCAAAGGACATGCGAAGGAAGGAATTCATAATGACCAAACTTCATTATCGATTAGGATAATTGTTTTTAAAATGGGAGTGGGAAGGTAATTTTGGGTCGATATTTATACAACTAGTGTCTTTCATGAGTAAGTTAGAACTTCAGATAATTTACTGTAAGCATAATGCTTTGAAGTATGCCTACAAAACTACAAATAGGTTGCTAACTCGGTGCTTTCGTAGACTTGTATAAAGTTATACCATAGTGTAAGGAAATAGATTTTATTACACTATGGTTATACACAGATTCTTGTCACCGATTTCGTAATTTTGACGTTATGACATTAAAATCTTGACGTTATGTGAGTCAGAGATTAATTGGTTTACAGTATGGATCTGTTTTGACGGGACAAGTGTGTAATTTTTTTGAAATTAAGTCTTACTGATTTTAATTCCATCATGAACGCAGTATTCACGGAACGGATTGCGAAAATACTGCGTTCGTGGGATTTAATATTTAGGAAATAGTTTGTGTTTATATTGTGTAATGCGCAATTCGGGTGCAGATTACCATTCGGTACCTACCGGTCAGATCAGATATTGGTAATTTGGTAAAGATAGCGATACCGCATTGTTATTCTAGCAAAGCAAGATTTAGGTATTCATTCATGGTTGGAAATTCCATATTTGCTTTGCCGACTATTCCTGAACTAAGTTCGGATTTATAACTAATGTAAACACATCGTTCGCTTAATATGAGACTGACCTAATTCAAAATAAGCCGCTTGTTGAAAAATTGCAAAATCGTTTCGTTATTTACAACTTGCCTAAATTTATGACATAAACCTCCATGAAAATAGGTTCATAACAATAAATTATGTATTTTAAGGATAGTTGATTAAGTTATTATTTCATTATTTATAGTAAAATTATTTTTTTCTCGCGTAGGACTTCAACCACAATTTACACTCCAGAAGACTGGAATTAGAATTAGTCTTCTGGACATTTTATATCGAAAAGTTTGCAGCTTTAATTATTCCGTGGCGAAGATATCATACCAAAACAACTTAAACTTAAAAATATATTTTAATAACGTGTAGCCTAACAATTGCCTTAACTGATAGGTAGATAGGTAGGTATATACGTCATAGTTTGACAGGAAGTAAGTAAGTAGGCCTATGGATGATTGCAGAATAAGTAAATGGAAATACAAGGTGATGTCACATTGTACATCGCGCACCCTAATGTTACAACACCTTATGTCGCGATGTTGCAAATAAAGACATGCAATTTCATTCATTCAAGTCGTTGCAGTCGCTTACCGTTGATTTACGATGAAATCCGAATAAAACCGAACTGAAGTATTTCGTACGGTCGCCAGCTTAACAGGTTACCACAACATGTCAAATTTTCTCAGTCGATTTTGAATTTAATCGTCAACATTTTAAGACTTAAAATCATTTGGAGAGATTTGACAGTTTTGTATAACCTGACTGTACAAAATTGTTTTACAAATAACAAGCTGTAAAATTATTGTATGTATTTACACAAACATTTATCTCTCGTCTTATCACAGTTTATAGTGTCTGTGAGAATAAAATATGGTAACAAAATAATTTAATCCACTTACCAAGGAGGGGGAAATCTTTGAAAGGCTCATTTTTTATAACTTCAATGCCTTCTCCGCCGCCGGTTTCGTTTTTGGAGACCTCCGCGACGCAATAAAGCTGCGCCACTTGGTACTGTGGACAAAGAAGAATACTCTTATTGTGTTTTTCTATGAAATTCTCAGTAGCAGCTCGGAGTCTGGATTTGTGCCCGGTGAATGGCAATAGGCTCGCCCCCTATTACATGGGACCCAAACATACCGGCGAACTGTGGGTGTACATTAAGTACACCTCTGCCTAACCCTTCGGGGAATACAGGCGTGATGGTATGTTATGTTATGTTATGTTATGTTAATGAGCGGAGAGCGTTAGACAGAGCTGGACTTTGGGTGGGATACTTTGAAAGAGTCATCGGCGCTTACTTCTTCCCTTCCTTAGTTTGGCCCCACGCTCCACCATATGAATTAGAATATGATAAAGGGATACGACATAAATGATTAAACAACAGGTCATACAGTTCTAATACAAGCTGACCTTGCATTATACAAGCTTGTCGTACATTTAGGGGTCAACGTACCATACTATGCATGGTACGTTGTCCGTGATCCATATTGTGATTCACCAAAAGTCATCATTTTAGCCCCCCCTGCCCCAAATGGGGCACTGGCAGTAATGAGTAGTGTATAGAGTGATCTTTATTCTACATTCAGCAGTGCTGCAGGTAACTGTGAAGGTGCAGGTAACTATGAGGTGGGCCCTAGCCTGGTTGGTCTATTTATAAAACATCATCGTTCGAAAGCCTTTTCTTGCGTGTGGAAATCATCATGGACTTCCGCCTCCCGGGGAAGGCGACGGGGGGTGTCGGACTCCACCCAGAGTGGGTGACCTACCAACTAAAACCACACGGTTTATCCGCCTCACCTCTTTTTGCTGGGGTCACGGGAGTGAGTTGTCATTCTTCCGCGACATAATTCGTCGTTCTAAAAGTTTTTATTCTTGAAAATATTCAGTAAAAAAAATGCTGTGGTATAGAAATAGTTGACTTATTGCGTCATTTGTATTTATCAATAACCCTCTCTCACTTCTAGTAGATAAAATAATTCAACTTTATTCACTGAGGTCATTGACATGACTAACAGCCTAACGATACCGGTATACCTATATTCTATGTTTAATAGAGCTGTTTTTTGGACCCAACAACGCATTCTTTTATTCGTCAAAAAATTACAGACGTAGAAGAGCAATCCATTGAGGCGTACCAGGGTTATTTTTTAACAGACTGCAAAAAAGAAGGAGGTATATGTTACCCGAAACCTTTACCGATCGTGAAACGATTTCGATTGCTCTTCTTCGATCTGATAGGTACCATTTTCAAGTTGGTCCCATATAAATGAGGTAAGTCAGTACTCACATACACATAAAATCCAGTATAGACTGGTCTCGCATTGTACGGAAAGCATTACGAATGCGAGCTTTTACCTATTGGTTTTAATTTTTAGACATTTTGTCCTTGAAATAAAACTATACGGATTTTATCGCGTTATATTGATATTTTTATTTTTAAGTGTTAGAAACCAGTACATGTTGTCCTACTTAGTCGGATCTATTTTTTTTTAAACATAGAAGTATGTCCCAGTAACTGTCACGGGCGAATTAAGAGTCATGTAGCACCTTTTGTATAAGGTGACTGCTTAACATTTTATTTGAAACTTTCGTGAGAATATTAAATGTTTATGAATGTGGCCGAACCTCCGCGACCTCAACGTATTGAGCTTATGATCAGGGGCTCCATTGTCCAAATCTAGGTCACACAAAAACCCGAAAACATTCACGTGAGTAAATCCATTAATATTAAGAATTATAGGCCGACCGTTTAACTCGCGTATCGCCTGCACGGTAAGAAGGGAGCGGGGGCGGGTAACGCTACACACGGAGTCAATCATCCAAAGATTTATCTCAAGATAGACATTGTTGGTAAAGAATAAAATAATAAGTATCTTTTTTAAGTATTTATTTATCTCCCCCCGCTCCCTTCTTACCGCGCAGGCGATACGCGAGTTAAACGGTCGGCCTATAGTTGTGCTCTGGGCCCCTGGGGTGCTGCTCGCATCGATCTTGTTAGTGCCAATCGCGTAGGAATTTCACTAAATCGTTTCTTAGCGGATGTCTATCTTACTTTACTACATACTAGCTGACCCATGCCCGTGAAGTTGAAAGTAAAAGATTTACAGTAAAGTTTATTTTATTTATTATTTTAATTTTTTTTGCTATTTTTTTTAATTCGCATCCGTAATGCCAGCAAGTCGTTTTATTTTATAGAACGGAATATCCTCTCGGGATAACCTGGAGAGGGGGCAGGATATCTAGGACTTGTACCAACTAAAAACCGCAATTGCCTTACCTTGTCCTATAGACACGGCCATGCGATTTGTGACATTCACCACGACCATGACGGGCTGTGGTCCAGCGTTCACTGGACCCCATTAATGGCGACGCTATCGTGGCCCTACCTCGACGGTTTCCTAAGGGTGCGCATTCCGATTGGTTATACAAATTGAATATCTAATCGGAATGCACATTTCGTCGATCATTATAGCGAACGCTCGCGAAAATGCTCATATCTATCCGCACCCTAAGAAAAAGGGCCTTGACAAACGGACGCACAATGTGCAAGGGTATGTTACGGAGCCCTAAAAAGAAATATCTATAAACTCTAGAGATCAATGCCTCCATTCATAGTGTCTTTGTTGTGATATTTTGTTGGCTTATTGCCAAAGGCAGTATTTCCTTGACACTGAAAGATTAATGTTTCTTAATAGAATCCCCAGGCATTTAAAAAGGAGAATACTTCACTTTACGACGGGATTTTTTTTAAACACGTATTGGTTTATTATTTTTCATGTCCCACTGCTGGACACGGATCTCTTCCGGGAGAGAAGAAAGGAGAAAGGGGTTAGGCTACAAGTCCACTACGTTTGCGGACGAATGTCACAGCGCTCCCGTATTCCCGGCACTAAAGTGGTGACGCGAAACGCCAAGGTTGGTTTTAATAGTAGATCGCTCTTTTCAGAGCGGAGCCCGACACACCCCATCGCTCTCCCCGGGGCGTTGGGTAGTGCATAAAGCATTTCCAACCCCGACAAAAAAAATAGGCCACTACGCTAGCCTTTTTTTTGTGTTCGGGGAAGAAACCTTCAAAAGGCTACCGGCCTATTGGGGAGTAGGCCGGTGTGTGTGGGATTTTTACCGCACTAAAACCCCCCCGGTGGCCGTCTTCGGCACATTGTTGGAAGGGTCCGGGAACTGATTGATTAGCCTATTGCTGGTTGGCATACACACAAGCTGCCGAGAAAATCTCAGAAAATACAGGTTTCCTCACGATGTTTTCCTTCACTGTTTTAAGCTAGTGCTAATTTGTACACATGATTGCGAAAGTCAAAGGTTACAAATTACGATGGAGGGAAACCTTGAATTCGAAGTCGACACCATCGACTTGGCAGTTCAATGGTCATACCACAAGGCTATCACTGCCTATTAATTTTACCCAGTAAGAATTAGATATGTGAATCACTACATAGTATAAAACAAAGTCGCTTTCTCTGTCCCTATGTCCCTTTGTATGCTTAAATCTTTGAAACTACGCAACGGATTTAGACGCGGTTTTTTTTAGTAGATAGAGTGATTCAAGAGGAAGGTTTATATGTATAATACATACATATTTTAGTATAGCAAAAGCCAATAAACCACGCGGGCGAAGCCGTGGGCGGAAAGCTAGTTACTTTAAAAATGACTATTTAGAAAAAAATATAATAGTAAAAAACGTTTGTTATTTAAAAGTGATATTAATAAGCCTCGTTAAAGCTTATTTTAGTCGGAAATTAATGTAATTTATCTCAAGCCATTTACCTCATTTACGTAACCGTAGTAATCATTATCATTAACAATTACGTTTTAAAATAATGCCTACAGCCTCCTTTGACCCTCGCTACCAAGGCGTAATTAGCAAAGTAGGTAGACGCATTGTTACAAACTTCGTTCGTGCAGATGTCATAGACAATGTAACCATTATAAATAATAAAGAATTTTTTTTAAGTGATTTATGTAAGACTTTTTTAAGTTTCGAACTCAAGGTTACCAAATTAAGATTAGAGCCACTTTTTTTAAAAACACATGAATTATTCATAGAATTTATGTTAACTTGTCAAGCGGCATATTGTAGACACAATGCAAAATCTATTGTTATGTCCTCATGAGGAAACTGTATGCATTGACGGGTTAAGTATATGACTTACTTAAAGTACCAAGCACTGTTCAAAATTATCTGAACAATTAAGAAGCACAGTAAGTATATAAATGTTCCAAGGGATGTTTCAGAATGAAGACATTACACGTCATAATAATTGACATTAACTATGGAGTCCTGCAACTTTGGAATGAAAACCATTTTGGGTACAACATGGGTGCACTTTTGCCAAACTTTTTGGGGATTCATTATGTGATGGTTACCAATTAAAGGCAAATATTATACAAATTCTTTTAAATATTTTTTTTTTATTTGAACTTTATGTCAATGGCATAAAAGTCATCATAAGACTTCATAAGATAAAAAACCTAGCTTTACCAGGTATTAACTTGCATTTTAAAGGTCTTTTTGAGAGGCTATTCTATTGCTATAAAGGTACTTTTGCATTTACAATATTAGTATTAAATTTTAATAAATATCTTTTTGTATTTTTTAGGCATTTTCCATGCAAAGATTATTAAGTTATTTTAGTGAAGGAAAAATACGACCGCAGGCAGGATTCGAACCTGCGTCTTCTGGTTAAGTACACCTCAAAGACGTAAATTAAAAATGTGAAGGCAAATTTCGACATGGCGGGTGGGAGTCGCGGTGGCTTAGCGGTCATAGCGTCTGGTGTACTAAACCAGAAGATGCAGGTTCGAATCCTGCCCGCGGTCGTATTTTTCCTTCACTAAAATAATTGAATAAATATGCAACACTATATACAATACTACTAGCTAAACTATACTTGTAAGCGTATATACAGAGTTGGCTTGTATTAGGTATTGAAATAATAATTATTATGACAATAGCGCATGCTATTGTACCTGCATCTTTAAAGGGTCTTAGGTTACATGTAAGAGGGGGCAAGCTTTTGTCATTAAAATCATAAATCAAAACTCCAAACTGTTACACAGAATTTCATAAAAAAAACATAACACTGTTTGGCCTGGGAGTCCAAGTACTAGACAAATAGAGATATTACAACTATCAATTTAAAAAAACATAACTATCAATTGTCAAAAAAAATTGATTGCTAGCCCATCCACACATCATACAAAGTCCCCAACGTAATAACAAGAGTTAGAAAACAAAATAATCACCTAAAAATATAACATTTGATAATAGATAAAGATAATTATTAGTCAGTGATAAGAATAGTTAAACTTAATAAGTGACAAATACACTGAATTGAATTATTTCACACTGCTGTAAAGATAACAACTTTAACTTTGAATGCCACAACATTGGGTCGGATAATGAAGAACTACTCATATATTTTAATAGCTTGTACCATACTTCAAGCAAATAAAGATCATTTCATTTTACGATTTTAAAAGTATTTATAAGTTCCACTTTACATTTTCCTTGTTTAGTCCTTCAGCAGTGTGATCTGCTAACCATACTGTTTTTCTATTGTGCCCGCTAATAGGTACATTGATCAATTAAATTAATTGGCATAATCAGCCCCTTTTCTGATTTTATTTACAGAGGATACAAAAAGGAAAAAATGTTTTTGCTTGTTGGTATCAAGTGCCTCTTGCCCTTAAGGATAATTATAAAAAAACTGAGCAGAACACCATGGATACACAGACCATATTTTAACACAAAAAAAATGATTTCAAGACTAAGCTTTATTGTCCTTGAAAGTAATACAATTATATGATTACATCAAAACCTTACCTCTTCGACTGTTAGGGGTAGCGTGACACGGCTGTAAACAAAGAAAACTACGTTTTAATATAAAACTTTTTGTGACACAATAACATCTGTTAGATAAATTCGCGGATATTCACTGCTTCTATGGGCAAACCTTGAACTAAGATCTGTCACTGTCAATACCTTCTCATATTTTCGACATTATTACCTACTAAATCGATTGAATTAAATGTTACAATTAAAGTTTCACTTCACGAACGGTGTCTACTGATAAGATGGGCCAACTATGCGGCCCGTGGCAAAATTTTAAAGTAGACTTCCCGAAAATCGATTTGTATTCGCAAACTTGTATAACCTTAACAATATATACTCACTATTCCTTGATAATCATGTTGTATATTTATTTTGTAACACTTTAAATGCACATCAGACAGTCCACTACCTCCTATTAAGAAGACTTATCACAGAACGAGACTTGAGCGATGGCCCGATTATTGGTAGATTATTATAATTTTAATCTATGACCAACCAATGAAAATGACAAGGCGCATGCTTCGATATGACGCAACGGATATTACGTCAACATACGAAGATACGTTCCGTTGAGCATGAAAGTGTTTATTTCTATGTCTTTATTCACACACAAAAACACCATGCTCTTTTCACGAGATTCTGGAATTCTCTAGATTTTATCACTGAGTAAACTATATCCAACAAATCTTCATTAACTATTGATATGAATATCAAACTGAAACGGAAAATAGGCATACTCCTATACTATTTTCTGCGTAATGGAGTGCTGTTCAACCGGAACTATGATCACTTCTTTTCATGCAATATCTACAGACCACGCAATCAAAAAGCTAGAACATGATTAAAAAAAAGGATATTTAGATTCGAATAAAGCTTTGAAATACACATTTTTTATGGAACTTGCAACTAAGTTAAAATTATAAGGTTATTTTAGTGAAGCAAATAAAAAGTAACATAGTACCTTTTTTTACTATTATGTACCTCTTTTTCGTTTACAGGGGAAATTTTCAATAGGCAGTAATTTGCGAAATATTTTCATAGATTTGCATATTTCCCTACATTTCCACCTAAGATTTCCACAAACTCACATTCTTAAAATATATAATTACTAATCTTTTCCGTGTTGCTCGAAGTTACTAATACATTAATAAACATAAACAATACATTATTTCGGTCAGAGAGTAGCCTTTCTGAACGTTAGAAGCTATGTCTGTGTCAGATGTCAGTTTTCAGTTTTTCAGATTCAGAGTTTTCTTCTTTCAGTTCAGCACCAATTGATTTATTTGAAGTGAGCAAGACAAACATTAGCGTTACGATTGAATTAATTTTTCATTCAGAATTCAAAAACAAGTATGTGTTGAAAAGCTTTGGTTCGCATTTCAGGCTTTTATTTTCAATATTTTAATCGTGCCTATATTTTTGAGGTATCTTATTACTTATTCAGCAGCGGGTTTTTACCGTGATATTACCTCAACAATGAGTTTAGTCGGGAAAAAATGCGAATCAATATCATTGTTGGAAACCAATAAAGACGACGTAATAGTTAGTAAAATGACTCCTGAAGATGTTTTAAGATTGGATCGTATTACGGATACATATATGTGCAGTCCCGAGGCTAATATATACGATATAGATTTCACGAGATTCAAAATACGCGATTTGGAAAGTGGGACAGTGTTATTTGAAATAGCAAAGCCTCCGACGGACTTTGGAGTGGACAGCGAAGGCACGGAAGATGCTGCCGAGGAGCCGCTGGACCCTAATGCTGGTAGATTCGTGCGCTATCAATTCACACCTCAATTTTTGAAGCTTAAAACTGTAGGAGCCACGTAAGTTGATGAGTTTTCAAAGCCAGTATTTTCAGTGTTTTTTTTTTTCATAATGTTCTAAAGCCTACTAAGGTGACTCTCTCCTCATCCTTTATCAAAGGCTTATCTGACCCATGCCCACTGTTGGGCGATATAGCCTGTGACACTCACAAATAAATAACATGGCTTTCTATTGGTAAAAGATTTTTCAAAATTGGTTCAGTAGATCCAAAGATTATCCCCTACAACCTCACAAATTCACAAACTTTACCTCTTTATAATATTAGTATAGGTTAGTTAATTTTTACGAAGTTGCTAAACTTGTAAAGCAAATTATGTTAGTTTTTAAGTAAAGGTATGATGCCCTAGATTCACATGAACATGTCTACCCCTCAGTACCCTTTGTTAGCTACCTTAGCTTAGATTTGGCTAAAAATTCCTTGACCTAGTTACCCCTGGCAGTTGATTAATGAATATTCTGCCCACCTAATAGGTATTCATTATGCTTGGAAAATGTTAGCAGTCCACACAACACCAATAACTGTTACAAAGCATAATGTTATGTTTCCATATGTCGAAATTCATTACTAATCTGACATAAGAAAGCATAAGTTTACATGTAAAAATTGCTTCTAAATATTATCTTATGTGTACTTGATAAATTAGGCAGATTTATGATATATCCACAAAAATATGAATTTTCTAGTTAAGAAAAAAAATCTCTCTCTCAAGAGGGATTTGTACTGGTGTCCCTCCGTTTAACACCAGATGCTTTAGTCGCAGAGTTACCGAGACTGCCTGAGATTTAGAATTTCTCTTCCACACTCTACATCTTAAGGTGACATTAGCAACATCTATTGAAGACAATACTATGTCTTTCAAAACAAACAATGTTGTCTTACCCTTGTTGAGCACCAGAAAAAAGCTTGCTATACCATACCATAGTAATGTAAATAGTTTACCTTCAAAATTTCAGTGTAGAATTCACCGTTGGAGCTCGTCCTGTGAACCATTTCAGGATGATAGAGAAGCATTTCTTCAGAGATACGCTGCTCAAGACGTTTGACTTTGAGTTTGGGTTTTGCATACCATTCTCAAGAAACACTTGTGAACATATTTATGAGTTCCCAACACTGCCTCCACATCTAGGTAAGTTTTTAAAGAAAGCTGAAGAAACACTTATATAGTTTTTTTTTTTAAACAGCTTACTAGCAATGTGGGTTACAACTTACACATTACTAGTATTCTTGCTAACCCCTCGTACTAAGCTAAATGCTTGTGTTACTAGTGGGTTTCACGTCGGTAGTGCAATGGGTGGGGTTCGAACCGGCAACCACATTATCGCAAGTCCGACGCCCTAGCCATTAGGCTACCGTCGCTTCATAGCTACTTTACTACTACTTTATAATCATAGCATGAAAATATACAAAAACATAAAAGCTGAATACCTCATTAATCTCTGGAACTAACAGTCATATTTAAAAAAATCTTAATTTATCAGCAAGGCTATTGGCTTCTAGCATCACACTACAATCTTTAGGTGGTGGGCAAAGTGGGTGAAACTGTGGCACAGCTAGTTTTTATATATA
The DNA here is from genome assembly GCA_958496365.1 of Subacronicta megacephala. Taxonomy (NCBI): domain Eukaryota; kingdom Metazoa; phylum Arthropoda; class Insecta; order Lepidoptera; family Noctuidae; genus Subacronicta; species Subacronicta megacephala. Next base: position 1,301,908 of record OY292534.1, read on the forward strand.
GATTTCTGCTCTAAATTTTTTTTAATTTTTTTTTTTTAAAAGAAAAGCTGCCTAGCAATGTGGGTCACACATTACTAGTATTCTTGTTAACCCCTCGTGCTAAGCTTAATGCTTGTGTTACGAGTGGGTTCACGTCGGTAGTGCAATGGGTGGGGTTCGAACCGGCAACCATATGATCGCAAGTCCGACGCCCTAGCCATTAGGCTACCGTCGCTTCATAGCTACTTTACTACTACTTTATAATCATAGCATGAAAATATACAAAAACATAAAAGCTGAATACCTCATTAATCTCTGGAACTAACAGTCATATTTAAAAAAAACTTAATTTATCAGCAAGGCTATTGGCTTCTAGCATCACACTACAATCTTTAGGTGGTGGGCAAAGTGGGTGAAACTGTGGCACAGCTAGTTTTTATATAATATAGATTTCTGCTCTAAATTCTTTTATTTTTTTTTTATAAGAAAAGCTTACTAGCTATGTCGGTCACACATTACTAGTATTCTTGTTAACCCCTCGTGCTAAGCTTAATGCTTGTGTTACGAGTGGGTTCACGTCGGTAGTGCAATGGGTGGGGTTCGAACCGGCAACCATATAATCGCAAGTCCGACGCCCTAGCCTACCTAGGCTACCGACGCTTCATTTGTATTAAAGATTGTTTTTTTTACCTCATTAGTCTGCACACAGGACTGCCTCATTAAGTGGTCCTAAGCGCGACTGCTACGCTAGAGGTCCTGGGTTCGATCCCCAGCTCGGAGTCTGGATTTTTGCCCGGTTAATGGCAATAGGCTCGCCCCCTATTACATGGGACCTAAACATACCGGCGAAATGTGGGTGTACATTAGTACACCCCTGCCTAACCCTTCGGGGAATACAGGCGTGATGGTATGTTATGTTATGTTTTTTTTACCAAATTTTAATTGTTTTTTTGGGACTTAAAAATACCGGCGAAGTTCGGGTGCACTTTAGTACATCTCTGCGCCTTTCAGGGATACAGTTGTGATGGTATGTCATGTTATGTTTTTTTACATTTCAGTTGAAGAAATGATTGCTGCTCCTTTTGAGACCTGTTCAGACAGCTTCTACTTTGTCGACAATCATCTGGTAATGCATAACAAAGCCGATTACGCATACAATGGAGGTATCAACAACTAAACACATTTACTTTCTCATTATAACTGGCACTATACAACATTTATGTGATTTCAATTTCTTAAGACACTGTTTGACACGGCAAGATGGTTTTCGAATTTTTAAGTAGATCTGTGTTTTGAGTGTGACTTAGTATTGTAATACACTGTGCAGCATTGACACTTTAGTGTCTTGTGTTTCCACTGACGACAAAACATGTTGCAAACATCTATCTAACTTTATCTATCTCTCAAAGAGTGAGTGAGATAGGTAGCTGTTTGCAACATGTTTTGTCGTCAGTGAAAAGGGTTATGGGTTGAATATTTTATGTGTGGATTCTTTATTTTAATAGAAATAAGTATAACTTGTATGAAATTGATTGATTCAATAGTAGACTCTGTATTGTGGTTGCTTTATTAAGCTTCATAATCTGAAAGGAATAAGCCTGAGAGTGAGCGAAGGTGAAGTGTACTAACGATGCGCGCAATTCCCTGCATCTGGAGTTTACTCTAAGCTCCAGAATTAAATGAAAGATATGTTACTTGGAAGAGCAAGAAGTATAAATAAAACTTGAGTTTATGAGCTGGAAACTTAAAAAAACTTCTAAACTTTCACTTTGTTATTTCGTCACAGAATAGGAAAAAAGTGGAGTGCTAATATTTTTTGGCGTGACAAAACGTTATTTGTTGTTAATTGCATTTTTACAGTTACATTGGTAAATTTAGTAATTCCGGGATTTCGAATTGGATAAAGCTTATAGAAGCATGTTTGAAAAAAAACGTGTTTGAATATATTTTCAGTAGTAAGAAACAGTACAGTAACTGATTGCTTGGTGAAATATGAAATAAGAATAAGTTACGCTACCGCCAATATTTGAAATGATGAAAGTCCATTCAAATATTGTGAATAGGTAACTTGATGTATCAGGAATAAAATGAGCTTTATATATATCTATATATATATATATAAAATTTAATTATAAGTTTTTACAATATTACTTAAATATATTATAGTAGTTACTTACACTATTTACATATTTTACAAAAAAAAAAAAAAAGATACACAAAAACAGCGGGCGCGACTAGGCGTCAAAGTACTCCTCGGCATCGCTGTCGTCCGGCATTATATATATATATATATATATATATATATATATATATGTGTTAGGAGAACATAAACCCCTGATATATTGAACAAACTAAAAATATAAGCTTAGCACTCCATTTGTCTGCTACTCTGCTGCATGAATTTTAATTAATCATTCTTAATTAAGATAAAATTGGTGATCTCTTCTGATGTGATTTTTACACCAACTATGACGTAAATTTTAAACTGAATTTAAGAATAAGTCAGTTTTCATTATCTAAATTGACATCTTATTGTAAATGTTTTTATTTTTTTCTTATAAGTACAACAATATGATTTTGTTTTTTGAGCTTATTTTTAATTAAACTAATGACTACATTTTGATAGTTATATTGGCGTGGTTTTGAGAAAATACGGTAAACAGGGAAAGAATATTGAATGTGATTTTTATATAAATTGATCTCGATCTTAACATTTTAATCTCAGCAAAGACATTCCAAATAAAATATAAAATAGTTTTTATTTAGTAAGATTTTTTCGTATAATATTTTCTTTTTAATAACTGTTAAAGGTAAGGTACCATGTGAAGATCGTGATAATTCTTGACGAAAGGCTTTGGGTGAAGTTGTACACACGGTTAAATACAAATCCAGTATAGGCTGGCCTGCTATTGTGCGGAAAGCGTTTACAATGCGAGGTCACTCGATACCGGATTTGTATAGCTTGGCCATCGCACATTAACAACTCGCCACCAATCAACATGTAGCATTGAAATTTAAGTCTTAATCCATCCTACATACGGAACTTTTTTTTAAAGGAGGTTTTGTTTAATTTCCTCACTGTATCTAATCCGGCGTTTCCTATAGATTCCTTCGATATTTAGCTATCCCACTCACTCTTTGAGAGAGTTCACAGATGTTTGCAACATGTTTTGTAGCAGTGGAAACGCGGGGTAAAGGTAATCAAAGCTAGCATAGAGTTGTTGTTATGTACGATGGCCACAATAATGTGATTGAAATTTTACAGAAAAGAATTTGAATTTGTTTAAAATTAATTACTGTAATCTTTTTGACTTCTAATTGGCACATAGCACTAAAATTTCTACTTTCAATTCAAGGAGACATTGTATAACTCGAACATTTTCAATTTTTTCAGTGGATTTTTATTGTTTGTGTCAACATTCGATGATTTTTCCATGGTTTAATTTTTGCAAACAAAATTCAACCAATAATAATACAATATATTGGTTCACGTTTTTTGTTGTGGTAGGGCCACGCTGTTCGCAGCATGAATGGGCCGGCTTGACCGGGGAAGTACCACACTCTCGCAGAAGACCGACGTCCGAGTAGTAGCGTTTCGCTACTGCGCTTCGTTCGGTGAGCGAGAGGGCCGGAGGCCCAATTCCTCCCTCAATCCCCTTCCTTCTCCTTTTCTCCTTCCCCTCCCTTTCCCTAAATAGGCTCGGCAACGCATCTGCAACTTCTCTGGTTTTGCAGATGTCCATGGGCGGCGATGACTACTTACCATCAGGTAGCTCGCCTGCTCGTTTGCCGAGTTATAACATAAAAAAAAAAAAAAACGTTAGACATTTATTGGTAATTTAAATTATACATTGAGAATGGAATGTAAGTGTATTATGAACGGGATTACATTAAGTAAGTAGGTACCTGAATAATCGTTCAATGATGTGTAATATTATTATTTTATTATTCTTTTACAAGCGGTGCTTTCGATCTGAAATATGTTCTAGTCATTTTGTAAGTTTTAAAATTTTATTGGTATGAAGAAGTTTAAGAACTGTCAAAAATTATATGTAATAAATCAGTCCTTACAATGGAACTATGGAGGGTAGAAAGTAAGGAGGACCATCTTGTATGGGGGATTAGTCGAAAAAGTGTCCAATTGTTTATAGCAAATTATTGTTCGAACACTCACCGAACTAGCGCTAGTGTAGCAAGTGGAAATGATATGAATGTAGCAGTTATAAGCAGAGTGAAGTGTGCTGAGTTGAAAAATTTAACATTTCTCTTGACTTCTGTAGTTAAGAAATAGGCAGTATTTAAAATCTCAAACTGTTTGTAATTTAGTAAATAATAACCTATGAAACTCCTGAAATAAAAATAAATATATTTTTTTAATTCTTCCACTTGCTACTATAGCGCCACCTTAATTTGCTCCCTTTCAATGGACACTTTTTAATACACTGAGATGGTCCTCCTTACTTTCTACCCTCCATAAATGGAACACTCATATATTTGTTCTAGCATGTCTGCAATTTAAAGCGTGAGTATGATAGGCGTGTGCAAGGATAAAATCCACCAATCAGGTGCATGTTTACCAAAAACAAACTCAAACTATTGGTGGATTTATTAGTCGTGCACGCTCATCTTCTACGCATTTCTAAGGTTTTTTTTTTTAAGAAAAACCGTTCGCCCGCTGTACGTAACATATTCAGGGTGGGCACGGCTCTCGTCAAGCTATACAAATCCAGTTTCCGCTGTACTGATCAATGCGAGATGAGCTTAAACTGGAAATGTAGGGCTTATAACTTGACCTGTGAGTACGTGTAAAAAATATTCGTGACGTCAACTATTCAGTACTTATTCTCGACTGTATACTAAAACGTTCAAAGAGCTTTAAAATAGTTATTTTGCGACATAATTTGAAATTTTTTGCAGTTGACACAGTTTTAGGCAAATATACAAGCTGTTACGGAAAGGGTATATACATATCAAGTGCACGGCTTCTTTGGATCATAATAAACTATATTGCAAAGGTTTTTAAATCCTATATCTGCATGTTAGGAAGATATGAGGAATGAAACCAAAAACCCAAACATTTCAACTTGAAATTTACACATCACTAGCAACCAAGTCAGCTGATCGGTGTAAGTAGGTCACTCACGATACATTCACCTGTGAAAACAAACCTCTTATGCTCTTACTCCTGGTATTTTTGGATAATGGGTTCTGGATATTTTATTTTGTTACTCACTTTTTCTGACAAAAACTGATTATGTTTGTGAACAAGCTAAAATACAAATCCTTTAAAAATTAACAAATCATCAATCAATCATCAGTAAATCATTTGTTAGCTTGAAAATGATATTTAATTTAGGTAGGTACTTTATGAAGGGATTATTAGGGACTAGTAAATAATACTTAGTTACCTATCTACGTAAAACAATCTAATAACAAACATAACGGTGTATGTAATGTGTGAATCTACGTAATTATTGAAATTAAACCACAGACACAGAATTTGAGTATCCAACATGTCTTTTTTATGTTGGTTGACATACATAGGTACTCTACCAGAAATTAATTGCTTAGGTAAATACTGCGAAAGAACCTAATGGAACCTAGAACAGAAAAAGGATTTCGTAACATAATTTATTTTCAAATGAATCCTAAATAACTTTCCTCCGCAACTTATGTGTGTCCTGGTACATAAATAATGCTAAAGGGTTCTGTGTTTAGTTTAAATTAAATAATTAAAAAACTAGGATTGTTTGTAAAACAAGTTCAAATGCAAATGCTTGTTTGCAGCTTGGAAAATTATTGTAACAAGAATTACGGAGTAGGTACCTAGTTCACGACTTTCGGTGAACGTGTAAATGTAGGTGCCTAATAATTATGCACATAGTAACTTTCTGCCACATTTTTTTACCTCACAATAACAACAAAACGGGATATAGGATAACGATACGAACGATCCGTTTAATGTTGATTTTTTTATTACCGTAGTAAGTAACTAACTAAAAGATTATGCAATTAGAAATGTTACAGAAAAAATATTTTGTAACATAATTTATTCAAAATGAACCCTAAATAACTTTACTCTATGCAACTTATGTGTCTCCTGGTAGAAATAAAATGCCAGTGTGCAGTGGGTTCCGCTTTTATTTAAATAGGTAGGATTTTAAAATTAAATTATGTTGGTAGTTTTTGCCATTCCAACACGCACACGGCTAAACAACTCAACCTTCTCATTCTGAGAAGAGGTCCGTGCCCAGCTGTGGGACAGTCATGAGTTGATAATTATGATGATAACAACACTAAATTACAACTGAAAACATTTAAACGTATCAGAAGTTTACATTTTGTCGGCGGGCCCATTTGACTGAGACATGGGTTGGTGGTGAGTCTTTATTGTTTAATAAAACACAATAAAAAAATAGGCCGCAAAAATGTATTAAACTATGGAAATAAATTGTTAAAAGTACTAGGACCTCATGAGTAACGAGAGTTGTTCGGACAGCATTTGCGAACAATAATAACTGAACCCTAATTTCATCGGGGGTTACACACACAATGATATTAAGGGTAAATGAGCCAGTTGCAGGTAAATAGTCATAGTCGTAGTGATAGTCTTAGCTGGTAGCCTTCAATAAATAAATAAATCGAATCAATACTCAACTTATCTGTCGCTATTTTGATTAATCAATACTTACAAATTAAGACTATGTACTTATGTAGGTACCACCCCCACAGTCCACATCAAATTATCTTATCGGTTTCGTTTGTCAACTCAGCTCATAGGTTTTATTAATTAACTGATGCCCTGGCCTAACTCTTCTTTAATCGGTGTGCTTCAATGTATTCAATTTCTCACAGTTTTCTTGAAATTATTATTAGGTAGCTGGGGGGGAAAAGCGATTCTGCGCGGCGCTAAGATTACTGGATGCAAAAGGCGGGAAACCGTGTGTTGTTTGTGGCGCAACTTGAGAGAGGCCTATGTCCAGCAGTGGACTGCGATAGGCTGACTTGATTAGTAAATTAAATTTGACAAAAAATCGAAAATAAATTCAAAATGTACAATAATAATTGGGCCAGCTACCCTATTACTAGGATAGTAGAAGAATAGAAGTTTTATTTTTCGGTTCTTCCCCACAGCTTCGGAGTTTCGTCAGTTGTTTAATAATACTCGTGTGCTTCGGTCGCTCCCTCTATCCGATTCAGTGTACCTAGTTGTGATTTCGTGATTGTTAAAAAATGTCGTTCAGTAATAGTGAATATTACGAGATGATGATGTGTGTCGGAGCAGTGGACGGTAGTCTGCGAGCCGCCCGAGAGTATCGTCACCGATTCATCCAGGATAGACCAGATGCTGAGCGTCGGCAGCTGCCTTCGTTGGCGTGTTTCAGTCGATGACACATCGTCTGTACCAAACCGGGTCCTTCCACGCATCTGCTTCGGAAGGTCGTCCGAGCAGAAGCAAGAACTTTCTGGTTAATGAATTAGACGATGTACTCACTGTGCTACCCGTATCAAGTTACGTGGATCTCGTGATGGATAACAATATGGTATTCCAACACGACGGTGCACCGGCACACTTTGCACGTGATGTACGCGCGTACTTGGACGTGCGTTTCCCTCGATGGATCGGGCGCGGTAGCAGGAGCGTGGCTTGGCCTCCGCGGTCCCCAGACCTAATTCCGTTAGATTTTTTTTGTGGGGATACATTAAAAACGTAGTGTATGCAGTGCAGTGTGATACAGTGCAAGAAATGCAAGTGCGGATCGAGGCCGCCTTTAGGACAGTAACACCTGACATGCTGCGAAATGTTCAGTTGTCCATGAACAAGCGCGCGGCCTTGTGCATACAATACCAAGGGCACCACATCGAACCCCATCTTTAAAAATGTAAGTTAATTTGCTAAATTAAGCATGGCTCTTAGATTTTATTGTTTACGTAATAAGGGATTAAAACAAGCTTAGTAGCTACCTACCTAAACCTTGGTGTGAATTTTTATGTACTTTTTTATTAACTTAGGGGATGGGTCGGAATAGTTGTTGCTCCACTGCAAGTCGCACCAGCAGTCGGCAGCGTGGAGCCTTATTTCACTGCCATCCTTTGCTGGGCAAGAGTGTACCATCGTAGACCGCACCATCACTTAACATCAGGTCAGGTGGCGGTCAAACGCAAGCCCATTCCTTAATAAAAAAAAAAACTTTTTTACGTCAGTTTTTTTAGTTAAATTCGTAGGTTATTCTGGGTCCATATTAACGTGTATGTAAACCGTAAATAAGTAAATTACGGATTGCATTATTAGTTTTAAACCAAGGAGTACCTAAATGCCTAAAGTATTTACAATTGCGCACACGCGCTTGCTTTGTCGGCTCGTGTGATCCTTTCAGCCCGCGCCGACACAGGGCGGCGCGGCGGCACACTACCTACAGCGTGTACTAGGCGCACAGATCGCGAAAGAGATTTAACTTCGATATTAGGAAATGACGTGAAAAGTTAATGACCCTCGTAGTGCAGGACACGTTTGTTATGGTTTGATTTCAATAAACTTACGAAACCAAAAGTTTGGTATGAATTCCTTGAGTAATTTATTTTGCGTGGAAACTTTGCATAGAGAATCTATACCTGATGTAATCATCACCCCTTTTGGATGAATATGGTCTTTCCGTAACACGTTGTATATAGCATGAACTTGGCGGGCCAACAACCTTCACCATAATTTTATATGATTTTTTTAGACATTACAATGAAAGGATATACAGGGAGTCGAAACTGAATGATAATAATTCGTATTGTTACTTACGTCGTGAATATAAACAATTTAATATTCACGAGTTCAAAAAGCCGACTCCTTACTCGAACTATTATAAAAAAAACAATGCAAATTGTTTGTACAGTCAGCATCAAATATATCGAAGCGAACAGACTTTTCATAAATATCTGAGCTACTAGGGAACTTCAACTTTATCTCGATGGGATAAAATATATGTCCGAATGACAGCTGTCGTGTACGGTGTTCATCCTAAAATAACCTTTAAATCGTTGAAATAAAGTTTAATTTCCTTAGTTGCTCAGATATTTATGAACAGTCTCTTCACTTCGATGTATTTAATGCTGACTGTTCAATCCTGTACAATTCCGTATATAATATTTCTGCAACTCCTTGGTATTTTAAAATGGCGGCAAATATAATGAAATCGAAATTTAAAAAAATATGTATTATTTACTGTATTTTAACGAAAAAACCTTGATTATATTACCATTTCGTGCCGTCCAACTTTTATTTAAACAAGTGACCTTTTTTAAATGTAACTTTTTAATAATACGAACTAAATGTGTTCAGTAAATGAATTTTCATTTTAAGTATTTATTTCTCGATACTAAGTATAGATTTAAAGTTGTATCTACACCGTGTGACGCCTGTATTAAGCTTGTAACTAAATAAACTCCGACGATGAATATCACCAATAATAAATATGAAATAATTATCAGTAAGTATATAATTTGTAAAATTATGGATCATAAAAGATAAATAGATATTTAAGCAATGCTCAGAATAATAACATTATTTTATCATATGTAAACTCCTTACATTGATATTTCATCGTTGATATATGTTTATAATATAGAGGGATCGTATCATAAAATAAAAACACGTAGTTGCATTCTATGTTATTTGTTATTTAACTTAAAGTAGGTACAGTTTGTTCGAAATAAGTAAGCCGATCGGAAGTTAGCCGTTTTCTAGGGCCGCGCAGTTACAGTCGCGTAATAAAGTGTTAGCGTTCGGAAACGTATTCTAATAATTTCGAAAAAAAGATAAATAAGTTGTTAGAATTACGTGTAATATTGCTGGATTGCTTTATTGATAAAATCCATACATGAATTTTCACAAAAACATTAAATTGTCATTTAAATTTTAAATAGTTCACAGATTTGCAAAACAGTGTTGCGTTTAGGCATTTTTCCGCAAAGAGAAGCAAGGACGAACCACAATGATACAATAAAATTGAGAAATAACAAAAATAATAACCAAAAACTAAACAACAATAATGTCAAAATAAAAACAACGCGTAGCACTTTTGGCACTGACTGTGTACTTGTGCACTGGGGGAGCGAGACAGAATTATGCATCAAACACTAAGGATTGAGTGAAACAGCGAAGCGGCACTGACCCCGCCCCTCGCGCCATTACCACGCATGCGCGCTTCTGATCTAGGCGTAAAAATGCCTACTGCGCAGCGACTTGTAGACAACTTCCGATCGGCTTACTTATTTCGAACAAACTGTACTTAGGTACAGTCACCATCCTATATCGGGACAAACAAAGGATGTTTCCGAATGAACACTTCACACGGCACCTGTCATTCTGACGTGTATTTTATCCCAATTAGATATGGTTTAATTTCCCAAGTTGCTCAGATAGTTATGAACAGTCTGTTCGCTCCGATATATTTGATGATGACTGTACATTCGCCAGCAGGTCAAGGTATACAAAACTGTCAAATTACTCCAAATGATTTTAAACCTTAAATTATTGAAGATAAAGTTCAAAATCAACTGAGAAAATTTGACATTACGTGGTAACTTGATGTGCTTGCCACCGTACATTGTTTACAATAAGTAAGTTATTTTAGAGCAATTTTTTTAATATTAGATATTGATGCCTAAAAATTCATTAAGTATTGCGTACTTAATGAATTTTTAGGCTATTCAATATTAAAGTTTAAATTAAATTTTACTTCGTTGTCCGCATTGCAGTCACAACCTACTGTTTTGTGACTGCAATTCGGGCAAGTGCGCTCCATTGTAGACCACTTCGTTGCTTAACATCAGGCGAGTTGTAGTCAAGCGTAAGCCTATATAATATGATAAAAAGAAATATTTACTAAACCCCTTTTGTGCCCCACTACTGGGCAAAGGCCTTCCCTAACTCAGTCCAGGACTTTTATTTATTTCATAAATAAAAATATTATATCAATATTTTAAACATTCCGTGTTTGTTACAATCGGCACAGACTAAATATTAAACATATTATCCCTAAGTTTTATATTATATGTATATTCCAAAGCCTCATTTAAGCTTATTTTCGGCAAACTACTTTTCGAAAGTTCAAATCTTTTTTTAATTTTAACAGCTTATTCTATTTAGATGAGTTTATCGATAGGTGGAAGTAACAATTATATAATAAATGTACCTATCACGTCTAAGAGCGGGTGCAGACTGATAGTTTGAGATGTAACATCATGACGTCGTATAGTACTCCAAATGTTATGGATATTAAAGATTTTTGTATCATTACTTCATTTAAAACAAGATCGGACTTACTAACATCTCAGATCAAATAAAAACATAAAATTCTTTGTTCGCAAAGTTCCATCTTAACTTTTTATTTGGTCTGAGGCTAATGTTCGTACGGCCGGCAGCAAATATGAGTGTAATAGAATCAAAACCGTAATCAGCACGTTGATTGAAATGTGGCAATTCAAGAAAAACGTTTTTTTTTCTATGCTGCCTGGGAAATAGCATTACAATATATTAAAAAAAAACAAATTTGACAGATTGCCGCCATTGTTTCTATACGTTTTTTTCTATGCTGCCTGGGAAATAGCATTACAATATATTTTAAAAAAATACAAATTTGACAGATTCGATCGAATCGAATCCATCGAAGCGAACACTGTTCAAAATTAACTAAGCTGTTAACTCTTCAAGCGCCTTATTGTAGACACAATGCAAAATCTATTTGTTGTGCCCTCAGGAGGCAACTACCTGCGTCAGTGAATTAAGGAAATTAAATCTTATTTCAGAGATACAAAACATGTTTTAGAATGAACATCGTACATGGCAGCTGTTATTCTGACATGTATTTTATCGCAATGAGGCAAAGTTTAATTTCCCTTGTTACTTATATAAATTATGTATTCTGTTCGCTTTGATATATTTGATACTGACTGTACGCGTGTGATAACGTAAGAATTATTATTGTAACGGAATAAAAACATACATTAATTTATGTCTAAATTATTAGTCTCGATAATTTGTGTAATTTACAGAACTTTGATAATCTGCACCCGCACTTAAACGGTTTCACTATCACAGATCACATACACTAGTTTTGTCGATGAAATAAAGTTGATAAAAAAAATATGTTTTTTATTTTGCATTATCTAGTTCAATCTTTTGATCGTCGAATACGAATGTTCGTCATGAAGATTGTCGCCGCAAATCACATTTCAGGCATTGGTTTTACGACTATGTATGTATAATTATATCTAGAGACCTATTTAAAATAATTCAGCTTTCAAAAGAAAAAGAAAACAAAATCAATATCGGTTTATCCGTTCGAGAGCTACGATGTCACAGACACACACACACAGATACATCTAACTTATAACACCCTGTCATTTAATAATAGTTTATTGACAAACAATTTACAATTTGCACATATTAAACTCTGACACCCAAGCTAAGATTGAACTTTTTGGGTCGTAAATTTTTTGAGTCGGGGGTTAAAAAAAAAGATAATCACTGCCACTATCGGTCGCGAAAAATACAGCCCGGAATACCGCTGGGTATTCCTCCAGGAATGGGTATCTATTGCTGAAAACTGCATTAGAATCCGTAGCATAATTTAAAAGATCTTAATGTACTCTGCTCGTCTGAAGTTCCGAACTAAGACCTTTTAATATTACCTACTAAAGAAAATAATCACAAAGTAAAACATAATTTGACTCCAATTGTCTTTACATCGACTCTTTCTATTAAAATGTACCACTGCTTAACCACTTCAGACAAGCTTAGTTATTTCGAACTAAGTAACTGTACTTGAATCTTGAATGAAACAAAATATACGTAAAATCAAATTTATTGAATTGAAACATTACAATTAGCATGGCATAATCATGAATAAACGACAAATCTTAAAAATATACTAAGTACTTAAAATTTACAATATAGAATTGAATACAGAATATAGGTAAATTATGTAACAAAGATTAGAATATAAAAAACTTAAGATAATTTTATGGTATGTATTGAGAATCGTAAAATAGAGGCGACACGTCTCAATATTTTTTTAAATATCAGAGCTTTTTGCATTTATAAAACCTTTTTTTTTTATTTATCTACCTACGTATTGATGGCAAGGTCACTTTTTTGTTTTTATAGACCCCTACTTTTAGATTTTTTTAAATTGGTATGTAGACTTTTTCTTGAGGTTTACATAATTAAAAATTAAATGGCCCTGGAAAAATTTTAGCTCAACAGCTTTATTCTATTTATTAGAAGAAACTTGGAGGTACTTTATAGGACGTGTGCTTCTATTTTTCACTTCTCAATGTAAAAACCCTACGCTACCTATTCGATATACGTAATAAGGACAATTGCAATAATCAAAACGCTTATTATTATAATATTTTTATTTAAACTGAAAATCCGTTGTTTTATCAAATATCGTCTTCAGCGATATAGAAACAAACGGCAATAACCTATACTATAAACATTATCATCACGTACTTAACAGCCACAGTTGGCACGTATATTTACCGGCCTTGACATTATTCAGGAACAAATCCGAACTCCGAGCTGCTACATACTTTGATTTTCTAAATAAAAAAGCACCATACAGCTTGACCTAGGAATCGAACCCAGGACCTCACCGTCGCGACCGCTACTGGACCAATGAGGCAGTTAACTGACTTATTTTAATTTTACTAATTATAAGAACGTTATACGTTTTGAAATGATGAAATGCATCTTAAAGGGAGTTTCAGATGTGTACATTTTTTCGAATCAGTTTCGGCAATATCCCGTTAAATTATCATCGGCTTTGGCGAACCTTCTAACCAACATTTTTAATCATTTAAATAGGTACAAGTTACTGAGGATTCCGTTACTAAAATAAGTATTATTAAAGGCCCAATTATGTAATTGAAACACGACATTTTGACACGATGGCAAAACTATTGTTCGGTCTACGTCTTTTCAGATAAGGCGAAAGAAGTTCAGTTTCGCCATATAACTTCAGCATTCGAACTTTGGGAGGTTTCAGCTCTTGCTTTTCAGTAGGTACGGTCGCCAGCACACCAAGTTACCACAAAATGTCAATTACTTAATCATCAACATTTTAAGTTCTAAAATCATTAAAAAAAATACAGTTTTGTATAGCCTGATGTGCTGGCGTTTAATAAAAAAAATCACATAACAGGACTAAAATCTCGCTGCGAGGTGCTAAAATGTCGCTGCGGGTTTCTGATTTTTTGTTCCAGATCCTAAAATCTCGCGACGGGGTTTGTCCGCCATTAATTACCTTCTGCGGCCCCAATAAATCGTCTGCGATGACATTAAATTAAAGGGATAGATATACATACAGTTATACAGTACAAGAAATATCTTGGATATTATTAATAACCTTTTTTGCGTCTTATTATAATGGCAATCACATTAATATATGAATTCTGCCAAAAGACTTGCCAGTGGTAAACCCACGCTGGCAACACTTGACAAGTGTTTCCAAGAATTGAAAAGTGTTTATAAAATAATGGAAACACTGCAAGTTTTCAATCGCATTCAATGACATTATTATCATGTGCCTATCTAAGCTTTCAGCTTCTTATTAGGTTTTTATTATTTAAATAGGCTTAAAAACATGTTCGCCGTTTTTGAACGGTGACGTTATCATCATTTGCTTATCGTTGTAACATTAAAAATAATTGTATTTTAGCTCGCATGGGAATCAAATATGTGGAACATACTTAGGTATAAGGCAAAGTGTAGTCATTCTTAGTCACGAATAGAAGGGTGGAAACATTCTATGGCATTTTTCACGATTTTCCCAAACTCTTAGAACAATTTCGTCAGTCGTATAAGTTTTTTTTTTTTTTTTAATAAAAGCTTACTAGCAATGTGGGTCACACATTACTAGTATTCTTGTTAACCCCTCGTGCTAAGCTAAATGCTTGTGTTACGAGTGGGTTCACGTCGGTAGTGCAATGGGTGGGGTTTGAACCGGCAACCACATGATCGCAAGTCCGACGCCCTAGCCATTAGGCTACCGCCGCTTCTAAAGTATTGCATCTAATTATTCCTTAGAATATGCCTGTCCTTCAATCAGTCACAAAGAATTAACGCGATCAATTAATTAATTACAAAGTACCATTAAATTGCAATAATCACAATATTCTGCCCACAACACACATTATTTTTTATATATTTTTTTATGATAGTCTGCCTAAACACCATACATTTACAGATATAGTTAAGCAGTGTTTATTGTTTTACCATACTTATACTCTAACATAATTCTTCTTTATTATTGGTCCGGGACGATACGACAATCAGACATTAGTAGAAAAGAACAAGGTAGTTTTTTTTACTTCTGAATAGTTGCAGTTGTACGCTATGGGCAGAAACTTTAAATCTTAAAAAAAAAGAAAAATAGATTTTCTACACACTCAACCCCAACAATATTCCTTTTAATTATGATTCCTACCTCGTCCTCCGCGCTGGTTCCTTACGAACTCCCGCTTCCCTTCGTTAGTCTTCTTAATAAAAAACTTGTAACTCAGCGCGCCATTATTAATAAAAGTGGTTGCGTATGATACAGGCAACACTGCACAGTTGCCATGTTGAAATATATCATTCACATTTTCGCTAGAGGAGCTACAAATATCTGCGAACGTATATTTCCTGCGACATTCGCTCTTGTTAAACACGTGGATTTCGTATATCCATTTTGCGGCGCTCATTTTTGTGCCGATAAGTTGAACGGTCATGTAAATTTTGCGGTCAATTTCGGACACTTTGACGTGTACAAGGAAGTTGTACACACCGAGAAGGATCAGATGGACCTGTTGGCTGGTGTTGATAATGTTTGTGAGTTGCATTTCAGCGTCCACGTCGGTTTGTCGCTGACTTGGGTGCATGCTGTCGAAATGGCTGGATATTTGGTTCAACTTACCTGAAATAAAGAGAAAATTGTAAAGTAAATAAGAAGGGAAAGGGAGATTGGGATTTTGCATTCCTATTTTAAAACAATGACATTTTTCGGCATCATAATAATATAATTGTAAAGTAACATAACATACCATCACGCCTGTATTCTCAGAAGAGTTGGACAGAGGTGTACTAATGTACATCCACGCCGGTATGTTTAGGTCCCATGTATAGGGGGCGAGCCTATTACCATTAACCAGAGATTTTTATAGAAAAACTCAATAACACTGCTCGACCTGGGGATCAAACCCTGGACCCCTAACGTAGCAGTCGCGCTTAGGAACACAAGACTAATGAGGTAGTCTGACAAAATTGTAAAGTATATCATAAATAAAGGCATAAAAAAAAACGGTACCAAAATTACTTAATTCCTTGACATACCAGTTTGTGATGCGCCATAGAAATTCTATAACAAAACTCGTTGGGTAGAAATGGGACATCCATCCCATCTCAATCTGCACTAAAATGTTACCTTTATAACGTAGAAATTTATTTGCAGATTACTGCTTATTCTTCATTATATTTTAGCATTAAACAATGCGAAATGTTCACAAAGATATGAAATTTTCTAGTGAACGAAAACTTCGGCCTCAGGCAGGGTTTGAACTTGCGTATCTCTGGTTAAGTACACCAGACGCTTTAGAATAGAGAATACATAAGTACAACTAAACAAGATTTTACCTCTCCAGCCACAGTTTCCGAACACTAAAGCTAGAGGACACTGCTGTTCTTTAAAGGGGCATTCTTTAATGTGTGTCTCCATGTCGGCCATCTTGATGTACAACTTGCAACCGTCGTCCTTGTGAGCGCAAGCAACTTTAGTCTGGAAGCAAAAATAACAGACTATGAACTATCATTCCAAACAGATGAGTCTAGAAATAAGATGTTGATGCAGGATGAACGGAAGGGAAGGGAACTTCCAACGAGATCACAAGCATCTGCATTCTTCATTTCGGGATAAGTCCTTTTCGAAATAGGTTTATTTAAGTAATAGCAGTTTAGTAAATATGGAAAATCCTGGATGCCTTTAGAGGAGGCTTTTGCCTACTCGTGGGGCACAGAAGGGGCTACAAAAGAAAAAAAAAGTTTCGAGTATTCTAAAAAAAGTACTTAGGTACTTTGGTCTATGACTGTTACATACCATCACGCCTGTATTCCCCGAACGCAGAGGCAGTGGTGTACTAAGGTACACCCACATTTAGCCGAAAAACATACCGGCGAAATGTGGGTGACATTTCGCCGGTATGTTTTAGGTCCCATGTAATAGGGGGCGAGCCTATTGCCATTGACCGGGTACAAATCCAGACTCCCGAGATGCTACAGAGAATTTCATAGAAAATTTCAATAACTGCTTAACCTGGGGATTGAACCCAGGACCTCTAGCATAGCAGCCGCGCTTAGGACCACTAGACTAATGAGGCCGTATGACTGTTACCTGGGCAATAATATTTTCCAATTCATAGTTCCTCCTGTTGGTGAGACCTTGCCAGCAGATCCCGCAGTCTCGGCCCCTCGCCTTGCAGTCGCTACAAGAGCTATGTCCATTATTACACTGGTAGATATTCATCCCGTATCTTGAGTGGCAAGTGGGACAATCCATCACGTCACGTTCTCTGGACACGCCACGATCATTGGACGCGAAGCGGGGTCTGGTGGTTATAAAAATAAAAAAATTGTACCGTATGTCCCGCTGTTTGTTCATTTAGATCTTTTAAACTACGCAACGGATTCTAATGCAGTTTTCAGCAATAGATAGAGTGATTTTATCTATTTATGTTAGTAACATTATGTAATATTAAGTTTCTCTGCTGTGCCCTAACAGGGTTTCATGGTGATACCCACCACATTTGAAGACCTATGTATTGTATTTAAACATGAAGCAATAAACAACTTTAATTCAAGAGGAAGGTTTATAATATATGTAGTATTCATGCATATTATAGTAGAGAAAAGCCGAGAAACCACGCGGGCGAAGTCGTCGGCGGAAAGCTAGTACTAAAGTTTTGTATACAAATATTTGTTTCGTGCGAGTGCCTGTATACCCAAACCTTTTGTCGACTGTACAAAGGTAACAATTTAGTTTTTTAAAATAAAAAATAATAATTGCTGCCTGCTTCTAAATAAATTTTCCTGATAAGTATTAGATGTATGGTAGATGTGGGGGTGTATAGAAAAACTTTTCTCTAAATCTCTTTACCTGCTCACAGAACGCGGTCTGTTTGGACCGGTTCTGCTGGGCGCTGCCGTGGGTGTTGGAGGTGTCGGAGGTGGCGGGGGAGCCGACGGCGAGGGTCTAAATCTATAGACAATTAAAAAAATATTAAGACAACATACCATCACGCCTGTATTCCCCGAAGGGTTAGGCAGAAGTGTACTAATGTACACCCACATTTCGCCGGTATGTTTAGGTCCCATGTAATAGGGGGCGAGACTATTGCTATTAACCGGGCACAAATTCAGACTCCGAGCTGCTACTGGGAAATTCATAGAAAAACCCTATAACACTGCTCGACCTGGGGATCGAACCCAGGACCTCTTGCGTATCATTCGCGCTTGGGACCACTGGACTAATGAGGCAGTCTTTAACCTTAAAAACATACAAAAAACATACCTATCATATCCATGGTTGTTGACAAAGACGAATTCTTCGCGTTGTGGCGTGAAAGGGTTGTTGTTGTTTTGATAATGATTATTTTGGACATACGGCGTTGAACAAGAGGCTGCTCCATTCAGGTTGGGGTACAGCTGCCGGGGCGTATTAGAATCCCTTATCACATTCTGCAAGTCATTCCTCGTATAGTTGTATGGAGCCCGATCTCTTTCTATGCTGCAATTAAAAGGAATCAGTCAAATGGTTGTACTATGGCAGAGTTGTACAGCAGTGCTGTTCAGTTAGTCTGCAGTGGTACCCCGGGCTACACATTAAGTAATACAAATCCAGTTTAGACATTGCCTCGACATGTATAGTGCGTACTGCTCTATTGTGGAACTCGCTGCCGGAATCTTTGTTCAGAGACCTACATTTTGGGTGTCTTCAAGACGAGAGGGAATAGGTTTCTTCTAGGCAAGCGCGTTCCATAGTAGACCACATAGATCTATATCTATGATACAAAAAAAAAAATCAAGCTAAACAAAACCAGTATAGGCTGGCCTTAAATTTTACGGATAGCCTTTACAATGGGATATCAGTCTAAACTGGATTTGTATTGCTTGTTGTGTAGCCGTGTGTGCCATCCTATTGACAAATTTTAATAATCTGCTGTTTAACAATAATGTGTTAACATTATTGCGTTTCGATTTAAGGAGTAGTGTAGCAGTGAACTCACTAGGCGAATGAAGACCATCATTTTTTTATTCAGTTCACTATAGAGCGGTATATTTGTAACATTCCATTTGCACTCTAGGTAACAACTAAAAAAGCCTGTCGCATTGAACTTTCCAAAGATACATTACACCCACACTCGAGTTTTTAGCCGATATACAAAAAAGGACGATGAGTTATGTAAGTATATACGAGTATGTATCTATGTAGGTATGTATAGCTATGCCCTGTGGCTGCCAATGCGGTGGCATGCGATAACAGCTATAACTTGAAAACAAATGTTCACGGATGTAAAAATAATTCTTGTTTCAAGCCTTTCAGTTATTTTTTTCGTAGTCTGGTTTTTTTGTTTTTATATAATCTCTTGTATAAACGTTTGTCTCGAGTGGGTATTGAGTGCCATTTGAGCGCTTTCGGGGCTAGATCTAGCGGAATTTTAGGGTACCTAATCAACCCCCGTTGACTCCTAGCGGAGAATCTAGCGTTTTACCGAAAGTTTGTGAAATTATAAAATACTTATTATTTAGTACCATTTTAGCACACATTGTGCGCGCACATTGACTATAATATATGAGCTTTTTTTTGTCAATCAAACAATATGATTGTAATGTGCTGTGTGTAATGTGCTATTATGACCTGAATGCAGATCTACTCAATAAACTTGATCGTCTTCTGAATAACTGCATTCGATTCGTTTTCAACCTGCGTAAGTATGACCATGTGTCAGAGTATAGAACACTTTTAAAATGGTTGCCCATCCGTCAGCGTAGAGCGCAAAGGGCATTGACTACCTTGTTCTCCTTACTAGATTCTCCCTTTTCACCGACTTATCTTACTTCACAATTTCAATACATCTGCTCAAATCATGACAAAAATCTTCGGTCTTCATTTAATCGTCTCCTACAATGTCCCTCTCACCGTTCTGACTTTTTGCACTCTTCCTTTTTTGTACAATCTATACTCTTGTGGAACGCGCTCCCCTTGGAAATCAGGACGGCCACTAGCCGCTACGTTTTTAAAGATAAGCTAAGAACTCATCTTTTAAGTTCTTTGGCAGAATCATCTCAACCTTGATCTTTCGTATATATTATAATATGTATTATCATGTATGTATGTGTGTATTCATAGTTATTTTTGTACTTATAAATATGCTATATATTTTATATATATGTATATTATTTATGTATGTATGTATGTATATATTGATATGTTTCCTTATTATTATTCTTCCTTTTTTGTGTTTTATTTAAGTTGTGCACCTACTACCATGTTATTTCTGCATCACCTAAAGGTAGACTGGTAGAGAATGCCTAATGGCATTAAGTCCGCCTATGTACATTTGTTTTGTGCATGAAGTATTGAAAAAAAAAAAAAAAAAAAAAAAATGTGGAACGTATAATCTATTTATCTCCTAATTCAAAAATAGCATCCAATCCAGCGCTTTTTTTTCTTTAGCGGAATCTAGCGCTTTTCTTGAACTGATCTAGCGCCCAACACTCAAATGGACCTGGCAGCACTGAATGGAGATGATGAAAATTGATTGCGGTCTTCAAGACGTACCCAGGGTTTGCTGGCTGTGGCGAGTTCTGCGCGGCTGCCTTGTCCACCATCTCCTGGCATTTCTTCTCGTACTGCCGTCTCTGGGCTTCAGGCAGACGCTTCACCTCAGCTTGAGACATCTGAGGCCTGTAACGAAACAACATGCTTTATCAAACCTATTTGCTCGAAAAGGAAGATTCCATTGCTGTATATACCTACACGGCTTGTTTCGCCGTGGGTGCATTGTAGTGTAAAATAGAGGATTCGACCAAAATTGACAATTTACACTACTTTCTGCGTAACGGTTTTTAAGCAAAACTTTTAGTAGTTAGTTAATTTTTTTTATTTTAGTTTTTTTCCGCAACCGGCGCATGTGTATGACAAGATATGAACGAGGACGAAGCAAAAGAAGTATGGAAGAATCGTAGCAAATGGAGTTCTGTAGTTTCTGCCTACCCCTATGGGAAAAAGGCGTGAGTGTATGTATGTATGGATGTATTTTAGTAGTTTCTTCTCAACGTGCGAAGAGGACTTTTGTATTCTTTTACCAACGGGCCAAAAACAAAGGGACTTACAAAGTTTCAATATACCATATACACCATCTGCTATCATAAAACCTTTTCAATACCTATTACGCATTCAAAAGATTTAAAAAACAGTGCCGGGGTCCGCATTGCGTCATTGTTTCGCAGAAAAAAAACTATACAACAATTACCAACTTAGTTGAATGTTATCTGTACACATGTTTGGGTTTCAAGCAGGTACATAATAGCCAGCTGTTACACGTGTAGAACATAAAAAACCATCACGCTGGTACTCCGAACCGAAAGGTTAAGTAGAGATGTACCAAGGTACACCCACATTTCGCCGGTATGTTAAGAGGGTACTTTATTGAGCCTTTCTCCATACAAACGCATTCTGCTGTTTTCTTCGTAGATAATGGCTCTAGAGCAATGATATTTTTCCAAAAAATCTAGGTCTAATTCATAATGGCTTTTTTAAAAAAAAAAAAATTCACAAGAAAATATGACAATTCAAAAACTCAAAAAAAAGCCCGTTTTTACCGTCATGTTCAGGCGACTATCAGACAATTTCGAAAAGCTTTTAACAAAAAATAAAATAATAGAAGCATAGACATGCTTTTCCTCTAAATTTTGATATATAAATTGTTTACACTTTTGAAGAAGCAAACAGCAGAATACGAAACGTCTTTTGGTCAATGTTTTTGTAGGTAAAATCATCCTAAGCTGCAGTTGTCCTTTTCGCACTGTGCAGGAAGAGAATGGAGGTGCAGCGCGACGGCAATAGTTTCTTCAAATACCTATTTTTCAAATTCCATAGGACTAGAGTCCCCTCTTAAGGTCCCATGTAAATGGGGGCGAGCCTATTGTTATTAACCGGGCACATATCAAAACTCCGAGCTGATACTGAGAATTTTATAGAAAAACACTTTGTTCAACCTAGGAATCGAAGAACCAGGTCCCACAAGCGTAGCAGTCGCCCTAAGGACCACTAGTCTAATGAGGCAGTTGCTACCAATGCTTCAAATCATTACTATTGAATCGCAAAGTATCCATTTACTGCTGATAAGTATGGTAATATGTCGTATACCCATTGGTTTGCCAGACGTAGGCCTTTAGTTGAGTCAGATCCGGGCCACACACCCATTGACTTTTAGAAATCTTGCTTCAAAGGTGAAGGCAAAGAGAGAAAAGCTGTATTTTTTTTTGGGATAACGGCAAACGAGCAGGCGACCCACCTGATGGTAGGAAGCATCGCCGCATTACATCTGCAATACCAAATGAGTTGCGGAAGCGTTGCCTATATGAGAAATAGGGAGGGAAGGAGAAATGTAGAAGGAAGGGGACTGAGGAAGAAATTGGGCCTCCGGCGCATCACACTCACCCTACGAAACGCAACAATATACTGTTACTTGACGTCGATATTCTGTAGGAGAATAGTACTTCCCCGGTCATGTCGACCCATTAAGAGGGTACTCTAGTGAGCCTTTCTCCATACAAACGCATTCTGCTATTTTCTCCGTAGATAATGACTCTAGAGCAATGATATTTTTCCAAAAAATCTAGATCTAATTCATACAGGCCCCTATTATTTCATTTTTTCCAAAAAATAATTTCACAAGAAAATATGACAATTCAAAAACTCGAAAAAAAGCCCGTTTTTACCGTCAGGCGACTATCAGACAAATTTGGAAAGTTTTTAACAAAAAATAAAATAATAGAAGCTATAATAGAATAGACATGCTTTTCCTCTAAATTTTGATATATAAATTGTTTAGAACAATCCACTCTTGAAGAAGAAAACAGCAGAATACGAAACGTCTTTTGGTCAATGTTTTTGTAGGTAAAATCATCCTAAGCTGCAGTTGTCCTTTTCGCACTGTACAGGAAGAGAATGGAGGTGCAGTGCGACGGCAATAGTTTCTTCAAATACCTATTTTTCAAATTCCTCAGGACTAGAGTCCCCTCTTAATGCTGGCATTGCACTACTACTACAATGCCTTTTTTCGACGGCTTGTGTAGTCTGCTAACCCGCATAGGCCAGTATAGTGGAAGACAGCCCAGCCTCCTCTCATTCTAAAAGAAGATCCGTGCCAAGCAGAGAGAGTTAATGGAAGTGAGTTTATGATCTTCCCTTTCGGCCGTCATTACTCTTACACTATGCCTATTACCCATAGCGTAATGGTTACTTATGGTTTAGTGGCCATAGAAATGAGATTTTTTCAAAATGGACTACTGAAAAAAAGTTTGTGGTAACCTATAATAACCTGTATTATATTTTAAACATACAATTAACACAAGACTCCTTTGTTTGAAAGTAGGTAGGTAGCTACCAATATTTCCGATAAGCGGGTGACTGATCTCCGACTCTATCGAAACATGTAATATTTATATAGATATTAAACCTACTCGCAGAAAGGACATGCAGTAGTGGGCAATACATTATAATGTTGCTGCCGCCCATGACTGATAATGATAACAGACCTACGAATAAATAAGAGTATTATTTATTCGTAGTAATAGACGGTATTTTATGTTCACTAAAATAAAATAAAATAAATATAAACATAATTTAAATTAATGTTTATGTCTAATATTTGAAAACGGAGTACTACAATAGCACAGTATTTATACTGTGGTAGTAGAATCTATTTAGTGGTAGTAGTAGCCTAGAATTATTTCTTACATCTGTGAGTAGTAGTATCTCGCTCACGGAATAGATAAAAAAGGTATTTATCTCTTCCGTGATCTCGCTGGCATGTCTCCAGCATGAATGGGTCGCACGACCGTGGAAGTACTACCCTCCCACAGAATATCGACGTCAAGTAGGATCCGGGAACTAACTAGTTCCACTTGCAGACAACTTCCGATCGGCTTACTTATTTCGAACAAACTGTACCTACTTGCATTTTCACGTTTTTGGTTTTGTTACAATTGTTTATGTATTTATTTTAACTTAAGTTCTGTGGCAACTCGCTTAACACTGTTTTTTTTGTAACAACCCCCAGAGTTCCACCGATGGGATATGGTGAAAATCAGCCCTGTGGAGATTTGTATCCACAGTGTTAGTGCTGGGCCTACCCCAATTCCAAAATAACACATTTCTTTTTGTTTTTGTAACTTTAAGTAACGTCAAGTGTTTTTTTTTGTGTAACTTTTGGCAATAAATTAATTACTTACTTACGTACCTTAAAAGTTACGTGAAAATATGATTATAATCATATTTTCAAATAAAAAATTCTGGATAATTTTGCAGACACGACTTTGTTCTTGAGACCCATCATAGTGTAATTAGATTTTATTACACTATGGACCCGTCGAAGTAGGTATGCGAATGCGACAGACTGAAGTCTGTTATAGATGTAGGTACCTTAGTATGTGTAGGTATTTATGTACGAATGAATGGCGGATCGTATTGCACATAGCTTGATGTTTACGCTGAAAACCAGTTTACGCTGGTCTCTTATTGTATAGTAAGCCTATACAGTGCAAGATCAGTTTAAACTGGTTTTTTTGAGGTTGACCTGTAACGTTCTGAAGTTCAGACGATCCCGAAGGTACAGTCGAAAAGAAAAGTGTTAAGAATGTATTATGCAAAAACAAACTGTGTGTGAAACATGTTGTGATTCATCAAAGTGGCAATTTTAGCCCCCCAGTATACCTTCGCCTATCCCTTCGTGTACCTATAATGACGAATAATCTGACAACCCCGACTGTCTTCTGGGCCGTATGCCTGTGATTGTACCACAGCAATGTATAATACGCCCATAGATAAGGATAAGTACGCAAATACGCCCCGATTGACTACAACTACAACGCCAATGCAGTCATTCTGCGTAGTTACAAAGTAGGTAAGTACAGTTTGTTCGAAATTAGTAAGCCGATCGGAAGTTGTCTGCAAGTGGTTTAGAAGTGAGTCGGTGTAAAGATGATTAGAGTCGCATATGCTTCACATTTCTAATAATTTTGTTTACTAATTTCGATATGTATGCATTAAAACACTTAATTAAACGATTTTATCGCCGCGGTAGTTCGGCACGGCTAACTTCCGATCGGCTTACTTATTTCGAACAGACTGTAGATCATTTTAACATACGACTTTGTAATTGGGATCCGACAACCTATTTATACGGTGGTATCGCTAACTTTATAGCCGCACCACTCTGACGTTGTATACAATATTTCCAGTTTAAGTTGACCTCCAATTGTACCGAATGTTAATATAATGCGAGGCCTATATCTAATATTATTTATGTAAGATAGAACCGCACTCGGTTGATTAGGTTACTATACTTACATAGTCCTTACCTATACACCTATATATAAATAAAATACATACCTACACGACTCACGCCTTTTTATCTTTGCACTTCTTACAAATAAATAATTTATATACTTACATACACAGACCTAATCTGAGCTTACATAGCTATTAGAAAGTAGGTAGGTGCCTTATAAAAACAAATAGGGACGTTCACCGAAAAAACAACGACGCAAAATAATTATGATGAAGAAATGTTATCTAAAAATACAATCAATCGATGAATACGTACGTTTGTTGCTGGCTGCTTCTATTGCTGCTTGATTGTTCGGATCCCATGTTGTATTTTTCACTAAACTTATTAAAATACACAACAAATAATATGTAATCTAACACGACTGCGTTTGTATAATTTTACAGCTTCGAATAATCAACACAAAAGCCGGTAACTGTTTATATACGACCGAGAAACTGCTCACAATGATTATTTTTATCTTCCAGGAAAGTACATACTTCAGTCTACCTACTAAACACAAAGTACAATGCCCAATGTCCATAGACAAAACACAAGTCACTCCACTTAAGTTTAGGGATGTAAAGCTACAAGTGAGTTTTTATCGATAAAAAATGCACTTTTTTTTCTTCATAACCCGATTAGTATTATATTTAATATAGGTCTGACTTTGCAGGAGCGATAATCATGTGTTTTTGTGCGCCTCGGTATTGTAAAGTCCGTGTTAGAATTTCTCTGGTTATATTTTTGTTTATGAATTCAGAAGTATATTCCTCATAAAAATACAATTCATTTATCTGAGAAATACAGGATAACTTAATTTAAACATAACATTTAAGCATAAACTTAACTTATAATTATTATTAGCTATGCTATATGACGTATAAAATATGGTTGATAACATAAATATTTTATAAATGGCGAGAATACATCGTTTACATAATTACATTTTTTTGCTTTCTTATTAGCCTTGTGGTTAAAACGTCACCGCTACGCTCGGTTCAATTCCCAGGAGAAGCCAAGCGGTATTGATTTTTCTGAGAAAATCTTAGTAGTAATCAGAGTTTAGATTCGTGCCCGGTTAATTGCAATAGATTCGACCCCTATTACATGAGTCCTTGGCATTCTGGTGATTGTGAACCGTCTAAGACATTTGTATTATTCGATAAATATGTATGTTTCGTCGTCGATTACAACACTACATTTTATTATAACCGGAATTCACCAACCATAGACTAATAATTCCGAAAGAACCTCGCCACTCGCGTTCCAGATACCAATATCGTTTTAGTTTTTGCATCAAAAAGTGTTGACTTTAAAACTGTCTAAAATTTTAAAATATCAGTTTATCTGCAATAATATAAATCATTAATTAGCAAATACAAAATGGTAAAGTTTTTTTTGTAAATCCTTGTGTTTTGAAAACATCATTGTTCTTTGTCGTAGTTGTTTTAAGGTTCTATTTTGCGTGGACTGTATGATAGCAAAAAAACTACGTGTGGTTTGTACCATAATTTAATGCAGACTGAGTAAGGAAACATATTCCGTCGCTTTTAATAACAAATGACTGAATGCGTTGAACATGCCGCCCACCAAAAAGGGCTTAACCTTTTTAAACAATATTAAATTCATCACTACATAAGATCTGAATACATTGTAAATAGGATTTCTTAATAATTTAGCTTTAATCAACTTAACTTTACGAATCTTAAGAAAGAAACAATACATTTTTAAACTATTCAAATACATGCTGTTAATTTTAATTAATTAATCATTTTCAGTATTCACTGGCAAGAAACATAATTTAGTGACACATCTCTTAGTTATAGTGTCTCCACTTTTGACACTGTACACCCTTGTTACATTATCTGGGCCAGGGTGCTTTGCCATTATGCGACCAAGAAGCCACTTTCCTGGTGGCAAATTATCCTGCTTTATCAAGAC
This sequence comes from Subacronicta megacephala, assembly GCA_958496365.1. Taxonomy (NCBI): domain Eukaryota; kingdom Metazoa; phylum Arthropoda; class Insecta; order Lepidoptera; family Noctuidae; genus Subacronicta; species Subacronicta megacephala. The sequence goes on from OY292534.1 coordinate 1,329,472, forward strand.
AATGTCATTTATTTGGAATTCCTTTCTTTGTTTTATCCACTTGGGTCTCTGCTGCAATCTTGAAAGATATTCATGCTGCCATCTTTGCCAAAATTCTCTCAACAGTCGCTGTGTATACTTCCAGCGAGACAAGTGGTTTATGTTAACATCACATAGGTCTGGCGTAGGAACCGCAATTGGGGCTTCTCCTATCAAAAAATGACCAGCTGTTAACGGGTTGACTGTATCAAAGTCAGTGTCATCTATTGGACATAAAGGTCGTGAGTTTAGGCAGGATTCAATTTCACATAGAAGGGTAGTCATTTCTTCAAAGGTCAAATTCATTTTCAAGATCCTTTTCATGTGGTACTTTAAAGATTTCACGCCTGCTTCCCACAGGCCCCCGAAATTTGGGCTGTAAGGCGGAATAAAGTGCCATTGAGTGCCGTCCTGCGCAAGGGAATCAGCAACTTGACCTTTGAACTGTAACTTAGCATTGCTCCATGCTTCTGCAAGTTCCTTATTTGCTCCGATAAAATTTCTGCCCTGGTCACTCCACAAATGTATGCACCTGCCTCTTCTAGCGACAAATCGTCTAAAGGCTCCGATAAAGGCCTCCGAGGTGAGATCACCGACCAACTCGAGATGAATGGCTTTCGTACTCATGCATATAAAAATAGAAATATAAGCCTTCGTGGTTTTGCCTCCTCTGCCTTTTGATAATAGGACTGTGTATGGGCCTGCAAAATCAACACCACTATGTAGAAAAGGGCGGGATGGTGTGACTCTCACGCGGGGAAGATCTCCCATTATTTGGGTCCTGGATATGGCTGATACTCTGGCGCAAACTAAACACTTACGAATGTATGATTTGATCGCATTCTTCGCTCTTATGATCCAGTATTTCGATCGCAAATAACACAGCATCAACTGTAAGCCGCCATGGAGGGTTCTTTGATGTGCATCAGCGATTATCAATATAGAAAGAACGTGTTTACTGTCCATAATAATAGGATGCTTATTGTCATTACTAAGGTTGGCGTGCCTGAGCCTACCACCGACTCGAAGTATATTTTCTTCATCTACGTATGGATTCAATGATTTTAAATAACTGGCCTGCTTTACTTGTTTGAATTTTGTGATTGCTTCTATTTCATCTATGTAGCTTTGTCTCTGTGCCTTTCTTATACATATTTTCAATGCCCTTTCTAATTCTAATGTAGTTAATTCACAGGGAGTATTCTCTATTTTCCTAAAATTTAGAAATCTTTTGCAATATACTATTGTTTTCTGTAATTCTTGTAGACTATCAAATTTTTCAAATTGTAGAATATCTTTTTCTTCTAAGTCTTGAACTGTATTACATAAAACTGTGGTTTGTCTTTTCTCTAAATCAGTTTGGGTTATATTTGGTCTTCTAAATTCTATATTTTCTTCCAAGAGAAATTTTGGTCCGTACCACCATAGTGAATTTACTTGTAATTCTGATATTGTTGTGCCACGTGAAGCAACGTCTGCTGGATTTTCTTCGGAGTGAACATGATGCCACTGACTATTGCTTACGTTTTCTAAAATTTCTACAACACGATTCGCCACAAACGGCTTCCATCGGTTGGGCTCGCCAAATAGCCACGACAGGACTATGGACGAATCGGTCCATGCATAAATTTGAGTAGATGGTATTCTTAGAGCATGAGCAGCGTGATGTAACAGTTTTGACAGAAGTACTGCTCCGCATAACTCCAGACGAGGCACGGATATTGTTTTTACTGGGGCCACCTTGGTTCTCGCAGCAACGATACTCGTTTTGATGGCTCCGTTAGAATCCTTAACTCGACAATATACAACGGCTGACATGGCGTGCATGGATGCGTCGCTAAATCCATGAAGAGTGACACTTTGCTTACACGTACTAAGTGTGTTAAGCCATCGTTTGACTTTGATGCTATTGACATTGGTTAAATCGTGCCGTATTTCGAGCCAGTGTGTTTCTAAATTTTCACCCACATATTCGTCCCATCCAATGCCTTGTAACCACAATCTTTGGACGAATATCTTGGCTCTAATTACTGCCGGTGCGATCCAACCTAGGGGATCAAAAAGCCTTTGCAAATCAGCTAATACTGATCGTTTTGTCACATTCTTTGAAATGGTTGGTAGTGTCAAAGTGTACTGAAATTCATCATCTCCCAAGTTCCAGGATAGTCCAAGAGCTTTAACAGTTCCTTCCATTTTGAGTTCTAAACTAGCTTTTACTGATCGGTCATTGGGTTCTATGGAACGAAGGAATTCAGCATTGTTTGATGTCCACTTTCTAAGTTTGAATTTGCCTTTGTTCAGAATCGTTTGTATTTGTTGGCTAACTTCAATGGCTTCTAAAACTGTGTCACAGCCAGAAATGAGGTCGTCAACATAAAAATCTTCTTGAATCATTCTGGATGCAACTGGGTAACTTTCTCCTTCGTCCCGCGCCAACTGCATAAGAGTTTTGATGGCAAGATATGGTGCTGAAGCAGTTCCAAAAGTTACTGTCAAAAGTCTGAAATCCTTGACCTCATCAAATGTAGAAGTATTCTGTCGCCATAATACTCTTTGGAGGTCAGAACTGTCTTTAGTGACTAACACCATTCTGTACATTTTCTCGACATCGCTTGCAAAACAAACCTTGTGTAAACGGCATCTCATGATAATGCCTCTTAAATCTTCTTGTAAAACTGGTCCGGTCAAAAGTTCATCATTTAATGATATTCCGTTGCCACCCTTACAAGAAGCGTCGAATACTATTCGTGTTTTGGTCGTCTCTTTGTCGCTACGCACCACCGCGTGGTGGGGTAGATATACTGACTTGTTATGAATTTCTTCAGCTGGGACTTCTTCCATATGTCCCATTTTGATATATTCTTCTATGACTTCAGTGTAGGCTTTCTTTAGATCTGGATTTTTATTTAATTTTCTTTCTAGGTACTCTAATCTTCTTAACGCTATACTTCGCGTATTTCCTTCTACTGACTTAGGATTCTTTATTTTCAAAGGTAGTGTTACGATATATCGTCCTTCGTCATTTCTTCTGTGGGTTTCTTCATATATCTTCTCACATAGCTCTTCGTCTTTTGTTAATTTTCTTGTTGTATTTGTATCTATCTCCCACAAAACCTTTAACATATCATCAATTTCTACCTGGTTATGCATAACAATTACAGACTTATCTGATTGTGAATGGTCGTTTATTTTTCCAAATAAAATCCATCCCAGGCTGGTATTCTGTGCACAAGGTGAGCCTGGAGGACCTTTGATTACGCCATTCTGTAGTATTTGTGCATACTCTTCGTGACCCAAAAGCAAATCTATTGTACTTGACGTGAAGTAGTTAGGGTCTGCAAGACTGAGCCCAGTAAGGTGAGGCCAGTTGTGTGCTGTAATTGTTCGTTTAGGTATTTCAGTAGTCAGTTGCTTGCTTATGACGTAAGCTTCAATCTGGAGGTTGAACTTAGAACACCTTGATAAAACCTCTACCTGAACTACTTGTTTGATTCTAGATTTCATAGATCCCATTCCTAATATGGTTCCTCTGACTGGTTGTCTTCTTAGCTTTAATGTTTGAGCAGCTCGCTCGGTGATAAAGCAACTCTCTGATCCAGGGTCTATTAGCGCCCTCAACACAGTAGTGTATCCATCTTGATTACGTACCGAAACTACTGCCGTTGCTAATAGTGCAATTTTCTTCCGCTCTCCTGTGCATAATTTTGATTGTGACGTCATCACTGTATTGACGCTTGTTTTGACTTCTTCACCTTCTACATTGGTTTGAAATGTTACCGTAGGTTGAATTTCATTACTTGTTGAACCTTGGGTACCTGTTGTTGCTCTTTTCTGATGTAGAAGTGTGTGATGACGTTTCCGACAGATTCTGCATGATGTTGACAGCCGACAAGACTTGACAGAGTGGCCAGGAACCAAGCAATTAAAACAGAGGAACTTTGTTTTCACTAATTCAGTACGCTGTGTTGGTTCCATTTTTCCGAAGTCTTTACAATGGCTTATTGAATGGTCTCCCTGACACATGGAACATGTCTTTTCAGCAGTAGAAACATGTAGCGAACGTTCTCGAACAATGACCTTATCTCTTGATGGAGACGGAGCAATAAGCTCAAGCATTCGAAATCGGGATTCCAAAAATTTCATTAATGACGATAGCGTAGGCAGCGTGTCACTGTCGTTTTTACTAACATGCTCTTCCCACTCTTTATGTGACTCAATATCCAGCCTTTGAACGACTAAAAACACTATCAGTGGGTCCCAAGACTCAGTGCTAACGCCTAGATTCTTAAGACTATTCAGACACTCGGTAGTAGTATCGTGCAATGTCTTGATGTGGCTAGCCGTCTGGTTATGTATTTTCTTTTGATTAAACATGCGCTTGAGCAGTGACGTAACTATCAGGCGTTTATTGCTATACCGACTTTTTAAAATATCCCACGCCTGAACATAATTTTCTTCTGTAATTTGAATGTGCTTAAGTAATGCTTCAGCTTCGCCATTGACGCTCGATTTCAAGTAATGCAATTTTTGTACACTGCTGAGTGATATATTTTGGTCAACCAGTGACGTAAACAGATCTTGAAATGTTGGCCAATCTTCGTAATTACCCGAAAATGTAGGTAATTGTATCCTCGGTAATTTCACTTGTGGAGCTTGAACGTTCTGGTTTGTAACATGCACAGATGGCGATGATAACATTAACAAATCCTTCATATCGGCTTTAGTGTTCATATAAGTTTCTTCACATGAACTGTATTCATCCTTAGTAAAATACTCAAACTGTTTGCGTTTATCTTTTGTCACCACCTTTAATAAATTTCTGTGGGCATTTTTAAATGATGCCCAATACTCATCAATACACTGTATTTTTACTTCTAAATAGCCTTTGGTTAATCGGGCTTTGGGAGACTTCTTAAAGTTTTCTTTTGTCTTAATAATGCTGTTGTATAAATCTTCCAACTCACTAAGTATTTGTTCGGCTGTGTCCATGTTTGTAGGTAACCTTTACGTGTAAAATTTATACCAATCTGTAGCACAAGTCTTGTAGAACGAAGCTCAATAACACAAATCACTCTAAAGTCACTGATAATGTCCAAAATCTTCACTAAACTGTCCAAATCTAACCGACACAAAGTTATAAAATTCACTCAGTTATTTTTTTGCATTTAACTCGGCGTTGGAATGCGGCGCCTATTGTTCTCTTATCGCTTGGGTCATTAACGAATGATCCGGCTCGTTTGGACCAATATGTTCTTTGTCGTAGTTGTTTTAAGGTTCTATTTTGCGTGGACTGTATGATAGCAAAAAAACTACGTGTGGTTTGTACCATAATTTAATGCAGACTGAGTAAGGAAACATATTCCGTCGCTTTTAATAACAAATGACTGAATGCGTTGAACAATCATTTTATTACTTAAAGCTTAATACTGATATAATTTAATACTGATCATACTTTGCTTTTTAAATGCATTACATCATAATCACAACTAGGTACATAATTATTATTTTTATTAATTATATATTAAAATTATTTATAGTAACTATCCCACTGCCAAGGATGTTTCCCACACATGTTCTATTAGCTAGCGCCATCTATTGAGTAAATTTGTGAGAGGTTAGTGTAATTTTTTGACATTGCTTGACATTGATTGAGTTTGAGTTGAGTATGAGTAAATAATTTTTTTCGCAATCGGCTCAATTGCCACAAAAAAAAAAAAAAAAAAAAAAAAATTATTGGTCGTCGGCCAAAGAGTATAATAATATATAGTCGTCGGCCCTCGGCGAGTCGGCGCGGTCTCTAATAGTTTCATTCAAGTCGCTCTTCGGCTTCGCGACTCGACGAGTGCTTTATTATCATTACGTTGGACTGCGGACTGGTCTGCTTGCCCGGACTATCAATTGGATTTTTATCGGTTTGTGATCAATACTCTACGATGCCTCACTTCAGAATCGAAACCAATGTTCCTAGGAGTAAAATTCCTCAAGATTTCGTGCAGAAAGCTGTGCCGGTCTTAGCTAAGGCTCTCGGGAAACCAGAACAGGTATTTACATATCGATCTATTTACGTTTAGTTAACTGACAGAGTCAGAATTTCTTTTGAACAGACGACGTCGGAAGGAGGCTGATGAAGCGCCACTTCACCTTCTGGGGGAATTTGGATAGCATGAAAAAGAGCAGTTGCATTGCATTATTGTACCTTTATATTATTATATGCACTACAGTGAACCAAATAAAAAGGCGAAAAACAATATACAACCTTTAGGTGCCTATATATGCCTATATATTATAGACTGTTGCAATAGTCAGAGTCGTATAAGTTTTATATTCATACCCGTAATATTAGGTGAAATTTTATTTTATTTATAACTTTTAGGAAGACTATAAACGAAATAACTAAAAACAGCACTAAGTAGTATAGATCATATATAACTTATAAATCTCCACAGGTTGAAACAATATAGAAAGAAAACATAAATCGTAGTATCTAATTAAATAACACTTAGATCACCTTCGCGTTTGCTGAGTAATCCCATAAAAAAATACATCAATCTAAGTGAAAATAAAATGAATAAAGAAATACCTCCCAATTGGCTCCTCAAAATTTTAAATATACTTTCTTAAATTATCCCCTTCTTAAAATTGGAATCAACTTACAGACTTAATTATGCTGAATGCTAGTTAGATTTAAAAGACTTACCTATGGAAATAACCATATTGTTGAGATATTTCAATACTTACTTTATAACTTACACTTTTCTGTATTAAAGCCTGACTTTAAATTAAATAATATTGAAAATTAGGCCTTACAGCAGAGGTTTAAGAAGTATTTCATTCAATATAACAGTCCTTCCATGCCATGTGCCTAGAATGTGTTATACCTGCATAATTGTGAAAAACCAAGAAAAAATAGAATTTCAAGCTGCACGCCATGTGCAACTTTTGATAAAGTAAATTTTTTTTTCTTTGATATGATTACACAAACATTTAGATAATTTGTTCTGAAACATTGCCGTCTCTAATACATGAAAATTATATTTATATAGAAAGCGCATTAATACATTGCATCTGTGGAGAGCCAAGGCAGGTCGCTAGTTCCACTATGTTATGCTGAATTATTTTTTCCAGTACTGTGTGGTGTCCGTTATACCCGATGTGCCGATGTGTTTTGGAGGCTCAACAGAGCCCTGTGCCATTGCCAACCTCATGTCAATTGGAGCACTCGGAGTAGAGCAAAACAAGAAACATTCTAAAGTATTGTTCGAGCTTGTGGAACAAGAACTAGGAGTGAAAAATGACAGGTAATATAATGAGTTTATCACCATCTGGTGTCCTGCGGTTTTAACCACTCTGTCGCGCTCCTATTGGTCGTAGCGCGATGTTAAATAGCCTATAAACTTCCTCGTGAATGCGGTTATAAATACAAGAGATTAGTGTGTTCAAAAAAACAAACTATGTCAGCTTTATAATATTAGTAAGCTATAGTCATTCTCTGTAGGGTGTAAGCTACTCTCAGTCAATGATACAAAAAGCAATATCTTCATGTCCAATGCATAGGAATTTGGAATCAGAAGTAAATAATGAAACATATTATTTCTGATCCCAAAAATTGCCAAAAAAAATAATTTCAACTTTTTCCTCACAGCCAATTTTCTATGAAACAATGTGAAATACACCAACCGGCAACCCTACATTTATAGGTATAAAAAAGTTAAAACGGTAAATATAACTAAGATGTGTTGTAATTCAGACCAAGTAGTTACTAGCTCTGGAATTGTAAGAATAACAAGCTATATTTTTTATAAACAACATGTCAGATAAAACAGTTTGTTCATTGATAAGAACATAACAATTCTGGACTATAGCCAAGTTTATATCTATTATTGAGGTTACCGAAGGGTTAAGCAGAGGTGTACCAATGTACACTTTCAGTTCAGTTTGTTTAGGGCTCATGCAATAGGGAGCCAGCCAATTTCCAATTTACGTGAATTCACGTAAATTAGAAATTTCTTGTTTAATAATGAAAGCTCGTTTGACGTACATTCCAAATCAGTAATAAAAAAGCGGCCTGCTTTGATTTGATAATCGAAGCAGGCAGCACGATCTAATTTAAATAAAATATTTGATTCGATATGTGTTTTGGATGAATCATAAAAATAATTCCCTAGGAATATTGAATCAGGTGCTCTTAGTGAGCTCTGTGCAATGTTTATCAACATCATTGTTATATAACGGACTATTGTTCAAGTTTATGTACTAAGCTATCGCATATTTAATTACATTATCAAGTAGTCATCAAGTCCGTGAAATAAAAGATGGATTCCGTGAACTTGTCTTGCACCTAAGACAATGTGCTAGATTAGAGACATAAATTGTTATGTTCAGCAAGATTAAGCGCTGTTTTAATGATCTCATTAGTTCGAGCAATACTTAGCTACGAGTCATACTGCATACCAAAGAGTCTGCATACACATAAGACAGACTACAATAAACAACTTCGACAAAATTTTCGGAAAGGAATTTAGAAATATATTATTGAATTTCATGTATGCACGGGTACACGTCGAGCTATACAAATGCAGTTTATGCTGGCCTGTTATTGTATGGAAAACCTATACAGCTTAAATTAGAATTCTATAGCTTGTCCTATAGCCGTGCGTACCAATAATCTCAGACATTTTTACGTCAGGTAAAAAATATTGGTATTCTTTTTACATAATCATCATTACTATCATCCACAGACCAGTTTTACCCACTGCTGGATATATGCCCTCTTTTGTGATTCTATTCTCAACAGTCCTATGCTAGTCTCATTCATGGTTGCCCTCAATCTCCTCGATAGTAACAAAGTCCTTCGCCCATATCGCTACGACGACCGATTTTCCTTCTTCCAGTCGTATTACATAATATTTTATTTAAAATCATAAACACACAATACAGGTCATTGCAAGTAAACAGGACTCAAATATCCTGATAACAATTTATTCGGACACAAATTTTATAAGCGTTTTGTTAATCTTTTAATAAGTATGGACTTGTAACTAGGTCTGAAATAAAGATTTATTATTATTATAAACATATAAGTATACCCAATGACCGGGGGTACCCACAAAAGCAGTCTCAGATGCTTCTCAGTATTCGGGGAAATCCCGACAACTGATACGCAGTCGTATCAACCTATAGATATAATTATGTATCTATTTGATATTTGTTTGCATTAGTTCCATGGAATATTAAATGCATTTAGAGGCTGGAATACGATAAGTTTTATGAAACTAACCTCACGATGGGCTCAATACAAATCAATATACCAATTCATTGTATCTAGAACAATTTTATCATTCCGCTATCAGACTATCGCGAGTATATAGCGACCTCGTCTCAATGTAAATAATAGTCAACCGTTCTTATCTGGGTTAAAATTGCCACTTTTGGTCAATCACTATTATGATTCATAGTCACAAGGCTATCCAACTGCCCGTACTTCCAGAATAGGTTGACCTGCATTGTATAGGCTTTTTGCACACTTTGAGCTCAGCTTATACTGGAATTTATGGCAAAGTAAGCAGTCGTGTGTCCGAGAATTAAATTGACTTTTAGCTCTCTAGCTGCTTTAAAGTACGCAGAAAATATTTCTGAGTTCTATAGGTTAGGTCTTATGACACCGGTCATAGTTTTGTTGAATCTTAAGGCCGTGAGCCTTAAGGTAGATGAGCCATGAGGGTTTTTATAAACATACCATCACGCCTATATTCCCCGAAGGGTTCGGCAGAGGTGTAGGTACTAATGTACACCCACATTTCGCTGGTATGTTTAGGTCCCATAATTGGGGGCGAGCTTATTGCCATTTAAAAAATCAAGCAAAGTGAAGAATTCTTGGCAATAACAAAATACTGATAATAATAAAACCGGGCATAAATCCAGACTCCGAGCTGCTACTGAGAATTTAATAGAAATCAAACCCAGGACCTCTAGCGTAGCAGTCGCGCTTAGGACTACTAGACTAATGAGTCTTTGGCAACCCAAGAAAATGTACTGTCACAACGTCTATTAAATAGATTTTGTTTAGTTTTTCAAAAGACCGTTTTCCTGAATTGTGTGTGCATCGACAGCTCTATAGGTAGGTAGGCCCTACAAATATATTTTGTATCGCGCGGGGATTGAACCCCCGAACGCTGCCGATTGCTCATCCACTGTGCCAATCGAGCTATTCCATATGCTTTTAAAATGAATAATGTAATAATCTAATTACATAATATGTAGTACCTATCTAACTAGGAACTTATATGATAAACATTCGTTATTGTATTTAATCCTTGTGACGTAGATACTAATAGATGATACGAACTTCACCTATAGTTTCGAAAAACAAATCTGCTGACACATGCTGACAGAGATATTTTTTTAATGTGCGCAATGCGGAACTCTATAGAGCTGACTTGGACTTACGCACAACAAAAAACGTAACGTAGCCAATCAGCGTCGAGTATTGACCATAATAGTTTAATAGCTTGTCATAACTCATGCTGAATCTTTGGGCCTATTAATACAAGTGTCTGGCCTATTTCATATAATAACAACAATAATAACATAGATAAATAATATCAAAGCAATCGATGACTTGCATCGAAAATATAGCAAATATTGTTAAACTTAATTATTGTTCAACTTATGTAAATTAGCTTTAGTCAGCTGTTTATATTTCAGCCTCACGCTTAACTTTTACTATTTACGTATTTCAAAAACTCGTCATGAACCCATATACTGTTGGGCCGTGGGCACAGGTTTCCGCCTGTATGTAATATATATGATATGAGACGTGATCATAATCACATGATGAGACGGATTCGTCCACGCAAGCCTAATGCAAGTTGGTAGACTTCACATGCACTCGCATGCAGGTTTCCTTATGATGTTTTCCTTTACCGTGATTAATATATTATACTTGGCAGTCAAACAATACTCTTTATACGCGATATTTTCATTCATTGTAAGCCTGCTTTATATTATAGATAACTTTATAAATGTATTTCTTTCAGGATGTACATATCATTCCAAGACGAGCCAACGGGTAACGTCGGCTTCAAAGGCACCACCTTCCACGCCATCTTCGGATAAACAATAAAAAAATGTTTCTCCCACTATTGTTATAATTAAGATTGTATTTCAGCACTACGAAGTTTATTTATCGTAATTTCGCCGCCAAATTAAATTTATTTTTGTTTTTTCGAAAATTATACCGTATGACGTACACTTTGCGGAAAAATAATTTTTATTTGGCGCAAGAAATTAACTTAATGTTAATGAATGTGTGGCATATATGCAATATTTCGTTCGGGTTAAAGTGTAACACAGGCTTTGCTTTTTTTATATACACCTAAGTTAATTTTGAAGCACATAATTTATAACAACGCAACATCGATTCCTTACAACCTTGACCGACATAGAACGACGGCCGTCAATTTTTTTTTTAAATTAGTAAAGAGGTTCTTCACTCGGAACTAGATACTCAGGTAAGCTGATATGATATCTTCCATTCTAATGCTATTATCAAGTTACTACAATCTTATTTAACGCTATCACATTTGTTCATGAGTGTACCTAGGTATGTATTTTTAATTTTGTATCACGGATCAATTTAAAAGAGTAAAAATCACTATTTTTGAGATGAAAATAAAATTATTTATTTATTCTTAAAGGGTTTCTCTTATTTTCCTGTTTCTACATTAGATGTACAGTTCGATCGAAATAACTGCGTGGGTGTTTTTATCCCAAATGTCTTTAAACTGCCTGGTCCCCATCGCGACTGCTACGCTAGAGGTCTTGGGTTCGATCCCCAGGTCGAGTAAAGTGTTATTAGGTTTTTCTATGAAATTCTCCGTAGCAGCTCGGAGTCTGGATTTGTGCCCGGTGAATGCTAATAGGCTCGCCCCCTATTACATGGGACCTAAACATACCGGCGAACTGTGGGTGTAAATTAGTGCCCGAAGGGTTAGGTTAGAAAATACAGGCGTGAAGGTATGTATGTATGTTATGTCTAAACCATTTGCAAAGAATTTCAGATGCGCACAGTTGATGCGCGCATTTTGAACGAACTATCTACATTTGAAACAACCTTACATTATAACCGTTGTTTACGAGCAAAATATAGAATGTTGGTAATTAGTAGTAGGTACCTGAATACCTCGTTAACATTGTAAACCCATTATTCTCTCTAGTAATTATTACCACTTCAAAAAATCCCCGAGATTATACGCACGGATACACATCAAGCTATACAAAACCAGTTTATGCTGGCCTCTTATTGTATGGGAAGCCTATACAATCTGAGATCAGCATAAACTGGTTTTGAACAGGTTGACCTGTAGCCGTGTGTACCTCGTTATGGAATGATGGAACGGCCTCAGGTCGATACAGAATATGTATACAGAAACACGTATACAGAAACACGCATTTCTTCATTAAGAATAAATAAGTACACAAAACCCCGCATTTACTTTTAAGTTTTGTTGATTCTTAAACTAGGATCGAGGTCACCAGCTACCAGATCGAATGTCAGTGATGGATTTCCTAATAGGCTGATTATGTTGGAGCTTAGGGCGACCAAGAGGCCAAAGTTTATCGTTTTACCTTTCATTCATATTCATTTATTGCATTCCATAATGTACAAAAATATAGAATAATATTTCTTTATTCATTTCACACTATGAGTGTGAAGATTAAGTACACAAGGCGACCTATACAGATCCAGTTTAATCTGATGTCACATTTTATAGGCTTTTCATACAATAAGAGCCTAATCCCTCTGCTACGGAGAGGAGACCCGTGCCCAGCAGTGGGACAATGTAATGGGTTGATGATGATGATACAATAAGAGGCATAAGAGGCCAGCGTTAACTGGTTTTGTATAGCTTGATGTATAGCCGTGCGTACCCGTGATTTTTATTGCACAAAAGCCATTTTTAAGGCTGCTTAGGCTGCTTTCTTAAACTTAGGAGCTGCCCCTTGATAAAAGTTATTTACTCATGTTACGGAAAATTTATAAAATACTCCCTACTAATGATCAAATCGTTATAATGTTATCTTCCCCGTGCACATACGGCCAGACCAAACTACAATCACGTATACCTGAGGTATTCCCCGTCTATGGATAGGATGTCATTGTTTTTTTGTCTTAGTAATATTCTCACACCGTTTGTTGTGGTTTAACATTTACTAAAAAAAAATGGTTTTACTGATACATTAATAGGCAATACACCTAATGCACTATTAGCACAATGTTGTAAATTGTTATCTATCACAATGTTTGATGATCTCAAAAGCCTTGTATTCAGATAGCTGATAAGTTCGTAAAATATTATAGTAACAATAGACAAACCAAAACCAACCATCGGGAGCAAGCCAGCAGCTGTCATTAAATTGTCAAAGAATTCGGTGTTGTTTCAGTCAACAAAAATCGTGTAGAATTATACGATATTCTATTTAAATATATTGTAATTCACACATTTAGATAAGGTTTTGTCCAACTGAAGCCTAGCGCAAACAGCGCATGTTTTTGTTGTCATAGTTTTCAGCAATACTCGTAAAAATGGATGATAACAGCGTGGAGCAGACGCCTGCCTCACAGAGGCTAACAAATGATGACTTTAGGAAGCTGCTTATGACTCCTAGAGCTACCCCTGGAGGCGGCGGGGGCTCTCACCCTGCGGGATCGGTGCGTGAAGCCATGGCCAACTCAGGGTAAGAATGTTTTTATAGGCATTTTCTGGCTTCTTAAATTTACCCTAGTCTTCCAAGAGGAGGCGTGCGGACTGCAATTTGATGGATTCAGTTTGCAATACAGAGTCAAGTTAGACAGATACTGCAGCCAAAAATTATCACACAACCCAGTAATTCATTAATGAGGTTGTATGTTATTTTGACAACCGGGGAATAAATTAATCTGCTGGCACAAGCTGACTCCTAAGCCTACTATTTACTACTTGATCATTTCCAGATTTGCCCAAAGTCTAACGTAATGCTTGCCAGCTATGGATACAATAAGTGTACATTAATTCCAGATGCTTACACTTATTATGCAATACACCATCATGCAGGCCTACTCCGGGTTGGTTGTTTTCACTCATCATCAAAAACATTATGATACTTTTGAATTCTTAAAAATAGTTGCAAGGTTCTAAATAGTGGGTCTTATGGAGAAGAACTGGCAAGAAGCTCAATAGAATCTCTTTTTGTTATATCTTTTTAAGAATTTTGTTCTAATAATGTGAGAATTTTTGAAATGGTGGTAATGGCTAGGGCATCGGACTTGCGATGCAAGACCCACATATTATGTATACACTGACGTGAAATCACTTGTAATACAAGCATTAAGCTTAGCATGATTATATTTTTAATCTATTTAACATGAGCAATTTAAAGTGTGATTGATACATTACATGGGTTAACAAGAATACTAGTAAAGTGTGACGAATATAGCTTAAACTTTATTTGTTTATTATGCATCTTGAGAGAAAAAATAACTTATAATAACAATTCCAGGTCTATGCCACCACCCGCAGAAAACAAAGGTGAACTCCGTAGAAAAAAGAAATCTTACTATGCAGCTCTGAAGAAACAAGAAGACAATAAATTGGCTGAATTAGCAGAGAAATATCGAGACCGAGCCCGCGAGAGGAGAGATGGTGTAAATGAGCTGGGTCCTATGGACCCCACAAGTAATACTAGTAGTGCATACAGGTATATCAGCTTTAATCTTCATTCTTTTTTAATGAGAGCTTCCACACTTAATAACATGCGCTGTATTGAGGGACTTTACAATACCAACATACAATTTGTAGACACTAAAACCCAATATCTTGACCGATACTCATCAAACATGGCTAAGAACACTCCCAACGATGTAATTAAAAAAAAACAAAATCGATTCATCCCTTCGGTAGCTATGATGCTACAGGCAGACACTCACACAGGCACGCCAAACCTATAACACCAACTTTTTGTGTCGGGGTTAACCCCGACACAAATATATGACAGACGACATATATGCCTTGTTGGATTAATCCAACAAGGCATATATTGCTGACGCAATACTTTTCCACCAAATTTAGGAATCACAGTTTTGTTTGCAAGTTCCAAAACAAAGTTTATTTTATTTTACAGAGCTGTAGCACCAGATTTGAAATCTGGAATGGATGCCAAGGAAAGGAGAAGACAGCTAATTCAGGTTTGTTTACAAATACTTTCCAGATTGATTATAATAATAATGTATAAATTAAATATAATAATGCTGCAAGCATTGCATAGCAAATGGATCTGTCAGTAGTATTGAATATTCTGGGCCTTGCTTTTGAATTCCAGGTGAGGCTAAATTTTATAAAATACTAGCTTTCTGCCCATGGCTTCACCCGCCTGGTTTCTCGGCTTTTCTGAACTATAATAATGTATGTATTATACATATAAATCTTCCTCTTGAATCACTCTATCCATTGGTGAAAACAGCATGAAAATAGGTGCAGTAGTTTTTGAGTTTATCGCGAACAGACAGACAGACGCGGCAGAGAACTTTGTTTTATAATATGTAGTGATAGTGATTTTTAGAGATACAAATTTTAGTGAAAGAAAAATATGGTCTCGGAATTTGAATCTATATTCTTCTGGTACACCGGATGTTTTAGTCACTAAGCTACTGAGACCACTGAATGTGATATTTAAGTTGTCTGTAAAGAATGTTATAAAATATTTTCTTTTTTCAAATTCTGGGAAGTAACCTGGCTAAATTTGGGATGGTTTGGATGGTAATAATATTACACGAAGTTAAAAGACCAATAACACCAGTAAAATGTCTCTATGATCACTGTTTGCCTGATAAATTAAGGCATAACTTCATCCTATCAGGTTATTTCTTCTAATTATGTTCTTTATTTGCAGGAATCTAAATATCTTGGTGGTGACATGGAGCACACCCATTTGGTGAAAGGTCTCGATTATGCGTTACTACAGAAGGTATTTTTATATATATATATATATATTTTTTTTATGGGATAACTCTGCAAACGAGCAGGCGAGCTACCTGATGGTAAGTAGTCATCGCCGCCCATGGACATCTGCAAAACCAAAGGAGTTGCAGATGCGTTGCCGAGCCTATTTAGGGAAAGGGAGGGGAAGGAGAAAAGGAGAAGGAAGGGGATTGGGGGAGGAATCGGGCCTTTATAATATGTTTCTCTACATAATTTAGTTAAAGAGTCCTATATAGTGAGCGCCCAATTACGATTCAATGGGAGTGAATAATAACATAATAAATATTGTTATCTCTGTCGCCTATCGCTCGACCTGCTTAGAATGGACGAGACAGCTATTACATACCGCTGCGTCCTGTACTACTGTTATTAATAAAAGTTCTGTGGGACATAGACAAAAACTTTTCCAATATTGAAAGAATTATTAAAATTGGTGCAGTTTACACAAACAAATATTTCCTCTTCAAATTGTGGATAAACAAATGGATTACGGATTGGAACCTAAAAATATCAAGAATTATATTCCTCTCATTCCCTGAAGTATATTGAAATAAATTGCTTTTAAAAATTTCTAGATTAAAGTATATGATAACTAAATAATTTTAAAGTGATAGAGGCTTATATTGGGCCTACACTACCTAACTTTGGTTAAATATATCAATATACCAGTCTTGTATATGTTGATGCAGGTTCGCTCAGAGATACAGACGAGGGAGGAGGAACAAGAGGCTGAGATGGAGCGACTGGTGACCGCCCCAGTTGAGCCGGTCAAAGAGAAGAAAGAAGTACCTGTTGTAAGTACTTATCTTTTTTTTATCGTGTGAAAATCCCCATGGAAATCATTCGCCCGGGGACAGCGAAGGGGCGTATCCGACTCCGCCTATAGTGGGTGACCTACCAACTTAAACCACATAGGTGTTTCTCCTCACAACTTTTTGCTGGGATCACGGGAGCGAGTCGTCATTCCTCCGCGACTGTTGTAAGTATCGCTTTTTAAGGCTTAAGCGTCAGTCTTGGGCGCGAAATTGTAAAATGTAACTCATTCTATAATTTTTTAAGTAATTTAAAAAATATTCATCAACTCGAAAGCGGGTAAAAAGATCGTACGCCGACAAAGTAAAGAGCGATTCACAAATGATCAGAGCAAAATAAGCTCGTATAATACAGCATAACTAGCCCTCAAGCACGCGGCTATTTTTTTTATCGCTGTTACCTCTCTTTAAGGTTAGCCTTAGTTCGTTCAGTCTTGGGCGCGAAATTCATTTTTTTTTTTCGCAAACTGTTCGTCTATAATATAACTCATTCTAGATACATGGCAGTAGAGATTGCGTCATCGACAAGTCAAAGGTCTCGAGTTCGAATCCAAGGCACGCACCTCTGACTTTTCGAAGTCATGTGCGTATTAATAATTAATTATCACCCGCTTAAACGGTGAAGGAAAACATCGTGAGGAAACCTGCATGCCTGAGAGATTTTCTTGACGGCGTGTGAAGTCTGCCAACCCGCAGTAGGCTAGCGTGGTGGACTATAGCCTAATCCCTCTCGTTCTGAGAGGAGACCCGTGCCCAGCAGTGGGACAATATAATGGGTTGATGATGATGGTGGTTGAGTATTAAAACTTTTGCTCTTCAGTTCTATGAGCTATGTGCCCCGCCCACTGCCACTTAAACTTGCTAATCCTTTGAGCTATTTTAACTTAGACCCAGAATATGTGTTACAAACTATCACGCCTGTATTCCCTGATGGGTTAGGTAGAGGCGCACTGATTTATCACCTACAGTTCCCCGGGTATGTGTTGGTTAATCATAAATAAATAAATATGTTTAAATAAAAATTAAATGTAATATTTATTGCAGGAAGAAGAAATGCAGTTTGAAACGACAATGGCAAAGAATATCTATAACATGATACAGGATCAAAAGTGAGTTAAAAACTTGATTACTCAAGAAGTATACAATTCTCTAATGCCAGTCAGGTAGGACTTCCTTGGTGGTGAAAACCTCTTATCTTGAAGGGTGACTGGCTGACTACAACCCGTGAGAAGCGTGAAGTTGCCGACAAAATAAAGAGCTATTCATAAATATTCGGACAACAAGCCTTCGCTCGTAGTAATGGGGCATTACTATTTTTTTATTCGAATAATGTATCTATTAATAAATCGATTGTACACACAAAATTATTTACATGCGGGAAATAAATATTAAAATTTCACGGCGTGTACGTGCGGTAAATGTTGCTTGCGCGATTCACGATTTGTTACGACGTAGTCCCATTGTAGCGCGCTAGATGTCGCTACAAGGCTCTGCGTGTGACGACTGTAAGGCTAAAGCGTTAGCCTTTGGCGCGAAATTCAATATTTTTTGTTTTTTTCGCAAATTATTCGGCTACAACACAGCACAAATGCGACATCAACAACTATTTACGACTGCGTATTCAAAGTTTTACTTAAAAATCGCTATTGTAGGAGATTTAGGTATAATTTGTAATTTTTCGCCGAATCCATTATTTTACACCAAAATCTTCGACGGTAACGATTTAGAAGCAAAGTTTTATATATTCGATCGTGAATAAGGTATTGTTGATGTTGCAATTTCAACTGCCATGTACGCACGGCTACAAATCCAGTTATACAATACCAGTATAGGCTGGCTTTGAATTGTGCGGAAAGCCTTTACAATGGGAGGTCAGTCTTAATTGGTTTTGTATAGCTTTGTGTGTAGCAGTGTGTACCTAGAATGTGTTATAGCCGAAAAAATGCGAAATACCAGGAAAAAAATCAATTTTGCGCTCAAAGCTGACGCTTTAGCCTTAAATCTAAAGACACTTACGAGTCGATGTTTCTCTTTTTTTTTAACTAGATGGCGCGCGCATTAAATTTCTTATCTGAGAGTTTATAAATTATTACCATTTTAGCTCCTTTGAGCCGGCTTGAGGCGTGCGACTCATAAACCTTAAAAAACGTGCAATAGGAACAAGAAAGTGTCCCGCAACGAGATGTTCGCCCCGGGGCGCATGGCCTACGTGGTGGAGCTGGACGAGGAGACCAGCATCGACAGCGACATCCCGACCACGCTCACCCGCAGCAAGGCCGACGTGCCCGAGCCCGACGCGCGCAGCTCCGCCGCCGCCGCCAACGACGTGGTGCTCGACAAGCTGGCGCAGATCTTCTCATACCTGCGGCACGGACGGCACAGGAAGCTTAAGAAAACCAAGGTCATATATTTAAAGCCTACTTCCTCTCTCAGTCCCCTTCCTTCTCCTTAGCTCGGCGACGCATCTGCAAGTCCGTTGGTTTTGCAGATGTCCATGGGCGGCGATGACTACTTACCATCAGGTCGTCCCGTCAGCTCCCCTGCTCGTTTGCCGAGTTATGCCAAAAAAAATTTTCTAATAACCAAAATTACATAACGTCGGGGATACTCCCAATACAAACTTATGCTGTACGGCATAATAATAAATATTTTTTAATATTAATATAACATACCATCACGCCTGTATTCCCCGAAGGGTTAGGCAGAGGTGTACTAATGTACACCCACATTTCGCCGGTATGTTTAGGTCCCATGTAATAGGGGGCGAGCCTATTGCCATTAACCGGGCACAAATCCAGACTCCGAGCTGCTACTGGGAATTTCATAGAAAACCCCAATAACA
Source organism: Subacronicta megacephala (assembly GCA_958496365.1). Taxonomy (NCBI): domain Eukaryota; kingdom Metazoa; phylum Arthropoda; class Insecta; order Lepidoptera; family Noctuidae; genus Subacronicta; species Subacronicta megacephala. Next base: position 1,349,160 of record OY292534.1, read on the forward strand.
CTTTGCTCGACCTGGGGATCGAACCCAGGACCTCAAGCGTAGCAGTCGCGCTTAGGACCACTAGACTAATGAGGCAGTCCAATCTCTTAATATTATTAAATTAAAAGTTGGCTTGATATTGAAGTATCTCCGATGTATGAGATATCTGTTTAAATGAATGAAAGGACAACTAATTAATTCTATAACAACAAGATTTTTGGAAAAATACTATCCGTTTCAGTTTTATAACCGTTTAAAAATGTGAATTGGTAATATTCATGATTTCAAATAAAAGTATAATACCGTAAATAGGTACATAAAAGTAAGCACAGCACAGTTTAGGATGTGTCGCAAATTAAATTAACATTTTTAAAACGTTAATTTAATTTTCGACACGTCCCGAACACTTATTCATGACTTCAATAGAAGTCCGCTAACTAAAAGCGGGTTTAACCCCTACCTCAAATATTTTCTTTAAAAATTTTCCAAGAATGGCAACATTATTTCATACAAGCTCAATGTATAAACAGGACAAGGCCAACGAGAAGGGTCGCGCAGACGAGTCCATCTACGGCGAGATCGGAGACTACAGCGTCGGCGAGCGCCGGGAGCGCCGCGAGCGCCGGGACGACCGGCCCGCGCCCACCGGGTACTTCGACAAGCCGGCCGACGCTGACAAGGATGAAGGTCAGATCATATACCAGATATTATATACCAGATATTATATACCAGATATTATATACCAGATATTATATACCAGATATTATATATCAGATATTATATACCAGATATTATATACCAGATATTATATATCAGATATTATATACCAGATATACCAGTCTTATCATCCTCTCAGCCTTTTACCCAATTTTGAAGCGGCGGTCTTGCGATCATGTCGTTACCGTTTCGAAACCCACCCATTGCACTACCGACGTAAACCCACTCGTAACACAAGCATTTAGCTTAGTACGAGGGGTTAACAAGAATACTAGTAATGTGCGACCCACATTGCTAGTTTGGCAACACCGATATTTGAAAGATATAGACTTACATAATATATGGTTTTCCCATGGATGCATTGTCAGAACTGGACCAAATTAAAATGGAACCACACGGGAAGCACCAACTTTTTAAATAAAAAATAATCATCAAAATCGGTTTACCCAGTTGAAAGTTATGAGGTAACAAAAAAAAACAGTCGAATTGAACCTCATCCGTCCAAACTATTTATCATTGCAAAACCATTTACGAGATTTGCAGTGATAAATGCATAGTTTTGGAATTTTGTACATAGATTCTTTACTTAAAAATACTAGACATTTTTTTTCGTGTTTCGCATATTAGATCAGGGTCGATAATTTTTGAAACCGAAATATTTTTTTTTTATTCTTTATTTTGACTTAATATCGAAAAAGCAGCCTAATTTTCAATCGAAAATTCTCACGTCATAATAAAAGTTTTTTTTAAAGTCTGTGGTCCTTTTGTTCGTCGAAATATCTTCTTTCTGATGGTGTAAAAAAATATACAATACTGTGGCAAATGTTCTCAGAATCATCCTAATACATTTTTTTTTTTTACTTTTTACCATTTTCTAAGGCTTCGGCATTGGTTTATATAGTAAAAGTGAGGTTGTATATCGTATGTAGCGGAGGTCCCGGGCGGGGAGCGGTCGCGTCGGTCGGCGGCGCTGCTGTCGCGGCTGGCGGCGGAGCCCCAGGGCTACGCGGAGTGCTACCCCGGCCTGCGGGAGATGGACGACGCCATCGACGACTCCGACGACGAGGTCGACTACACCAAGATGGACGCCGGCAACAAGAAGGGGCCCATAGGTACGCATTCAATAATACATTTTTAAAGCATTTGTTTTGACTTTTTCATACCATCACGCCTGTATTCCCCGAAGGGTTAGGCAGAGGTGTACTTAATGTACACCCACAATTCGCCGGTATAACGGTTTGAAAAATATATAAAATAACATTCTAGTGATTGTCGTCGTTCCTCAAGAATTTGACTATCAAAAGAATTGTTCAAATCGTAACTAATAGTTGACAATGACGTCGATGATGTTGACTTCGATATGACGATAACAATGACAAGGATGGTATCGACAATGACGACGATGACGACAATGACGATAAAAACGACAAAGACGACGACAACGATGACAACGACAATGACGACAAAGACGACGATGGCAAGGACGATGTTGATGATAACAATAATGACAACGATGATGACAATGACTAAAAAGTCGACAAAGACTACAATGACGACGACGACGACAACAAAGACGACAATGACAAGGACGACGACAACGTCGACAATGACGACAAAGTCGACAATGACGACAAAGACGACGATGACGACGACGACAACGATTATGACGACTGACGTCCATGAGTTGATGTCGGCATGTCGATAATAATGACAACGATGAAGACGACGACGACAACTACGACAACGACAATGACGAAAAAGTCGACGTTTACGACAATGCTGACGTCGTTGATGTCGGCATGAAGATGACGGCATCGTCGAAGACAAGGACGATGACGATAATGACGACCACGACAACGACAACGACTACGATAATGACAAGGACGACGTCGACGATTTAACATTATCGACGTCGTCGACATGGGATGTCATTTTTATCGATGAGATCCCATATTTTGGTATTTGTGCATTCCAAACACTATTCGGAGGTTGTCATACACATTAATGTGATGTCCAGGTCGCTGGGACTTCGATACGCAAGAGGAGTACTCGGCGTACATGAGCAGCAAGGAGGCGCTGCCCAAGGCCGCCTTCCAGTACGGCGTCAAGACCCAGGACGGACGCAAGACGCGCAAGACCAAGGACAAGAGCGAGAAGGCGGAACTCGACAGGGAGTGGCAACAGGTACGTGTATATGTCAATCTATCTCATCTTCATCATGATCATCATCATCATATCAGCCTATCGCCGTCCGCTGCTGAACGTAGGCCTCCCCCAAAGAGAACTATGAGCATGGTTCCAAAAAGTGGAAGTGCCTAAATCTCGCACGAAACGTTTTGCGTCTACATTTATAGTGCGTACTGCTCTATTGTGGAACTCGTTACCGGAATCTTTGTTCCCTGAGACCTACAATTTGGGTGTCTTCAAGACGAGAGTGAATAGGTACCTTCTAGGCAAGCGCGCTCCATCGTAGACCACTTCGATGCTTAAAATCGGGCAGGTTGTGGTCAAGCGTAAGCCTATCAGTGATAAAAAAAAAAAAGTGGGTCTTAGCCAAGAGCCGGCCAGAACTTTTTTTTATTTCTATTTATAACTTTCTTCTGTCATAAAACATATATATTCCGTTTTATATAGTAACTCATTTTTCTAGCGGTTGAAAGCGCGACGGCAATGCTAGGGGTCGATAAAGTGTTATTGGGTTTTTCTATAAAATTCTCAGTAGCAGCTCAGTGTTTGGATTCGGGCTCGGTTAATAACAATAGGGTATACATTACATGATATTGACCTAAACATACCCGCAAACTCTGTATACATTAAGTACTCCTCTGCCTAACCATTCGAGAAATACAGACGTGATGGTATGTTGTTTTTTTATTGCAGATCCAAAACATAATTCAAAAAAGGAAAGCACCGCTAGCGGCCGACGAACCCAATTACAAGTCTGCGAAGTACTAGCATTAGTCTACCAAGCCTATTAGGGCATAGCCGCCCTAGTAGGCATATCTGCCGTGACCACAGGACAGGTCCTAGAGGGGTAGGGGAGAAAACCATCATAATATCGACTTGGAAGCGGTAATGGATCAACGGTTAAGTTGTAGCGGGCAAAGTGGAGAATTGAAGATCATACATGAAGTATCGAGTTGTCGTTTAGTGGACGTCAGAATCGATATCCGAATAGTATCGACTTCAGGATCGATACACGAAAACTATCGACTCCACAATCGATACCAATCAGTATCGAATATAGAAACTGACTTTTATGTAGTTAAAGAAAAGATCCAATCCAAATTATCAAATTGACGGTTGTTTATATGCCTACAAATTTGATCGATTTCGATTCGATATTTACAGTAATGATTGACAAAATAGAGCAAATCTGTCATTGGCTGACATATAATTATATTGATCAACATAACAGCATATTGAGCCACAATAAAGATTTGATGTAAAATCGAGCATTTCTGTATTTACAAATACAAAATAAAAGCTTTTTTTAATTAGACATGATTGTATTCAATTAAAAAATATATAAGGAGATAGAATCCAAATAGTGAAAAAAATAAAAACACGTTTTTACTTTGGCTTCATAAGATAAAGGGTTTAAATGACGTCACAATTCTGACATTGTCATTTTTTTACTTTGACATTTTGTCTCAGAGTGCAGTAGGCGCGAAAAACAATAACGTTGCCATGAAGAAAAAAAACATTACTAGCTTGCCGGAACATATAAAAACAAGAACAACCCAAGAAGAAGCAATTTTCGTATATAAATTACAGTTTTTTTAGTCTGTTAATAAAATCAGCCATTGAATAGTGTCTTATTGTGATGTAAATATTAGTTGTTTGTATGAAACTGCGAAGCATCTGCTCTTAATGCGTTAGTGCGCGATAGTCCTTAGATTATAAGGTGTTTTGTTCACAGTACATGAATGTACATAAGTATATATTTTGCTTGAATGCGTATAAACGTCCCCAAACCCAAGAGAGTAGTTTTTGTAATTATTGTCTGTTTATTAGTCTAATCCTAAAATAATTGTCTAATGTTTTAGTAAGCATAGTATAGAAAATTGTATTGCAATAACGCTACAGTGTGACAAATTTATCTAACCTTGTGGCGGTAAGATCAGTTTGTGGCACTATACCTACACAGTTTGTTTTATGAATGGAGACAGTATGGTTTGGTAACACATTGTAAATAAAATGCGTTATGAATATAAAGTGTTGACCTCAAATAAATGTGTTTTTGGTTTTATTTTAATCCCAGTTTCAACGCTAAAATATTTCGGGCACAGATGTTATAACGGTATGATCGGGTAATGAAACTGTCCCAGGGCGCTTAAAAAGCGTTATAATCTACTTAATTAATTTTTAATTAATTACTTAATTAATTATTTAAAAAAATCAGCAGCATTTTTTCCGTTACTGCGAGTGTTTTTATAAACACATAGACAAAATATACCAATTTGTTTCGCACGGGGTCGAATCCACAACCCGTGACACAACCCGATCGCTCAACCATTTCGCCAAACGTGCCGTCGTTTGTTTTACAGCCATATCAATTGTTAACGTTGAATATAGAAAGGCAAGGGTATTTATGTAAAAAATAAAAAGTACAAACATTAGCATTTGCTCTGAAGAAAAAAAAAAAAAAGAAACTGACAACCTGTATTGTCATTTTTGAAAAAAAAAAGTTTCTACGTGCGTTCGCGATAAACATACTCGGCAGGCAGGCAGAGGTATTTACCTATAGAGCAGTGGCGTAGCACGGGTCACTAGCACCCGGGGTGGATCCCGAATTTGCCGCCCCTTAATTTTTTAAATGAATAACAAAAAATGTAGGGCATGATAAAACTAAACTGAAAAGTAAATGTTCTCACATAAAAAAAAAATTCATTGTTGATACTGTATTTTATTCCACAACGAAACAATCCTAAGATACTTGTTTTTTTTAAATATTTTTTTGCCCCCGCCAAAGTGCCGCCCGGTGCGGACCACACCCCCCGCCCCCCCCCCACGCTACGCCACTGCTATAGAGGCTATACAATACGATAGCAATCCGCGTAACCCCGCGTTCCCACTGAAACTGAAACTGACTTTTTCGTAAATTGTCCGTCTCACATTCTAGGAACAAGGCAGTAGAAATTGCGACATCAATAACTTATTCACAATTTAGTACTAAAACTTTTGGTTAAAATCGTTATTTTAGCAGATAATAGTGTAGTGTAAATTGTCATTATAAGAAGTCCCATATTATTGTCGTTCAGTACGTACTTGAATGTGAAAATCATATAAAAATATATATATACCGTTCAAATTGTTCATGTTTAAATTGCTTTGTTTATTGCATCATTGATACCTAATAAGAACCTCCCACAGTATTGTTTTTTCCCTGACCTTTACGTCCGGAGAATAGAACTAGCTTTATTATTACGGTACCTAACAAAAAAGAATTTTAATAACTTCTTGCGATCTTAATTGCGTTGCTAATAAAAAGATAAAGCCATTGTTCAAAGTAAGCAGTTCCAATGATCTGCATAACCTATAGTCTGAATAATTATGCTAGACATTCACAGACAAATTTTAATTATTTCTGCTTCAAGCCTTTCTTGTGGTATAGTTAACTAGACGCCCAGCACAACATACAATGACCCAATTAAGGTTAACTGGGAAACTACTTAATTTGTAATTCACGTCTAACGGACGTCTATATAGTACGGATCCGTTGGGAAATATCTCAATATCGATCGACCTTCAGATTTCACTGCAGCAGGACAAAAGTGTGGCATTCCATCACGTCGCCGTCGTATGGTGACGTGGAGAGAAACGCGGCCAAATTCGCGACGATTCGTTTGACACAATGCCGGTTCATCGGCACTCATGTACCTACCCGTACCCGTTCGTAGAGCCGTCTTCGCAGGTGCGTGCGCGCAGGTAAGGCCCCGCCCCCGCGCCCCGCCGGCTCGCGCCCGCCATCTTGAATTCCGCTCACTCAGACCCGCGCCCGACTCGCGGCCAGCACGTACACCTCCGCGAGCGACCGATCCGCGACATATTTGTGTTTTAAAGTGATTCAGTGTCATGTTGTGATAGTGCAGTGACGAAATGGAGTCGACGCCGATATGTCGGTGCCGCGTTCTCTACCTCGGCTCCGCAGTGCCGCAGCAGAGCAAGGATGGACTGCAAGGCATCCAGGAACCGCTGCGCGAGTTGTATCCGGAAAAGGGAGCGACGAGCGGCGGCATCGACTCGTGGCTGTCCGTGTGGTCGAACGGCATCCTGCTCGAGAACATAGACGAGAGTGGCTCTAGAGTGGCGCGGTTTTTCCCGATCTCTAGCTTGCATTACTGTGCGGCGGTGCGGCGGGTCACTGTGGAGGGTGCTCCCCGATTCCTACCTCTGGACTCGCCGTTCGCCCGGGCGCCTGCGCCGCGGCGTCCGCCTCTGTTTGCAGCGGTACTGCGCCGCACGCAGGGCATCAAGGTACTGGAGTGCCACGCGTTCATCTGCCGGCGCGAGGCCGCCGCCAACGCGCTCGTGCGCTGCTGCTTCCACGCGTACGCAGATAGCTCGTACGCCAAGCGACTGGAGGCGGAGCGTGCGCCCTCGCACCTGCCCCCCGACCAGGACGAGGAGCTGGAAGTGTATGATGGCGACGAGAACCACAAGGTGTGGGTCGGGGAGACCGAGCGCGACGACGCCAGCGACGACATCCCGCACCCGGCGCGCGCGCCCCGCCCCCGACAGATAACGCGACCAGCATCCGTGCCGCCACCACCGCCACCACCCGAAGAGCCGAAAAAGAAAACTGCTACCGCAAAGAAGACGAAAAAGAAGTCTTCGTCAGCGTCAGTGGATGAGTTGTACGCGGGCCCGGCGCCAGTGATGAACGGGCGGTCGCTGGGGCGCGCCCCGCCGGCCTGGGCCGCCGCCCACCCCATGGTGCTGGTGGCGCACCCAGCAGCCACTCTTCCCCACGCCCGGCCCGCCACGCTGGGCCACAGGGGGCGCGTGCCGGCCGCACTGGCCGCCGGCCCGTTCCCTCCCGGCCCGCCTGGCCCGCCCGGACCAGGCCGAGGCCGGCTTCAATACGCGACAGTGGACCCGAGACGTTCAAAGCCTCCTCCGCCGCCGGCGTTAAAAGCCGCGCAGAGCATGACGGGGCTAGAGGCTGTCGACGATGCTGGTGGTATCTACAGGAAGAAAGGACATCTGAACGAGCGCGCTTTCTCGTACAGCATCCGACAGGAGCATCGGAGCAGATCGCATGGATCTCTCGCCAACCTGAAGTTTGCAGCTCCACCCGAGGTTAGTACAGCTAGAATATCTAACTTTTGCCCTAACAACTGAATTCACGACAAAAATTTATCGTGTTCACGTAATTATAAATAAAGAACGCATAAACGCGTGTTTTCAACGTATAAGACCGGGCGCGGCGAGGAAGGCTCTTTAAGGTCCGCATTCCACAACAACCGGTATTGGCAGCAGTCGGGATTCGAACCCAGCTGTTACCAGTTCGTTTTCCGGCTCACTTTTTAACCAACCGCGGAGATGTTGCGAAGGATTATGTTTCTCGACTGTTTCGCAGTTCAATGGGTTGAGGAAGGTTTAATTCTTGAGGAAGGTTTTTAGGCTATTAAACATAACGCTACGATCCTTAGGGAGTAGGGAAAAGCGCGTGAAATAACATACAACTCAGTATATAATAGAATATTATTTATTGCACACCAAAAACGATTGTCAAGTACAAGATATAAATCATGAAATGGTACAATGGGCGGTCTTATCGCTAAAAGCGATCTCTTACAGACAACCTTTGGATGGACTCAAGAGAAAGGTAAGGCGATATCTAGGTAGTCTAGCGTACATAAAATAAACTAAACACTTACATTAAATCATACTCAAATAAGAATAATATAAATAAACAATATACGTCACATAGATAATTGATAATAATATATATATAAACTTGACCTTTTTTTAATTATTATAAAATGGGTGTCTTAAGGACGAGAGTGAATAGGTATCTTCTAGGCAAGCGCGCTCCATCGTAGACCACTTCGATTCTTAACATCAGGCAAGTTTTGGTCTAGCGTAAGCCTATCTGTGATAAAAAAAAAAAATATAAATAACTTTATTATTATCATCAGTATAAACATTGTACATTATTTGATTACAAAAATGGTTTGTGTACTCTTTGGTCTAAAAAACAAGTCGGATGAGATACTGTAATTCTAGCTAGGTCAATGTATAATCTGTATTAGATTGAAGAAATTTTTTATTATATTTAAGGAGAAATCGTAAGGCAAAGGGTCAAAATAAAAGTAACACTTCAGCTTTCTCCATATACTCGTAGTTATGTGATTGCGTTTACAAAGGGCGGCAGTCTTCCGAGGTATTACGTCATCGAGCCATGCCATGCCATGACATACCTACACAAGGTATGTCATTATCGCCACAAGACTGATTACATACCTACTTATATAATTTGTTGGATTTCCAGTCTTCGTTACTTCAAATCCGTGGAAATTTCCCTAAATCTGGATACCCACAACCTACAAGAAACTTATGCGCCGAATTTCAAGTTTATGATAAGCTGATTATTCATATAATACATGTAGGGATTTCCATAATTTTCGTTTTCATGTTATGAACACGGTTGCTCACGGTTGCACACACCACGGTTGAGAACACCTCTGCCTAATCCTTCAGGGAATACAGGTCTGTAGCGGCATGTAAATAAAGATGTTTTAAAATCAATCAAGTAGTACAGTCACCAGCAGGTCAAGGTATACAAAACTGTGAAATTTCTCCAAATGATTTTAAACCTTAAATTGTTGGATATAAAGTTCAAAATCAACTTAGAAAAATTGACATTTTGTGGTTACTGGCTGTGCTGGCCATCGTATAATAGTTGCAATACCGGTATCGTAAATACAACTTGTAACATACAAAATGTGTTCAGTTCATTGATGAGTATTTACGAAATGTATCGTCCAAGACCAATGACAGACATTTATGTAGTAAACAAGTTTGTGTCTTTGTTGGTTTAGCAATGTTGACGATTGGTAGAAACAGCTCGAAAGAATAATAAACGGTGGTATCCTAATGGCTAGGGCGTCAGACTTGCGATCATGTGGTTGCCGGTTCGAAACTCACCCATTGCACTACCGACGTGAACCCACTCGTAATACAAGCATTTTAGCTTAGCACGAGGGGTTAACAAGAATACTAGTAATGTGTGACTCACATTGCTAGTAAGCTTTTTTTTTAAGTTTGTGTCTATGATGTTTAGCAATTTTGACGATTGCAGAAACAGCTCGAAGGCAGAAATCTGATGAAAACTGTTTTCCTGTTTTGCGAATGCGAACTGTGTCTATTAAGCACACCTCTGCCTAACCCTTTGGGGAATAGCGTTATGATACGTATGTAACTGCTTGTGCTATAGCCTAGATTTCCTATGGCTATTCTTGTGCGTAGCAACAAACACCGCTAGCGACCGCCCCACTTCGCTATGTCGGTCATAGTTCATACAACAAAGTTGTATGTAATGTATGGCTGTATGCATGAATGCATAGTGTATTGCACAACTGATGTGTGAAATACCAAGTCAAAGGTCGATATCTCATGCGTATAATGTTATTTAATGATTCCTTTGTAATTGGGATGCGGAGGTCAGACGGAGGTTTCACTGTGAAATAATGTGATATGTAAGCGTCTTATAAGTACTGGATGCAGACAAAGATTACAGTATTATGTGACTGCCCAACTGCTAAGCAAAAGCCTTCTTGGCCTCCTCACGGCTTAAGGCCTCCCAAATAAAAAACGGACTTGCGATCATGTGGTTGCCGGTTCGAAACCCACCTATTGCACTACCGACGTGAATCCATTCGTAACACAAGCATTTAGCTTAACACGAGGGGTTAACAAGAATACTAGTAATGTGCGACCCGCATTGCTAGTAAACTTTGGTCGACCCGCGTCGTCTTACGCGATAAAGCCTCCAGTTGTAGTAAGTTTACGTCTACAATTCGATATCATTATGTGATAAGCATATATACACGACCAATTTTGCTTTATTTTAGCAAATTTCGGAGTAAAGTTCAGGAATTTGTTGTTCAAAAGCACATTATAATTTATTTTCATGACACTGTATCATCGATTAGAACTGTTTTTCACTACATAGTATAAAACAAAGTCGCTTTCTCCGTCCCTATGTCCCTTTGTATGCTTAAATCTTTGAAACTACGCAACGGATTTTGATGCGGTTTTTTTTTAATAGATAGAGTGATTCAAGAGGAAGGTTTATATGTATAATACATACATATTTTAGTACAGAAAAGCCAATAAACAACGCGGGCGAAGCCGTGGGCGGAAAGCTAGTTTTGTTATAAAATGAAAAATAGCATACGTCTGGTAGTAAGCAGAAACCGTAGCAAAACACTGGTATCACATGCTGTGGTATTAGCCTTCAAACCAAAACGTTACCACATTATTGTTCAGCGGCAGAATATCTGACATTGACATCTGACATCATCAACCATATTGACCCACTGCTGGGCTGACAGTTCAGTTCTGACTGCTGAGAGTTCACCACGTTAGCCTACTGCGGGTTGGCAGACTACACACGTCGTTAAGAAAATCTGTTAAGCCTGCAGGTTGCCTCACAACGTTGCCCTTCTCCGTTTGAAGCGAGTGATAATTAATTTTATTAATACGCACATGATTACGAAAAGTCAGAGGTGCGTGTCCTGGATTCGAACTCAAAACAGTCCAATGGGGTGTCCATGGAGTTTCTTGCCGGATTCTTCTCCATAAGATCAACTTCTTGGAACCGTGCAACGAGAGTTAATAACGTTTCATAAACGCTTGTAAAAGCTTATCTATACTTCTATACTTATATTATAAAGCTGAAGAGTTTGTTTGTTTGTTTGTTTGCTTGAACGCGCTAATCTCAGGAACTACGGGTGCGATTTAAAAAAATATTTCAGCCCATTTATCAAGGAAGGCTATAGGCTATAATTATATCATCACGCTAAGAGCAATAGGAGCGGAGCATAAATGAAAAATTTTGTAAAAACGGGAAAAATTTAAATGCAGAAAAGCCGAGAAACCACGCGGGCGAAGCCGTGGGCGAAAGCTAGTTTGAAATAAAAACATTTGATTTGATTTGAATGGTCATATCGCTAGGCTATCACTGCTTATAAGAGTCGACATAACATGTTTAAAAAAAAAAAAATGCCTTTTGGTATAGACTGCTGTTTCTCTAGTCGTAAAAGCACAATGTTTCCGACGCGCAGTAGTCGCGAGCACAACTCGCGTGTCGCAACAGTTCCATGCCGTAACATCGATTAGTCGTCAGCAGTCAAACCAGTTGCGTTACGACTTGTCTTAAAGCTATGGTAGTTTATTGAACTATATTATATATAGTTGGAAACTTGTGAGGTGGACTGGAAGCCTGGTAATTGCCGGTTATAAAATATAAGCCTCTGAGAAGGGCACAGGCTAGCGTGTCTCAATAATAAAAATAATGTCGTCTTAAACAGTTGCAAAAGTCGGTTTTATAATTATTTGTTAAAAGTTACTTTATGTAAAAATTGTTTGTGATCTCGTCTTCTGCAATTTTGAATGTTTTTTTATTTTTGTTTGTTGATTACCCATTCAGATTTTAGATTTATACCCTTTGAAACAAAAACATAATTTTCAAAATCTGTTCAGGCGAGTTGCTTCTTCGAGTAATCGGTGAACATACAAATATATTGAGATTTCCGAATTGAGAACCTCCTCTTTTTTGAAGTCGAGTTAAAAGGATGCGAGTGGAACAACTAGTACCTATAAAACTATTATGCAGCTGATGTAATAACGCAAGTATTCTAAAGTTATTTAAAGTTAGGAACCTTCGCATCGCAAGACGGTATATAATTATAATGTATGAACTCATCACGATCGCCGAGACGTGATAAAAAAGATTACCTGAAGGTATGACGGCGGGCGCAAAGTTATTACCAATGAATACTTATCTAGATAATATAATAATATATGAGAATTTATAGCTAAACAACGGGTGTACTTTTGTACACCAACAGGTCATCGATCATAGTTTGTTAGATACCTTGAAATAAGAGGAATTGGTACACAGATTTTTCTAGCAAAAGACTCGATAGTTACGAGAGATATCATCATCATCCACAGCCTGAGTTCACCCACTGCTGGGTATATGCCTCCCCAAGTTTGTGCCATCCACCACGGTCCCGTGCCACTCTCATCCAAGTACGCTCAACGACGTAAGTTATGTCGTCGACCCATCTTGCTGCTGGACGTTCGATTAGGAGATTAGGACCCCTTAAATTCTGATCCGAGATCTGTGCCCAACAGTGGGACAGTAAATGGGTTGATGATGTTCTTACCCCCATTTTTTATTACCACACCGATCAATAAGGTAATTTTTAGGCTACCAGCAACCTTAGTAATTGTTGAACATTTTAGAGCTGGGCAATGGTATTTTTATACAAAATAAAAAAATGACAAGATGGGTTTTCAATGTGTGCTTCTATACTCGTTGAAGTCTTTTGTATGAAAGGCACAATTTTGAATACTTGAGGCAGAAATCAGTATACCATTTGGCACAATTTCAATCTACATATCAATCAAATTGATAAATCAACGTTTAATAATATACGCGTTGAAGTCTTCTGTACGGAAGGTACAGATACTATAATACCTATTATACCAGCCTAAGTTATGCTAGCATCCCATTTGGCACAAAATCGTGACACGAAACGGATGCAATGACTTGTGCAACTTTTAATAATAGGACAGGATGCACACGCTTACTAAAAATTATCGTTGAAACAATTTTATATAGTTCCGTTAGAAGTCTATTTGTATTTTTTTTTCTTTTTGTTTAGCAAACGGAATGGGATTTCCCGTGAGTCGTAGGTACACAATAAAAACTAGGCCCTGAATAAACATATTTTCTGAGGCCGTGACCAGTCTTACGATTTCGAAATCCTCTCGTGCCTTGGAGAGCACGTTAAACTGTCTGCCCCGATTGTCATACGAACACCTAATTATGACAATTGTTAGTGTAATCGATCGCCCGAAAAGCAGCACCCAATTCGGTGTTGCCCAGAAATTAGCTCGCGGAGGCTTGATAACAGTCGTTTCATTTTTCTACATATAGTTAAACTGAGAGCCAAACCAAAAAAAGCCTAGTGAGGATGATCTCTTGCTTAATCTACTTACACATCAAGCAAAAAGCGTGAACATAAGGGAAATAACTCAATCAACTAACATTTTACATAAACACAGTTACACTGCACTACTTCAGTTAAAGGCCATAGTTAAGCGTGAGACCTTATTGTCAACTTTACAAGCTTACAGCATCACTTACACAAAGGAAAATAAACTCTAAGACGTAGTGATAGGGATTATGTGGAGTGTATGTGTAATGTGGTGTGCGGTCTCCCACGCTGACGGACGGACGGTCAATGTTCTTACACCGTATTTTTTATACTGGATGCCGGTTGAGGAGGGTTATTGAAAATATAATGTAGCAATTTATTGTATGGCTTATATGGGCGTAGACAATAGCCATAATATTCTATAGCATCATGCCTGTATTCTTGAAGAATTATTAGTCGGGATTAGAATTAAAAGGTTCAATGTCATCCTAAAAATAAAGAAGCTTGTGTCCATTCAAAGGTTGCCTGCAAGAAATCGCAGAACGTGATAAGGCCGCTCATTGTACTCGTATGTCATCAAATTCAAAACAGTATATTTATTTATTATACACGGTGTACAATAAAGCATAAATAAATAAGCTTTGTGGAAGAATACACATCATTATTATTATTATTTGTTCCTTTTGATTTTCACGACATGCCTTCCGTAAGGAAGACATCCGGTCCTTTGAAAGACTTGCGCGGAGACACAGGTTCAACAGGTCCTTCGTCCGCGTGGAATATGTTTTTCCAATCCTGTGGGAATAGCCCAAAATGGCGTTATAAATTTAAGCATATATAATATATATGTTATTCTGATGTATAAACAATAATACTGTAAAGGCTTATCAAAATCCGTTCAGTATTTTTTGTAACGTAACGAGTAAAGAGTAACAAACATCCATCCCTCTATCCATCCTCCCAAACTTTCACATTAATAATATTAGTGGGATAGTAGAAAGTAGGATAGTAATCCTACTTCCAACTAGTAGGAAGTAGGGAGTACAAAGGATAGTAGGAAGTAGGATAGTACAAAGGATAGTAGGAAGTAGGATAGTAGGATTAGTAGGATTTTTACTGCATTACCTACCTTTAGTCCGGTAAAAGCATGTACCTACTCCATAATTATCACTTTCGCTATTATTTCATCATAGATCTCGCGTATCTGGATGCTATTACCGATGCACTATTACAGGCGATAATTGTTAGCTAGCCGTCTCGAGCCACTGAGCTAAACGAAGATGGAGTAATCAGTATGCTCATCTCAATTACGGAATAAACGTGTTTATAATCAGCTGCTTCGGCTTATCATGCTCTAAGATATAATTGTGGTAAGGTATTGTTGTTTTTCTATAAGATTAGTCTATCTTTTTGCATTTTTTTATGTATTTTCCATGCTAAGATTATAGTTTTTTTTTCTAGACCATTTCGTCCCACTGCTGGGCAAAGGCCTCCCTTTCCTCTTTCCAAGCAGACCTGTCCAAAGTTCATTGCGCCACCTCCGTCTGGGCCGACCGTGCTGTCGCTTCGCTCCGTGTGGGATCCAATTTGTATTGCCCACTGTTGGTGTGGCATGCAGCAAACGTGCCCAAAAGTTATTTTAATGAAGGAGAAATTCTGTGGGCAGGATATAAACCTGAGTCTTTTGGTTAGATACACCAGATTCTATGACCACTAAATACTGCGTAGTCTGCTGTTCAAATCACTCGACTATTTCGTTTGAGATTTGAGTTATTTCAAATTAGACTTTTTTATACAAAACACACTCACGCCTTTTTCCCTAATAGGCAGAAACTCAAAACCGCCACTTGCTACGGTTGTTACATACCTCTTTCACTTCTTCCACATTCATACATCTTGTCATAGAGGCGCGCCGGTTGCGAGTACTACGCATCTTATCTTTTTGAAGAATCCCAATTATGTATTTGAATTTTTAAACGTTCTGAAGCGGAAGCAAAATTCGCCATCAGGCAGGGTTCGAACTTGCCTCCTAGGGCGACCTAGAAGAGGTCGGCCTAAAAGGACATACACCGATCTTATCGATAAGGTCCTCCAAAAAGGTCAGGAACGTAGAACTCGCAACAGGCGCCCGTGTATGAATGCGGAAGAAGCTAAAGAGATACCTATGGAAGAGTCATAGCAAGTGGCGGTCTATAGTTTTTGCCTACCCCTGTCGGAAAAAAGGCGTGAGTATTTAATCTAGCCATTTAATTTATTTAAACAAAATAGGTCATTGTTCATACATAATCGTTTGCAAGTAGAGTTATTAGCTATTTAACAAGCTATTGTTTTTCACTCGGTCCCGCTCGGCTGGTTCAGGGTAATAGTCGAGTGCCAAGATAAACAATACACAAACAGAATGTTTTGTTTTATATATTGATCGTTTCCGAGTTTTGCAATAAGCTATAAATCAAATGATTGATGAAACAAAAACTTGCTAGTTTTATTCTATTTTGTGGGCATAAAACCTAAAAAATCTTACCATCACGTCTGTATTCCCCATTGGTGTACTAATGTACACCCACACTACGCTGGTATGTTAGGTGCCATGTAACAGGGGACGGCCCCTTTTGCTATTAACCAGGCATAAAGCCAGACTCCAACTGATTCTAAAATTTCATAGAAAGACTCAATAAAACTTTACTCAACCTGGGAGTCAAACCCAGGATCATACTTCAGAGGTGGTCCCGTTGAAATTTTATCGAATTTTAAAAATATCAACAAATATCTAATAATTGTTTACATCGATGATATTATAGTTTACTCCGAAACATCAATGTCTCATTGGAGCAGTGCGTTAAGTTGGCTTACAAGTACTTATAAACAAAACTTTCCACTAAAAATTAAAAAGTAAAATTACTTTTAACAAAAAAGTAAAACCGCCTTAAAAAAATGATAAAATAATTTTGTCTAAAACAGTTTCGGAAGTCAGTGGCGAAAACAAAACAACCACTCAAATAGAAGTCACCGACTTCCCAAACTGTTTTAGACAAAATTATTTTATTTTATTTTTTTGTAACCTCCTCCCTTTTCTGTTTACTTTTTCTTTTCATAGCTCCACTGGGATAATCTCTTAATTTTTCATTATACGTCGATTATTGCGGGATTAAGTGACATTGTGGATATTTTAAAAAATTTTGCTTACACACGTTGGGGGCCCCCTGTAGCCCGGGGCCCCGTATCATTGATACGGCTGATATGGCGGCTACGCTGCTGGATTCGTGACACTAGCCACGACCATGACAGGCTATCCAAAACAATCACCGGATCCCATCAAGGGGCGAAGCTGAGAGCAATCTTTTACAGACAAGCTTTGTTTGGACTTAAGATGTGAAATGTTAAATTGTTTATTTCTGCAAATACATCTTTTAAAGACACAAGACACAAGGCATTATTTTTCATTTTTAAACTAAGTAACAAACAAAAAAACAATCATTAAAATCTATCCACCATTGGCGGCGATATTGCGTCATCATCATCATCATCATCATCAACCCATTACATTGTCCCACTGCTGGGAACGGGTCTTCTCTCAGAACGAGATTGCGTAACAAACATAAAAAAAAACTACAAACAGACGAATTGAGAACTTCCTTCTTTTTGAAGTCGGTTGAAAATGCCCCCTTTCATTTGCCCCCCCCCAAACTAATTTTGATATAGGACCCCTCCAAGGCTCGCTACGCCACTGCACGAATTCCTTGGCCACGACTATAGAGAAGGCAATGCTGAATACTCCACGTATTCAGCATAGGAGACGCTACATAAGAACACCCCACAAATAAGCCTTGAAACCTATTATGTCGTCGAGTCACAACAGCAAAGTAAGATTTTAAAAATACTTAAAGAAACGTTACTTAAGTGCTATATTTTCACGCCTAAATTTCAAATTTGACGTCAAGACTTAACTTTCCTCATCTATCAGATTGCGAATAAGGCCCACAATTAATAGTAATTTGTTCAACAAAATAGCGGTTATAATGTTCAAGATAGGAATGTTAATAGCTCGTTTCCTTTAGTAGTAATAGCGTAGGCTTGTTCGTGAATAGTTTCCTAATATTTATAACCTAGTACTTATTAACACTTAGAATTTCATTGATTTGACTGCCCCGTTAGTCTAGTGGTCCCAATCACGACTGCTACGATAGAGGTATTGGGATCGATCCCCAGGTCGAGCAAAGTGTTATCGGGTTTTTCTATGAAATTCTCATTAGCGGCTCCGAGACTGGATTTGTGCCCGGTGAATGGCAATAGGCTCGCCCCCTATTACATGGGACCCAAACATACCGGCGAACTGTGGGTGTACATTAAGTACCTACACCTCTGCCTAACCCTTCAGGGAATAGAGGCGTGATGGTATGTTCTGAAATGTCTTCGTTGACATCTTTCTTCTTGAAAAAGAGATTTTGTGGGCGTGATGATAAAGTAATAAAAATTTCTCTTCGAAATCATATGCGGCTCCAAAAGCTAACGCCTTGGCTATAAAAAATCAAGTTTAAAAAAGTAATGGCCGACAATAAGACCTTGTCACACGACATTAATCTGTTAAATCAAAGGTTGCCACCGTACTGTTACACCTATTAGAGTATTATGGGCTATAAACATGCTGTAGCATGTCATTATAGCGAGTCTGTTCTATAAAGCAAATGTGCGTATCTTTCGTGCCTCAATTAATGATAACGGAATGTCGCGCTAATAGTTAAATAGGGTTGGCTCCATTGGCGGCGTAAGTTTGTTCATAATAACTCTGCTCTTCTGAAGTTAGCCGTTCCGAATTACCGCGCTGGTAAAATCGCTTTATAAATTAAGAAAAACACTTAATTTATAAAGCGATTTTACCAGCGCGGTCATCATAAATACCGATATTAGTAAAGAAAATAATCACAAATGTAAAACATATACGATCCCAATTGTCTTGACACTGACTCTTTCTATTAAAAATTACAACTGCTAAACCACTTGCCGACAACTTCAGACAAGCTTACTTATTTCGAACAAATTGTTATTTAATTTAATATTTGCAAAACCAACAGCTAACAATAAGTTACTTATACATATAACCCAAGATACAGAAAGCAAATTTAAAAAAGAAATTATTTAATGTAAACTTATTTGTGAACATACCTACATAGCTGATGCTACTCTAAACAGCGTAGGTATATAGATAAGAAACACTTAATTTAAAAATTATAATTAGTTTTAACATAACATACATACCATCACGCCTGTATTCCCCGAAGGGTTAGGCAGAGGTGCACTTAATGTACACCCACAGTTCGCCGGTATGTTTGGGTCCCATGTAATAGGGGGCGAGCCTATTGCCATTCACCGGGCACAAATCCAGACTCCGAGCTGCTACTGAGAATTTCATAGAAAACTCAATAACACTTTGCTCGACCTGGGGATCGAACCCAAGACCTCTAGCGTAGCAGTCGCGATTGGGACCACTAGACCAACGAGGCAGTCATTAGTTTTAATGATTATAATATTATATAATTTATAAATATAACTACTCTATTTAATTGCCATTAACCGGTCACCGATTAATCTGTGCTGTTTATGAGAATTTCATAAAAAAAATAGTGCTCGATTAGGGAACGGAATCCAGGATCCCACTAGATTATTGAGGCAGTAAGGTACCTAAATGTAATTAACCAACAACGCAAAACGGTGAAGGAAAACATCGTAACGAAATCGGCATGTCCTAGATCCAAAAATTCGAAGACATGTGACATGTACCAACTCGCACTGGATCCGCGTGGTGGATTAGGAACGTTATAGGCCGATTATGCATGAAAACTTTTAGATATTTTGTTTATATCTGCATTCCATCATACAGTATAGAGTCTATGTCATCAGTCTATTAGTATGGACTGTTGATACTCGAGCCATGAAAGTGGAACAAATAAATTCACTTTCTGAAGTTACATTAAGATACAACATAATTCTAGTTTTTTTTCATAACAAGATGAATCCTTCTAATAGCAAAATTTACTGTTATAGAATAACTAGAGCTGCTCGCGGCTTCGCCTGTGTATATTTTTTTTTATTTCTGTATTGTGGCTGTAATGTCACTGCGAGCGCAGTCGGTCTATTGTGATCGCCACTTTTTTAATTTAGAGTTCACCGCTAAACCCTGCGGCTGCTATAAACTGCAGGATTTTCTTAGGGGTGAGCTCCCTTATTTCATCTGGGGTTAAGACGTGTTCCCCCAGATGTGCATTGCGCTTGTGTATCTAATAATATGTTAATCTGGAATATTTTAGCTTTATTAGAAAGCTACAAAATAAAAGGTAAAATAATTATTACAAAATAAAAGGTAAAATAATTATTAAAATCGGTTCAATCGTTTCAAAGCTTGTATCTATAACAAACAAACAAATCTTTCCTCTTCATACTAAAAATATAACAAACAAAATTACTTTCGGTCTGTTTGTTATATTTTTACGCCTAAACCGCTTAACCAACTTTGATGAGATTTGTTTGTAGAGATAGATTGGACTTCAGTGAATTTGGGCTGTATATTTTGCAATATTTTTAATATAATTTAATACCCTTGTTTTAATTTAATATTTGTATGTCAAAATTGAAAAGACAGCCCACTATTTAGTTCTTAAGATCCATCTATCATCTATCCTATGTTTCACAAATAAATTTATTTGATTTGATTTGATTAAGGCTGAAACTAGATATTTTAGTAGGTTTTCTGTTTACAAATTTTGAAAATCAAAAATATTTTTCTGATACAAAAAATCACGATAAGATTTTGAGTTTTTATGGAAGAACTTTTCTACCTACTATTACCGACATTATGTATGCCATTAAAAAAAACTGTTTTTAAACATACACACAGTTATTTTTCTCTGTATTCATAAATGAAATCCATCTTTATTAGGTAGGCAGTAGGTATATTTTGACGTGTATTAATTACTGTAATTGGTTTTAGTTCTTTGCTACACATATATAAAGTAATATAATAAAAATATACAATTAACACAGTGCGTGCTTGCACCGTTACTTGAAACTGATTTTTAAATATTATTGAGAAACTTTTTGGAAATTCGCGCGTCATCATGTTTGTTCACAAATTAGCTTTCCGCTCGCGGTTTTGCCCGCGTGGACTATTACGTTTCTTGTAATTTTATGGGATAATATATAGCCTATGTCACTCAGGAATAATGTAGCTTTCTATTGGTGAAAGAATTTTTCAGGCACAGAAGTTTCACAGCCTATTCAACGCAAACAAACGGCGGTAGCCTAATGGTTAGGGCGTTGGACTTGCGATCATATGGTCGCCGGTTTCATACCCACCCATTGCACTACCGACGTAAACCCACTCGTAACACAAGCATTTAGCTTAGCACGAGTTAACAGGTTCCTTCGGCCCCTTCCTTCACCTTTTCTCCTTCCCCTCCCTTTCCCTAAATAGGCTCGGCAACGCAACTGCAACTCCTTTGATTTTGCAGATGTCCATGGGCGGCGATGACTACTTACCATCAGGTAGCTCGCCTGCTCGTTTGCCGAAGAATACTAGTAATATGTGACCCACATTGCTAGAAACAAAAAACAAACAATCAAATCTTTCCTCTTTACAAAATTAGTTTAGATAACAACTGCCTCGTTGGTCTAATGGTCCCAATCGCGACTGCTACGCTAGAGGTATTGGGTTCGATCCCCAGGTCGAGCAAAGTGTTATTAAGTTTTTCTATGAAATTCTTAGTAGCAGCTCGGAGTCTGGATTTGTGCCCGGTGAATGGCAATAGGCTCGCCCCCTATTACATGGGACCCAAACATACCGGCGAACTGTGGGTGTACATTAAGTACACCTCTGCCTAACCCTTCGGGGAATACAGGCGTGATGGTATGTTATGTTATGTTTAGATAACAAATAGTCAAATCGGTGCAGCTGTTCTTGCGTGAATGGATGCATGTTGACAACCCTAGCAGTGAGGCCAATCAATCTAGCGGTGTGGCGGCCACAGTCTGTGACCCGCATTGTTTCACAGCTCACTTCACAATGATTATCATTATGATTTCCTCGAGCTGTCTAGGCTGGGAATCTGTTAGTGTGTCAGGTCGGTGGTTGTGTTATGACTCATTTGTAAATGAAAAAAAAAAAAAAAACGATGTATTATCATAATTATTCGAAATACAGGTACCTTCTAGTTACAGATGCTAAATCTTATGTGAACATAATACTGTATATTTTACAATAACATTTACATGTATCTATTTCAATTTATTTGATTAATTATATTAAAAAAACAAAGTGGTATTGGGAAACAATGTTACTCCATTGATATCATGGCGTTCCACCGGCGCTGATACTTATTCGCACCAGCAAGGGTTGCGAGTTCGATTCTCTCACGGTCCTAAATCTTGTGAGGCCTACATTACATTATTCAGAATATCGATCATAGAGCATCTGGAATATATTTCTAAACGAATTCACGACACAAAAGAACTTTCTCTTCTTTCTTTCTTTTGGTTAACTCTCTGGGGACCACGCCCAGCAGTGGGAAAACAAGCTAAAGGTAGTCGGGTCAGCGTATTTGAGACGGTTCTTCAGATTATAGTGATAATAAAAATAAAATTGTGATAGTCTACATTCTTAGATTAATAATCCGATTTAAATAATATCTTTTTATTGTGAGATTATATATACGAAAAAAAATGCGGTCCACCAAATCTTGTTGGCCGTAGAGACATAAAACTGTATTATAATAATATAATTATGCAATTTGTCCTTGATTTCACATTCTTGACTTTGAACTCATGATCTTAGTTATACCATCCTACAATTTAGATAAGTTATTTATGTATATCAGCTTTGAAGACTTATTATTTATTCGTAGGTTTTGAATAAATGATTCTTCTTTGAATTTGTATATACAACGTTAGTTTTTGTTGACCCGAATGCCGAAAGCGGTTTGTTCAGAATCAGTAACCTGTTTTTAGCCTATTTTTACATTTAAAAATTATTCAAGATGGACACCCATTTTTATTGTGAAAATCGGCGCAAGCAACACCGAACGGGGAGGTCAATCACTCGTCTGTGCCACCCGGCGCCCTTAGCTCTTCATACACACCGCGCAAATGAGATAAAGTAGGTAAATTGGGACAAACTTATGAGCTTACCGCGTGAGTTTTAATCATGTTTTTTTATCCTATTGCCATTAACCGGAATTTCATAGATAAAACCAATAATACTTTGCTCGATCTGAGGATCAACACAATACCTCCTAATGAGGCAGTCTTGTAGAAATATATATATCTACAATTTGTAAAAGTGAAGGAAGGAAAACTAGTTTTGTAATGATCGTCAAGTTGTTTAGGATTTCCTACTAGACAGATGATTGTCCAAACATTGGAAAGTTGTTACCGACCGTGTCCAAATGGCTGCAATATATTTATTTATGACGTACATAACAGCTCACCATTAAGTTTTATGATTATTTGAAATAATATGGTATGACATGCTTTTCACAAATTTTATTTAAGTTTACGTTAGTTCGACAGAATAATTTTTGTCTCAAAGACGTCAAACGCCTCTTTTTGCAACATATAGGTACACCATCATTAAGTAGACTATTGTGAGGAACTGTGGGTGTACATTGCTTAGTACAGGAATGGTTTAGTAGAGGCCTAATTCTTCGGGGAACAACACAAGTAAAAATCTTTTCTACATTTTCTTTATGGCGAGGAATATTTGACCCCTATTCGCGTTTTCGTCTTTTGCATTTAAATATTTAACATAAGTAATAAGTACTAACTTGTTAAACTTACTTTGTTTTTAACAAAAATTCAATGTGCTATTAATTACATTAATCAAAATTGACTAGGTACCTACTTGAAATAAGTATCACTGTTTGGTTTCACTGCCTCATTCGTCTTTTGTTTTTGTGAAGTTCTGCAGGACAAAAGCCCTACCTTGCTTCCACTCCTCAAGGTAACTCCAATCTTTCTTATTCGTTCGTTCATCTCAAACCGAGCCTCCCGCGTCGTCTAACGCCTTGCGAACTCCACTCTGTGGCAAGGTTAGCCTTCTAATCGTCCGACATGCGATATTCGTGTCCGGCTCACAGACACAAGACAATATACCTATTTATTTAGTATTTTTTTATTTCTAGACAGCGCCGGCGTTACCTAACTAATTTGAGACGAAACGCCGAAACAAATTCAGAGGTCAAGGTCTGTTTTAAAGTTTAGATTGAGACAGTATGAATCATGCAACAATGTAGGAAGGTTGCTTGAACATCCTTCAGTGGAGAACGCCCGTGTAGCTTGTTTTAGGGGATAAATCGGCAAACGAGCAGGCGAGCTATCTGATGGTAAGTAGTCATCGTCGCCCATGGACATCTGCAATACCAAAGAAGTTGCGTTGCCGAGCCTATTTAAGGAAATGGGAGAGGAAGCAGAAACGGTGAAGGGGACGGAGGGTGGAATTGAGCCTTCGGCGCTCCACAGTCACCGTACGAAACACAACAGTATGCATACTGCTACTTGACGTCGATATTCTGTGGGAGGGTAGTACTTCCCCGGTCGTGCGACCCATTCATGTTGGCATGTAGTCATGCCAGCGAGACACTACTACAACAGCTTTGAGCAGACCGGTCTAAACTGATCTTGTTAAAGCAACCAAGATATCAGTCACAATTGTCGACTCTATATTGGGTATAATACTGTCTAAGATTGTCATGCCACAACTGCTGTCACCATTTGAGTTATCTGCCGTGAAGATAAGGTAACAACACGGTCACGTTCCGTCACTTTCTCGCTAACGGGACTCGAACCCGCTGTTCTGAAAACCGCAGCGCTAAAAACTGATTGCGTGGCGTTGCTAAGTGAGACAAACTTACTGTACTTATTATTGAATTTGTTAGGTAATATTGTTAGATTGTTCAGCATTGGTTCGGAAAAGCCATACTGATGTGACAATTGAGATGCCACGTCAAAGGAGGCACAGCTAATTTCGATGTGATAAATTGTATATATCATATCTACAATAGTCGTCTAGTGGCCCTAAGCGCGACTGCTACACTAGAGGTCCTGGGTTCGATCCCCAGGTCGAGCAAAGTGTTATAGTGGTTTTCTATGAAATTCTAAGTAGCAGCTCGAAGTCTGGATTTGCAGCCTGCAATTTGACAAGTAACAATGACAACAAACAGTTTTTGACAAGTAACACGCACACTGCGTTCAGAAGCGCATTTGTTGCATAAAAGACCTTTTTTTTAATGTTGTTTTGTTAACTACACTCTTAAATAAAAAAAAAAAAATTACTTCACTATGTTCATCAAGACATTACTTATTTATAAATTGACATTGCTATTTAAAATTAAACTCTGCGAACATTGTAATTAAGTTTAGTTTCCTAGATCTGCCTCGTTATCTGTGCGAGCGCATAGACGAGTGGTTCGCGCATGCGTAGTTGCGCAACCGCTTTGGTATGCGCTACATACGTGTGATAGATACAAGTATTATAATAGGTATCATTTATGTACTATTCTAGGTATATATACTAGCTGACCCGGCAAATGTTGTTCGCCATACTAAAATCGCGATTAAAAAATGAAGTAGGAGGGTGAAGAAAAGCCTACGACCTATTCTCAGACATACCAAATATACACAACAATAATCATAAAAATCAGTCACGCCGTTACGGAGGAGTTCCATAACAAACACTATGACACGAGATCTTTATATATTACATTAAAATTGTGATAGGATGATCTCTGTAAATATGAAATATACAAGAAAACATTATATAAGGGGTCTTTACAGCAATAGAATCCAAAACGATAATGATTTTTAGAATTTTCGTTTGTTTGTCTATCTATTTGTTTGTATCTAAGCCCATCAATTAAAAACTACTGCACGAAATTAGATGCGATTTTCACAGTTGTTGCCGGAGTTCATTTCTTAAAATCTGATGCATATTTGGACTTGATAAGCCAAGTTTTCTTCAGATAACATTCCAGTGTGCCGTGATTCTTCTTCTTCAAATGTTTAAGTAAATCGATTTTGAAGTTTTGTACATACATATAATTATAGGAAACAGTTTTCAGTGTGGGAGAAAGTGATATACTCTTAAATCACAAAATTTCGGAAACAACGATTTGCCTAAACTGAATTGGAAACCAGAGTTTTAATTAATTGCATTTCTAAAACGTGTTTCTCTAACCTTAGTTTGGCATAAGCACGTTATTATACGGTATATTAACCGCGTTATTAATACCTAACTACCAACCAAGCTGATTAGCATGTATTATCGAAGATGGCTCGTTTCCTATCGATTATTGCAACAAGTTTCCGGGCTTTTATGAATAAATTGCTGTTTTAGCCAGTTTTGAATATTTGCTGTTTGGTAGGTTCCTAAGGGATAGTACTGTAGTGTAAGATTGTAATATAGCCTATTACTCCTTATATGCTGCCTCGTTAGTCTAGAAGTCTCCAGCGCGATTGCTACTCTAGAGGTCTTGGGTTCGAGTCCTAGGTTGAGCAAAGTGTTATTGAGTTCTTCTATGAAATTCTCTGTAGCAGCTCGGATCCTGGATACATACCATGACGCCTGTATTCCCCCAAGAGTTAGGTAGAGATGTACTAATGTATACTCACATTTCATCAGTATGTTTAGGTCCCTTGTAATACGGCGGGAGCCTATTGCCATTTCATCATCAACCCATTACATTGTCCCACAGCTGGGCACGGGTCTCCTCTCAATACGAGAGGGATTAGGCTATAGTCCGCCACGCTAGCCTACTGCGGGTTGGCAGACTCCACATGCCGTCAAGAAAATCTCTCAGGCATGCAGGTTTCCTCACGATGTTTTCCTTCACCGTTTAAGCGCGTGATAATTAATTATTAATACGCACATAACTTCGAAAAGTTAGAGGTGCGTGCCTTGGATTCGAACTCGAGACCTTTGACTTGGCAGTCCAATGGTCATATCACTAGGCTATCACTGCATTGCCATTTACCGGACACAAATTCAGACTCCGAGCTGCTACTGAGAATTTCATAGAAAAACCCAATAACACTGCTCGACCTGGGGTTGAACCCAGGATCTGTAGCGGAGCAGTCGCGCTTAGAACAAACGAACGCTTAGAACGAAGTCAGTCAGTAGTGTAAAAGTGTCCTTCACTTTTACACTACTGACTGACTTCGTTGAAAACTACTTAGTTTTGTAATGATCGTCAAGTTGTTTAGGATTTCCTACTAGAGACTCTACAATAAGTGTTTGTATGACAACGTCGATCGCCAGCTTAAAGTGCTTTCGATATCTTGCATAGTCTTAGTAGAGCTTTGGTTTTTAAGATTTCTTGATCCTTGATACTCAAGTATCAAGTCATGCTGGGTACGATAATGCTAATGTCACCTCACGCAGCTAGTCTAGGAATGCTGCGCCCAACTGTTCTGAATACAGCCTAGTACCATGAGCCAAGCTAATATCAACCTTATTATGTATGAAGATAAAATAGCTAGCAAAATTGGTTCGTAAGACTTTAGAAATAAGGGCTGTGTTTCAGAAACGAAGGCTACATATTCTTAAGCATTCGATTTCTTTTATATTTCCGTTATTTCATTCTAAGCTATGTTCATTGCCTTATTTTGATCCAAACAGTCTAGAAGCATTGTCAGTCATCCTACTGAAGAATAATAATAAACCTTATATCTATTTACTCAAGGTTGAACTTAGTAGGTATAATGTTTAGTATGTACTATGCACATTGAATGATGACGTAGACGTGATAGATGACCTTTGACGTAGTACAAAATTATTAATTCTTTTGTTTATGCCATCTTGTGATGGATGACTAGGCAAAATTCGATATCTGTTACTGTGACTTCTAGATATCTGTGACAAGTATGTACCTACCTGTGATAAAATACTAGCTGGTTTTTTGTTTAGCGGTGATTTTAAGCGTACAAAAACTAAGTCATAGATATGATCTGATTGATTGAATACGAAAACGAGCAAGTTAAGCTACCTGAGGTAAGGTCATCGCCGCCCATAGACATCTGCAAAACCAAAGGAGTTGCAGATGCGTTGCCGAGCCTGTTTAAGGAAAAGGGAGGAGAGGGGAGAAAGTGAGAAGGACGGGGACTGAGGGAGGAATTGGCGGAGGCCCAATTCCCCCCACAGTCCCCTTCCTGCGCTCCACAGTCTCCGTACGAAACGCAAAAGTATGAATACTGCTACTTGACTTGGATATTCTGTGGGAGGGTGGTACTTCCCCGGTCGTGCGGACCCATTCATACTGGCATGAAGACATGCCCGCGCGACACTACTACTACTAAACAATAATTGTTTAATCCAATCCGAGTGTGTATTTGCAGAGAAGTCAAAACCATTACGTTTGTATACCTTGAAAAAATCTAGAACGTGAAAAGAATGTCAATAGGCCGTTTCTATCAACAAATTTGTTATCTGTGTTATCAAAGCAGTTTTGAGCTGTGAGAGATTGCATTGAAACAATACTTCAAATCATAATAATTATGGTCATGAAAATGTTGCTCGTTACAACAAAGTTAATTTTGAACGTTATTTTATGAATAGTAACTCTTACTTCGCTGTAAACAGAAACCAGCCTTCCATGTAATATATAAATAACAAATATTATTCATAATCATCAGCCCATACTGAATGATATTTATTTCTGTAAATAGATCTTTTAAAGACACTTTTACAAGTCGATAAAAAAAAATAACTAGATGGCGCCGACATTTCCTATCTGACGACCTCTAAGAAGAAATGTCAAAACAAACTCGGAGAATCATGGTCTCTTTTAAAGTCCAGACAATAGTTATATCATATATATGCGAGTTTTACAATGTAGCGCAAAATCTGAACAGGCCTTTTGAAGAAAGTGCCATAACAGTTTTGAGTTGACCTGTCCTAACTGACGGCACGCATACATCAGTCATCGTGTAGCTCAACCATTTTTTAGTTAGCTCAACGATCCATACTCATCCACTGCTGTGTGTAGGCCTCTCTTAGTGAACGCCATAGAGCCCGATCTTGGGCGTTCCTCATCCAGTCACTGCCATCTGCTTCAGGAATGAAGGAAAGATTCGCAAGCTGAAGTGGAAATGGGCCGGCCACATCTGTCGGAGAACTGACAAACGCTGGAGCAAGCGAGTTCTCGAGTGGAGACCGCGTCTAGGCAAGCGTAGTATAGGGCGCCCGGCCAGATACAGTGACGATCTGCGGAAAATTTATTAAAGGAATTTATTTCCACTTATCATAATTTTCTTGAGATCAAGATCTCAGATCTCCTTTGTTCTTCAAAACATCTTTATCAGCCGTCATCTTATCACTTAGTTTCTTCCGTATCCGTCCCATTTTGTCTTTCATACAATCTTTCATTAGGCCTTTTCTAAATATTTGTTTGTTCGTCTCAAAGACGGATATTAAAAAATAATCGTTTCTGTATAAATTCTCAGATTAAATAAAAAGTTAAGATGGAACCTAACTAACATATGTGCGTGTAATTGTGTGTTGTACACCGTTAGGCGTAGTTTTAGCCGGCCTCATTTCTTTGTTCGCAAAGTTCCATCTTAACTTTTAATTTGATCTGAGTAGACATTCCTATAGCATTCATCCGATTGTAATAAAACATTAGTGAGTCGACTTTACGCACCCACGAAGGTACAACAAAAAAAAAGTTGAAAAAAGAACCGCATTGCATGCAACGCTTATTAAGTATAATTATTTCATATATTTCAATGTATCTTATCAATCATTGCAATGATCAATTAAAACTTAAGCATACAAATGTTACACCATTCTCATTTGCCAGTAGTTTCCGAAAAGTGGCGAGTAGGTAATTGTTGTTTTGCAACTCCTTGCTGCAAACTTGATGAGGTAACGTTTAAGGAGGATAGTTTCGGCCTGGGGCGAATTCAATTTTCTTTTTAATATTTTTTTTGCTGATTATGCGTAGGTACCTTATACAATTTTTTTTTAATATATGCGACACCAGAATATAATTTGTTCAGAATGAGTAACTGAATCGATTCCAATATTTTTCACAGCATGTCATATTTTGTCACAAAAATTAACACATTCTAGATACATGTCAGTAGATATTGCGATATCGACTGTTACGATTTATACACAACTACCTAAGTTAATGTTAATGTCGCAATTTTTTACTGCCATGCAATTATTTAGAGGTCTGGAGGCCTCGGGGCAACAAAGGAGTGAAGGCCCCCTGGCCCCAAATTATTTTCCAAATAAAATAGTCAATTTTATTTTTCCGAAGTCCCTATTGTGGGGGCCCCCGGTTGCCCTCCCCTAAATCCGGCCCTGCTGCCATGAACCTAGAATGTACTAACACGTACAATTTGCGAAAAACAAAAAATAAATAAATTTGACACCCAAAGTGAGCGATCCGCCTTAAGAAGATTATTTTTCAATTTTTTAAAATTTATTTTCTTGTACAGCGTCGTGTATTTAAAATCCTTGATGGATTACGTCGGAGATTCAAGTTTTTATACCTATTTAGCCTGTGGTGATGTCATAGATACTAGTATTTACATCTGTTTTTTAGCGCCGCCTTTGCAACCTTAAATATACACTCAGGTATTTCTAACCAAGATAATTAAATATTTATTTTTTTATTTTTTTGTAGTGGGAAAACCCTCATTGTTTAGTAGTAGCTAGAGGACCTGGGTTCGTTTCCTAGATCGAGCAAACTATTATTACGTTTTTATATAGAAATCTCAGTAGCAGCTTGGAGTTTAAAATTGTAGGTGTATATTAAATACATCTGCATTACAGTGGTGATGTAATAATTGACACAAAGGAAAGCGCTTAACTGTGTTAAAATTTGGTTTGAACCTACGACCTACAAATCGGAAATCGCAACCGTTACCGCTGGGCCACCACCGCTTTCAGACATACTATCACTACATTGAATATGTGATTACATTTGCATTGCAATAATGATCACAATCTAGCTATTAAGTAGATATCCATTCAAGCATTTGCTCGACCTGAGAATCCAACCAAGGACCTCTAGCGTAGCAGTCGCGCTGATAACCACTAGACTAATGAGGCAGTTATAACGAAACTAGTTACCTACATACATAGGTGCTAATGAAATTATATTTTGAAAAATATGTAATAGTTCTGGCGAAATTAGTCTCGGAGTTGGCGCGATTCGACTATACGGGAAATTATAATTTTCCGTGTCAACATATCAGCCTTTTGCCGTCCATAGCTGAACGATATTAAAATGTAAATGTGAGTACTATGTAGGTTAGCTTTAACACGTATCGGATGTATAATAAACTTCTCTGACAGTTTTGAGTATTTCACATGACCTACACAAATGTCCTGCTGATCTGGTATCGTTGTGCGACGGGTCGTTGAGCTCCCTATAAAATGGTTGAGCTACACGATGACTGATGTATGCGTGCCGTCAGTTAGGACAGGTCAACTCAAAGCTGCTATGGCTATTTCTTCAAAAGGCCTGTTCAGATTTTGCCCTACATTGTTAAACTCGCATATCTAACAACAACTATTGCCTGGACTTTAAAAGAGACCATGATTCTCTGAGTTTGTTTCGACGTTTCTTCTCAGAGGTCGTCAGATAGGAAACGTCGGCGCCATCTAGTTAAAAAAAAAAGTAAAAAATCGACTTGTAAAAGTGTCCTGAAAAGATCTATTTACAGAAAAAAAAAACGTAGGCCTTTCGTAAAGAGCGCCAACCATCCCGGTCTTGGGCAGCTCGCATCCATTCGATGCCAGCCACCTTCTTTAAATCGTCGGTCCATCGCGTCGCAGGGCGTCCCAGACTACGTTTGCCCAAACGCGGTCTCCACTCTAGCACTTGTCTGCTCCAACGATCGATTTTCCGTGTAGTCGAATAGAATAGTCGATGGATTTTTCAGTTCTTTTTTTAATCCGCAAGTCCCATGTTCATGGACTACTGTTCTGTTTCAATTGAATAAGATTTGGGCCCCAGAGGGCTAACATGCGTGAACAACGAAATTATTTTGCATGTCCAAGCAAGGACGAATTGCGCCAAGTAAATATTGTGTATAGTTTTTGTCTTACCGTTATATTGGCGAATTTAGTATGCTTAACAAAACGTTCTTGCTGACATAATGTAAATATAATGCCAACATTGTTTAAAGGCACGTGTTGGAATGCAGCCTAGAATTTATTGAATACATTTTATTCTTAATAGATTTAGATTCATGAGATTCATATTTTCATTACAGAACTAAAAAAAAAAGAATTCGGTTATTCTAAATACAAATAGCGCAGACTGAATAAATTTTCGGGGTTATGTAAGTAAGATCATTTCAGAACGATTAAAAAAATATTTTGTTATTCGAAATTTAAATTGCGCAGGCCGAACTTGGGTCATGGACATAAATTATATAATTTAAAAGAGGTTAAAACAATTAAACCGTGATAAATTTCATTTATTTTTATTAGTTTTATTATTCGTGTAAGTTTAGAAATAATTAAACTAGACCTACCTATTATAAAACAAATTTACTTTTCAACGATGTCACAATGCTACTGCGTTTCATTTCACGCTTTGATGTCAATTTGATTACATTTAATTACGTCAGTCATGGACGGCTCAATTAAGGTTAATAGCATAACTAATTACATTATTTAGATACATAGAATATTATTAGAACTTTTTATTTGATAATCACAGAATTACGATGGTTAATATGTTATTTTTTACACTTAAAGAATCTAGAAATTAAATTAAACTTATGTGGTATTAGTCACACTAAAGGACAGACAGATCTACGATGTTAGTTTATTTGTCTATGGAATTTTATCGTCAATTTCCCGCCAGAAAAAAGAAAAACATTTTGTCAACAACTGTCAATCTATTTTCATGTCGGGCAACTTTACGATTGCCTGCGAAACAATGAAATATAATATAATAAGTTACGTCATAATATTATCTTATATTACTTGACCGAAACTTGTGAACTTTCTAAATAAATTCAATTTCTTTGATTTATGTGTGTTATATTGGATGTTAAGAGGATAGTATCCGCTTCGCGCCCCATACAAACGTAGTTTGGCTCTTGCTTGAATTTTAAACAATGAAAGTCATTGAAATTTTGCAGTGACAATCTTATCATCAAAATGCGTGTTCATGTAATATAAAATTTCATTTCAATATACGGTTAAAAAGTTACACGAGCTCAAAGATTGGCAATTGTCGTTGAAAAACGGCCCAACTTTATGCTAGTATTTCTCGACAATGTATCAATACAGAAACATTCTGATTCGAAGGAAACCCAGATAATATAGTGAATATTTTTTTACAATATTTTTTTTTTACGTATTAACAATATTATAGGAGTAATCTCCAAAATTCGGAACATGAGAAATACGCGTGAAAATGTTGCAAATGTATTGTTGTTTCACCATGCGTCGCGGGAGCTGCGGCGGGTCTGGAGGTGAGACAACGTCCTTGAAACAACCGGCTCGCGGTGCATGTGAGCGACGCGATTAATCGAATGTCGTGAATCTTACTTATTCCGCCGGGTGCGACTTATCGAAAGAGATATTTAGATAGTTTAATGGACAACGAGAGCTTGCGCTCGAGAGAGGTTTTATTATTTAAATATATTATACGTACATAGACTGCCTCATTAGTCTAGTGGTCCTAAGTGCGACTTCTACGCTAGAGGTCCTGGGTTCGATCCCCAGGTCGAGCAAAGTGTTATTGGGTTTTTCTATGAAATTCCCATTAGCAGCTCGGGGTCTGGATTTGTGCCCGGTTAATGGCAATAGGCTCGCCCCCTATTACATGGGACCTAAACATACCGGCGAAATGTGGGTGTACATTAGTACACCTCGGCCCAACCCTTCGGGGAATACAGGCGTGATGGTATGTTATGTTATGTATACCTACATAGGTAAGTAAAGATAATATACCGGCCGTAACTTACTAGACTACCTAAGGAAAAAAAATGTGTAAGATAGGTAATTTTATTGTTTTACCCGTGATAATACTATTTTATACCTAGGTATATCTTATTATTAGGTATATTGTAGGTATATAATATATTGTAAATTAGAATTACTGTTGTTTACACACCACGACGTTGATTTTATGTTACTAAGGTACTTGTCTAGTAATAATAATAATTTATTTATGGTTGCGTCGCGCGTTGGTTTTGATTTAGAAGTTACAAGAAACAGTTTGAGCCTACATCTGTAAAAAAGTTTCTTAGATTGGCAGAGGTGAAAGCAATAATTTACTGTGGGTATATTATACATAGCATGGCAAGAAAATAAATGTATGCATGAAAATAAATGGAGATGTGGCTAAGTAATCGGGTGCGCTATGAGTAATGTAGTATCACTAGTGGGTTCGATTCCCACACGGAACATATATTTTTTATAGCCTTAAGGTAGTTTTCCATGTTATCTTCTTTTGTTAAAAGAGTTTGGGTTTGGTAAACGCACTAAAGATCCAGAAAAATCCTAGTGTCAATAAAAAAAAAGAAGTGAAAAAAAATATAAGTGATTTTTAGGTACTTAAGTAAGTACCTACCTACGTAAAGTTTATTTAAGTCATAAGTTCTTATATTATCCTAAGGTTTTTAGTAATATAAATGCCTAGCACAATTAGTTGTAATGTAAAGTTCACTCGTAACAAAACATTTTAATAAAAGCAGAGCCAAGTCTCATTACTCGATTACTACATGTTGCTGGTGATTCATAATATTATATGTACATGTACGCACGGCTACACATCAAGCTATACAAAACCAGTATAGGCTGCCCTTGAATTGTGCTTTAAACCTTTACAATGGGAGGTCAGTCTAAACTGGTTTGGTCATGTGTACATAATTTTCAGTAAAGAGGAAAAATTTCAAAGAGAATGTTGTGGCTGACTGCCAAAATATAAAAGAACGGTTTCAAAAAAAGACTTCCCGAAACGAGATCAAGAATTAGGGTAGGTATGATAAAATTGGATATTAAAATTATAGCAATCATCAAGTTATAAGTAAAATTATTTGTTAGCTATACATTTTATTATGATACCCCTGAGTCTCTTTCGGTTATATGTAACTAATTATACAAACATACTTTACACAAAAACTCGTATGCACACACACGCACGCGCACACACACACACACACAATTATTATAATTTTCTTTTCTATGTATATAGATAGTAAATAATTATTTTCTATTTTTTTTATGTAAAATAATATGTGTGTAATAAGTGTGAATAAAGGAAATAATAATAATAATTATTATTATAATTATGTGTTACGTATCCATTTGGATTTGGACTCTCAGCATAGCTTGTGAATGTGACGAGTCAGCCATGGGCTTACATCAAGTGAGTTGGTTCTTTTCTTCTGAAGAATGTGTTTGTGAAGTGGATATCAGGAATCGCTTTACTATGGAACATGTGTCTATGATAACTGATTTTTGTAGTGGAATGTATGTTTTGTGTAGGTCTAGTTCTTTTTATGATGTGTGTAGTGATATAGGGATGAGTCCGGTAGATGATAATACTATCAATATTATTTTAACTGTATTTTGTTGCATATTTGTCGTATTTCATCTGCTAATGATATAGAATACGACAGATTATCTCGGTGTATTTCTTTCTGAGTTAGACACAGATATATCTACTAAATTTGTTATTTGTGGTTGTTTTAAAATTAATGCTATGTATGGTCTATTGTTCCGTGTGATTTTATCTGTAATTATATCACTATCCCAGTATAATTTATCTATGTTGTTATTTACATTTTTTGGCTTATATTTATAACATTGTCTTATTGTATCTATTAAATTATATTTTTTAGCTATCTGTAGGTATATTTCTTTATGATGTCTATCTGTGTACTGTATTTGCTAAGAATGCGCATCCTCTTGTCATATGATCTATAGTTTCTTGTTGGGAGTTACATAATCTACATCTATCTGACATTACATTCAAACAGCGTAATATAAAGGTTTGTAATAAAGTTTTTACTTGGCTGTCATTACCCCTTTTTGATTATCAGAACGAGACAAATAAATTTTAACTTACTAACGCAAACGCAATGAATTCAAACACTTTTCTTTCAACTGTAACTTCCATTGTTTTCGTAGAATCAAAAAAATTAGTGCATAGCGGACCTTTTTAGTTGGTATCTTTTGAGTCGAGCATAGCTAAACTAGAGCATAGCGGTACTAAACGGTTAAAAATGCCAAATTTATAATAATAAATAATATTTAATATCTATTATTATAAATAACAAATATTATTAGTATTATTAACGAGTACTTAGTATTAGCATACTACTTGTTAATACTAATAATATTTGTTATTTATATAACTATAAGGTAGCCCTTATAGTTTCTGAAACTTTATAATGAATTAGTGAGTGAGTGATATTACGCTGTAATATAATTTTTTATTTTTTATTAAAAGGCTATATTAATCTAAACAAGATTGTCTTGTTGGTGAAATGACTTTTTTGTAAGGTTAATAATGACTCATTCGTCATCTGCTCATCAGTTTTTAATTTTTAAAGGATATTCAACATAAAAGAGAAAAGTATCTGGTGCCGCGAAATTTTAAGGCGCATGCGGATTTTTTTGAGAAATAACACATAACTTGATATCTTCTAAATTACAGATATAGATTATATTACACGAGACTTGGCTCTGTTTACAAAAATATTTTTAATATGTTAAAATTACTGTTATGTGTACAATTGAGAGCTTACGAGTAGGTCATGAAGTCTTCAAATATTGTAAGTTTCTTATCTGTACTCTCCCCTTTATTATCCTATCTATCTATATAACCTATCTTAGAGTTGCCGTTTTTTTATGATTTATGTCGTAAAAGCTTTCTATGACTTTTAGTGCATTACCCTTTCTATTCATAGCTACTTTTATTATGAAATTCAATAAAAAATACGGATTGTTCTAGAAGTGAATAGATAGGTACTTATTTTCATTAAATGCAATTTCCAATCGTTACGCGTCATTCTATTTTACAAATCAAAGAAAATAAGTACAATACAATAAAAAACCTTGACCGAGCGCTCAGTGTACATCACCATACGTGAAGCAAATACCTAAATTTTATTATGTAAGTACTTAGGTATTCTGTATTAAATGCAATTAGGAACTTTACTGCTGCTGATTGTGTCATCAATACGACGGTTTATCATAATTTTACAATGAAAATTGCATTTAGGTAGGTACTTATGTAGGGACTTACATATCCAGATTGTTTTATTCGAATAAGTCAAAATTTACAAGGTAAGTACCTACTTAGGATCAAAACAAAATATTTTGTACGAAGTTTATCTATTGAAATGAAAAACAAATTTTCGTACAACTTATTGCTCTAATCTTGAAATCCCTTATTTATGGTAATACTATAGAAATAAATAGGTAGGTAGGTAGGTACTAAGTTACTTTCTCATTAGGTAGGCAATTGAATAAAACAATAAAAAATAGATGGTATTTGCTATAATGAATCTTACAACGAAATAATTGACCTAATAATAAATTTGAACGAACGAACAAGGTACGAAAAAAAAACGCTTTCATAATTTCATTACTTTAGAATTGGACCCAACGACAAGAATAAGCGCGCGGGTGGTTGCGAGGGCGCGCGGGACAAGGGCCGCCCGCTCGCATCGCCGGCGATAGGGACAACAACACAAAAACCAATACCTAAACTGCGTGCGCGCTGTCGAGGTACACTCCTCTTAATTGTGTGCCCAACCGGTTATATGATTACAATCGCTTCGCTCGTGGGAAAAACACGGTCGTTATCTAAGAAAGTCAGTAATACGACCTGCGTGGAGAATGAATGTGATCTGACGCTGTTAAAAAAAAGAGAACCATAGAGAATTTAATATCGCATTATTTAGTACACTGCCTCAATAGTCTAGTGGTCTCAAGCGCGACTGCTACGCATCCTGGAATGTAATGCTAGAGGTCCTGGAATCGATTCCCAGGTCGAGCAAAGTGTTATTGAGTTTTACTATGAAATTTTCAGTAGCAGCGCAATCTGGATTTGTGGCCAGTTAATGGCAATAGGCTCGCTCCTATTACATGGGACCTAATTATACCGGCGAAGTGTGGGTGTACATTAGTACACCTTTACTAACCCTTCGGGGAATACAGGCGTGATGGTATGTTATGTTATTCAGTAGTGTATTTTGAGAGGTCCGTGGCTAAATTACAACTGCACTGATCATCAAATCTCCAAGCTTAAGCTACGTCTGTCACGGTCATTCTTCGGATGGGTGACCATCCTTAACATATCGAGACGCCTCCGTGCCTCGGAGAGCACGTCATGCTGTCGGTCCCGGTTGTCATACGAACATCTATGACAATCGTAGTTAGAAACCTAACAACCCGGCCCAGTCTATCCTTCGAATATTGGCATTGCCCAGAAATTGAGCTGCGGGGATCTGATAGCTTCGTATATAAATAAAAAATTTAAAAACCCCCGAAAATTGCATTATATCTCGTCCGATTTTCATCAAACATAGCTAAGAACACTCCCGACTAATGCACCTTTCAAACAAAAAAAAAACTAAATCAAAATCGGTTTATCCGTTTGGGAGCTACGATGCCACAGACAGACACACACACACACCCTGTCGTTTTTGCGTTTGGGGTTAAAAATACTGATATTCAGCCGCATCTAGTTAGAATATAAGTGAACCGCAACATAATTAGGAAAAGGCTCTTCTCAGTCGATTCGCTCTTGGCAGTTTAGTTCTGAACTCGGTCCATGATGACATACGTCTCCAGTAACACATCTCCAGAGCGTCTATCCTTTTCTTTTCGATTTCTCGCAAGGTCCACGTTTCGTCGGACAGGAAAATGGGGAACACGAGTGTACGAATAAGTCTTTGGGAACGTGCTAGGTGGATGATATATCGATCCGTTAATCCGAATTTAGATTTTTTTTTAATCCAAATTTCGAAATTATTAGATAAGGTTAAATACCTAATTCGATTTAGAGCTACCACTGCTTTCAATGGGCGTAAATTCCGTATCAAGTATCAAGGTACAAATCAGTTCGGTAGTACTTACAATATAATGAAGTTTACCTTGCAACTGGTCGTCCTACTCGAGGAACTCGTTTGAGTTATAAAGATATGTTAAACTGACAGCTGTTCCGAAGCTTGCTTTCATAACATTTATGTTATAACATACATACCATCACGCCTGTATTCCCCGAAGGGTTAGGCAGAGGTGTACTTAATGTACACCCACAGTTCGCCGGTATGTTTGGGTCCCATGTAATAGGGGGCGAGCCTATTGCCATTCACCGGGCACAAATCCAGACTTCGAACTGCTACTGAGAATTTCATAGAAAAACTCAATAACACTTTGCTCGACCCCGGGATCGAACCCAAGACCTCTAGCGTAGCAGTCGCGATTAGGACCACTAGACCAACGAGGCAGTCTTAAGCTTGCTTTGACTTTGAAACATGTAAGACTTATAGTGCTGTGATAGCCTAGTGATATGACCATTGGACTGCCAAGTCAATGGTCTGGAGTTTTAATCTAAGGCACGCACCTTTGACTTTTCGAATTCTTGCAAGTGCGTAATAATTTATTATCACGCGCTTAAACGGTGCAGGGAAATATCGTAAGGAGTATGCATGCTGTTGCGTTTTCTAAGGTGAGTGTGGAGCGCCGGAGGCCTAATTCCTCCCTTAGTTCCCCTTTCTGCTCTTTTTCTCCTTCCCCTTCTTTTTCTTAAAAAGGCTCGACAACGCATCTGCAACTCCTTTGGTATTGCAGATGTCCATGGGCGGCTATGCTATTTACCATTAGGTGGCTCGTCTGCTCGTTTGCGGAGTTATCCCATAAAAAACAATCAGTTTATCCTTTGGAGATCGATATTGCCTAGTAAATTAATTGCGAAGGTCTGATCGCTCAAGCTAAAGCGTAAAAAAACATTTATTTCCGCAAATTATTCGGCTATAACACATTCTAGGTACTTGACAGTCGGAATAGCGACATCAACAATAACTTATTCACGATTGAGTATTAAATCTTTTGCTTAAAAACCGTTATTGTAGAAGAATTTGGTGTAAAAGAGTGGATGGTGATAAATGTCAATTTACACCTAACATAACATACCATACCATCACGCCGTTATTCCCCGAAAGGTTAGGCAGAGGTGTACTAATGTACACCCACATTTCGCCGCTATGTTTAGGTCCCATGTAATAGGGGGCGAGCCTATTGCCATTAACCGGGCACAAATTCAGACTCCGAGCTGCTACTGAGAATTTCATAGAAAATCACAATAACACTTTGCTCGACCTGGGGATCGAACCCAGGACCTCTAGCGTAGCAGCCGCGCTTAGGACCACTAGACTAATGAGGCAGTCATTTACAAGCAAAAGTTTTATCACTTAATACTGAATACGTTATTACTGATGTCACAATTTCTACTGCCTTGTTCAGTCGCCAGCACATCAGGTTATAAAAAACTGTCAAATATCTCCAAATGAATTTAAACCTTAAGATGGTGATGATTAAGTTCAAAATCAACTGAGAAAATTTGACATTTTGACAACTTGATGTGCCACCGTTCTTAGAAACTCAATGTGTTATAACCGAAGAATTCATGAAAACAAAGAAATTTAATTTCGCGCGCGGGTGACGGTTTCGTCGGCGATCCCGACATAGTTGAATAATAATTAGGATATAAATTTATGTCATTTAATTTCATAGCCTTGGTATGAAGCCTACTTATTTTTTCAATGGCATTTCTGAGACGTAGCCTCTATGATCCGGTTTTCAATGCAGGCTTGCCAACCGGTTCAAATTCAACACGTCACTTCCGAATTCTTTTATTTACTGTTAGGGCTTTTACAGGTCATATTTATTGATTTTGGTAGAACAGATAATTTAATTAATAAAAAATACGAAGGAATTGAGAACCCCCTCTTTTTTGGCACCCTGAGCACGTGGGTTTTTGGGGTCTATCTAAATTTTAAAAGGAAATGAATTTTATTTATATTTTTCTTTCGCTAAAATAGTCATATATTTGTTAATATTTAGCATTTTTAATGCCAGAATTACTATACTATAAATCAACAAGTAAAATTATGTCAGTTTATTTCATACAAAGTGAGTTCCATGGTGAAATGCGGTCTTTTTTTAATGCTTGAAAATACGTTGCTGTTATCTTCAGAGCATGGCATACCTACCGTTGCCATTTTGGAATAAAGGTCACATGCCACACAAAGCTATGGTCATCAAACACCTATAGGTATATAAAATATTGAATTTTGTTTTTTTTTACCGTTAAAAACTCTTCGCCCAAAACTTAGCTACCTCTAAAGCGTTATCAGTGGCAGCCCAGAGGTCGAAAAAATTCTCCCATATTGATGAGAAAAATGGATTTTCATTTATGATTTTTCTAACAAAACACTGGAATTACAAATTATAGATACTATGATATGGTTGAATGAATGGCCGCCTATAAGATTGCGTATTTTCACGAGACAAGAAAACACAGAAGTTCCAGTGCTTGGCAGAAGATGGACATGATCATAAACAAGACACTACGGTGAAATGGATTCAAGTCAAAGAAAATAAAATCTAACCTTTGTTTTAAAGGCTCGATTAGTGAAAAAGTCTTAAATCAAATAATATTTTGATTTAGTTTTGCGTAGGAGGGGCTCGTGGCTAAGTTTTAAGTAAGCTGATCAATTTGGAACACATTACATCCTTTTCACTCTCATAGATTCATCCTTCTCCTTCATTCCTATATTCCGTCTCACACACAAATGTAGCCAATTACCAGAACTTTATCAAAAGTGAACCTTTTCCAACAAATCTGTGTAGTACCATTAGTTACAATAAACTCTTTGTAGCTTGCGAAACCAAACGATTATGTTATTTAAGCTTAAAAATTCTATGGTGTTTTGTAAAATTTATTTCATTTTTAACAAGTTTGCGCTTGCCAATTTTGTTTACTTTCTACATAGATATTTGGTTGAATACTTTTCTCGCTTTGCGCTGTTACAAGAATAACAAGGTAGGCATGGTATGATTGTTTTAATAGAGTATTGATGTTGGAGAGTATTTTTTTTATTGACAATATTCTCGTCAGTCGATCATTATCACTACTACCTACATGGGAAAATATGATGGAAGTATTAATGTTATATTTTTGGAGGTCTATGAATAATATGAAAATTGTATTGTATTGTTAATTTGTATTAATATGTGGCTCTAGTCTGATAATAATTTAAGCAATTACAT
This sequence comes from Subacronicta megacephala, assembly GCA_958496365.1. Lineage (NCBI taxonomy): Eukaryota > Metazoa > Arthropoda > Insecta > Lepidoptera > Noctuidae > Subacronicta > Subacronicta megacephala. Next base: position 1,391,340 of record OY292534.1, read on the forward strand.
ATATACCATCATGCCTGTATTACCTGAAGGGTCAGGCAGAGGTGTACTATTGTACACCCACATTTCGCCGGTATGTTTAGGTCCCATGTAATAGGGGCCGAGCCTATTGCCATTCACCGGGCACAAATACAGACTCCGAGCTGCTATTGAGAATTTCATAGAAAAACGTAATAACACATTGCTCGACCTGGGGATCGAACCCAAGATCTCTAGCGTAGCAGTCGCGATTTTGACCACTAGGCTAACGAGGCAGTCAATTTAAGCAATTAAACCGGTAATTTAAAGTTTTTGCCACAGATAATACTTATGTCTGATGTATCTGTGTCTCGCAGGTGGGACTCGCAAGAGAAAAAAAAATACAACACCTATAATCGATTATTTTATAGCATACTTTTTATCGTTTGTATTTTTTATCGACACTTAATGAGTAGTAGTAGTAGTGCCTGCTGGCATATCTCCCACAGAATATCGACGTCAAGTAGTAGTATGTATACTGTTGCGTTTCATACGGTGAGCGTGGAGCGCTGGAGACCCTATTTCTCCCTCATTCCTCTTCCTTCTCCTTTTCTCCTTCCTCTCCAAGGAGATGCAGGTGACCATGGGCGGCGACGACTACTTACCATCAGGTAGCTCGCCTGCTCGTTTGTCGATTTACCCCATAAAAAATTATACATGGTCCATTCCCTACACACAGTTGGCCACACTGACTGCTGAAGTTTCTGATACATGGACCATTTTCCGTACACAGTCGGCCACTGACCCAAGAGGCCAAGAATGGCGAATAAAAACGGCCTCAATGCTTATCTCAAGTTGGTCGTGACAATCGATTGAGGGAAGTGGGTTACTATGGTTGTTTATGCTAATCGCAAAAGAATCTGCTACTAGCAGACGGTATGGAACCATTTGGACTCAAATCGAGGTAGTTACATACAAACATACATACACTCACGCCTTTTTCCCACAGGGGTAGGCAGAAACTATGGAATGCCACTTGCTACGACTCTTGCATATCTCTTTCGCTTCTTCCACATTCATACATCTTTTCATACACACGCGCCGGTTGCGAGTACTACGCACCTAACCTTTTTGGAGAATCTCGAGGTAGTTTTTATTACAATATAAGTTTTTTCTCAGCTTTTCTCCACTATAGTATGCATGTATATTACATGTAAACCTTCCTCTTGAATCACTCTATCAATTGCTGAAAGCTGCATTAAAATCCGTTGCGTAGTTTAAAAGATCTAAGCGAATAGACTGCGGAAGCGACTTTATTTTATACTATGTAAAGGTGTCATATGCAAAAAAGGAAAGGTTATTGGTTCCCGTAAATAAATCTTTTAAAAACACTTTAATACATTACAACCTGCTTTTTGACATTAGTTACTGCCCCAGATTTCCTGGCTGTTGATGTCTCAGAAAAAGTAAAACAAACTTAGGAAGTCCTGGCCTCTTTTAAAGTCTAGGCTGTAGTGTTTAGAAGTCTTAAAAATGCGAGTCTTAGAATGTAGGGCAATATTTGTAATTGCCCTTTGAAGAAAGAGCCAAGCAAACTATAAGCTGATTTAAGATGTAACCATATTCCACATTTGCAATACAGAGACAAAACAATTTATCGCAATGAAAGTTCAGGTTACATGCCATTGCCTTACAGAAAAAAGTATTGGGTGTCGATATTTGGGCGGGACTATCGAATGTCATTCGGTCAGTGACCTCGGTTTTGGCGGGAGAAACTCGACTGGCGAGATTTTTTTTCTTTACATTTTACTTTCTCGCGGCACAAGTTTTGGAGCCTGCCAATGTCTCATCGAGAATGAAATAAACCAACGAAAAGTGTGAATTTGATTTGAGTCAGTAGACTCATTGTTACGTCGGCGTTCTTTTTTCAAATTTTCACTGAAAGTTGTTTGATTTCGAAATGTTTAGTGCGATACTTATTACTTTTTAGCAGTGCTGGCTGGTTTCGTCATCTTTAGTCATTGTGACTGCTACCTAGTTTTTTTTTGTTGAGCTGTTCGTTATTTGAACTCGCTTCATTTTTAAACTGCTCATTTGATTATTTTATATGAATTTCCAGCGAAAAGGTTTTGATCTTCATTAATCCAAAATTGCTTTTATGCAAAATCTTCTTCAAATTAGTGAGTCACGCTATTGCTCAGTGAACAGAATCTTATTCACTATTTTCCTGTTTCTTCATCATTATTTACATTTTCATAACGCTTGTTTTCCCCGAAGGCTTAGACAGTGAAATAGGTACTAATGTACACCCACAGTTCGCCGGTATGTTTAGGTCCCCAAACCCAAACTCTGAGCTGCTACTGAATATTAAAAATCTAATAACACTGCTGGACCCGGGAATCGAACTCAGGACTTTTAGCATAGGACCGCTAGCCGCTTTTAGGACCGCTAGACTTATGAGGCAGTCAGTTTTTCTTTTGCAATGATTCTTTACTTCTTTATTTAACGCATATTTGTATAAGGTAAGATTTTTGTTTACTTACCACTAACGCGGGAAACAATTAAGTATACGTTCCACCTAATGGAAAGCGGTTACTTTGTTGCCTTAGGCCGTATAGTACAACACTATCCTTCTACCAGTATCTGCTGTGGGTACCAGGGCGCCTTGGTTGCGGTATCTTTCATGACAGCTCAAAGGGAGCGCAGCACAATGCCCCACTAAAGCTGACACTGGTTAGTTCTTCAGCTCTCCAAACTAGGTTTTTGAGGAACTGTCTTATCGAAACCGGTTCTATAATTGTCAAACCGCCGATTGAATGATTGAACTGAATGTAATGAGGTCTATGCGAGCCAGCTGATCGTGTGAAAGCTACAACCTTGAACGGCGTCGCGACGTGAATGGACTAAGTGACCTAGAACCGACGCTGTCGAATTCTCGATAGGTTATAGCGGTGAATTTGCATCTACGCACAATTATTTATGATTTACGCATATTTTTATGGACTGTGGTAACACTGATGCTCAGTCGCAACTGGTTTTGCCGTGAATATTCAACACAAGGCATAACTTAAGTTCAATACTCAATAAATCATTGCATTCCATTAGGTGTTGACATTCTAGTGTTGTCAGTTGTCATATTATCTAAATCAGATAATCATAGGGACCCCGGGTCCCTATGATTAGAAAAAAGAGTATTTGTTTGATTGTCCATTTCCTAGAAAAAAGAGTATTTGTTTGATTGTCCATTTCATTTTGTAATTTCAAATGTACGTATTTACTATGTATATTCACTTCTGTCTTGCGTTTCTCTGCAACTTTTTTTTTCTTTATTTATTTATTGAGGGTTTAGTCTTACATCTGCAACTATGAAGTTTGGATCTTTCGAAAGCATCTTACCTATTTCATTATCACCTTATCGGTCTATTGCCATCCACTGCTGAACGTAGTCCTCCCCCAAAGAGCGCCAACAATCCCGGTCTTGGGCAGCTCGCATCCATCCGCTACCAGCCACCTTGTTCAAATCGTCGGTCCATCGTGTCGCAGGGCATCCCACACTGTGCCTGCCCAAACCTTTTTTGGTCCTATTTCATATTTTAATTGTTATAATATATTTTGGCTTTGACTTGAGATGAGATGTAAAAGGTTAAAATCTGTTAAGTTTTGATGAAGCGCCTGTATTCCCGAAGGGGTTAGGCAGACGTTTACTAATGTATATCCACACTTCGCCGATATGTTTAGGTTCCATGTAATAGGGGGCGAGCCTATTGCCATTAAACTGGGTACAATCCGGACTCCGAGCTGCTACTGAGAATTTAATATGTAGAAAAACTCAATCAACACTGCTCGACCTAGGAATCGAACTCAGGACCTCTAGCGTAGCAGTCGTACTTGGGACCACTAGGCTAATGAGGCAGTTAACTTTATTAGCTGAAGGTTTTTTTTCGTCTGCGTGTGTAGGTAATATAATTGTTCCTGAAAACATTTCACTGATCACTGGCAGATTTTGTATGCATTGACTAATTTGAGCAGTTTATATAATCCATGTGATTTCGGATTACGACTTTATAATGTGGGGCATTGGCCTTATAAAATTATAATATGACTATTTTATTATTATTCACATGTTTTGGAAATTTCGTGATGCAATATGTCGCATCGTAGAAAAGCAAGAGATATTAATAATTATACGAGAAATTTCTAAGCGGTAATACAATAAAATTATTTGTATTTTGAATGAAAACATCACATAGCCAAAGTATTTAAGCAATATGCAAATAAAGATTTGAAAATTCAAAGGATACTTATTCAGGTTTCCTTAGCTATTAGATATTTTTTATCTAAACACTTCACTTACAATTAGTCACACGTTATCTAAACACTTATATTAATAAAATTAATAATCTAATTAAGTAACTATTTAAAATTTAATTAACTAAATTGAGACGAGAATAAAAAAAGGGCATTAAAAAGATTAATGGTTGGTAACTAGGTCGAGTAAAGTGATAATGGGTTTCTTAAAGAAGTTCTCAGTTCCGAGTTTGGATATGATATTGTTGTGTTACTCCAATACCGCACAGTACTTATTTAGGTTTATGAGACCTAAAGTTTATCAAATGTCATTGAAATTTAGGCCATACAGTATAATTAAGTGCAGTGATAGCCTGGTGATATGACCATTGGACTGCCAAGTTGCGGATGTTCTTAAAAAAGGTCAGGTTCCGAGCACCCTAAACCGACGGTCATGCATGAAGAGATTAATGAATGTAGATGAAGCGAAAGTAGTGTGCCAGGATCGTAGCAAGTGGAAATCTATAGTCTCTGCCTACCCCCATGGGAGACAGGCGTGACAATATGTATGTATGTATGTACTGCCAAGTCAAAGGTCTCGAGTTCAAATCCAAGGCACGCACCTCTGACTTTTCGAAGTCATGTACGTATTAATAATTAATTATCACGCGCTTAAACGGTGAAGGAAAACATTGTGAGGAAACCTGCATGCTTGAGAGATTTTCTTGACGGCGTGTGAAGTCTGCAAACCTGCAGTAGGCTAGCGTTGTGTACTATAGCCTAATCTCTTTCGTACTGAGAGGAGACCCGTGCCCAGCAGTGGGACAATGTAATGGGTTGATGATGATGATGATGTATAATTATGTTAATTTATCAGCGAACTGCGTGTGCACATTCTGTGAAAAAATATTATGAATTTAAATTAAACTTAGTCGAGGTTAAATCCTATGCCAAGACAATTCTAGGAAAAACTCGCGTGCTTCAAATTGTTAACCTGCATCTATTTTATGCAGGCAATTAATTGCTTATGTCAATTAATTCAGCACGATTCGGTATGTATGCTCGTATGTCACGCTCTCGTCTCGGAAACAAATCGTGTCGCCGTCATGACCGTTTACAAATGTATCGACTTCTAATCTTGTATTTAAAGTTCTTAATATAACTATACCTTGTTGAGCCAACCCGCAGAAGGCTAGCGTGGCGGACTACAGTCTAATCCCTCTCATTATTTGAGCAGATCCGTGCCCAGCAGTGGGTACAAGATTAAATGGTTTATTTAAAAAAAAATAATGTTTTTTAGGTATATACCACTTTTTATCGTTTCGTTTTTTTAAGGACCGATCAGATAGAGACAAAGCCTTACTTCAGGAGTTTAAATTAGGCAGATACAAACGATTTTAAGTCCAATTTAGCCAAAACCTTTTGTGGGCCAATCTTGATATGCCTAAAAAACATTATTTGAAATTAATCTTTATTACCTCACAAACTAAAAGATAAGATAAGTAAAACTATATTTTGTACTTTAAATCTTTTTATTTAATTTAAGTATTTCCAATTATCCAAACAAACAAAGGTATCGTCCTAATACCGGCAATTAGAGGAACGTTAATAGCGGCTCCTGATAAACCTAATGACAGGTTATTAGGCTTTTTGAGCTCTGACGTTCTTTGGTAGTCACGGACAATGGAAATATCAAAGTCACTGCCTGCCTAAGGGGACGATTACTAAGAAGTTCTCACTGCAAATCCGTGCATGGCATGAATAACTTGATAAGTCGAAATATTTGAATTTAGAACATAAGTCTAATGGTTTAATTTTTTCAGACTTTACTGACGACTTATCAAGTTATTCACGCGTGCTTGGCGTGAATAACTTGATAAGTCGAAATATTTTGTTAAAGAAATTCGAATTTAAAACATAAGTCTAATGGTTTAATTTTGTTCAGACTGTACTGATGACTTATCAAGTTATTCACCGGAATGTCAGTAAGAATATGCCGCACCTCAGATAAAATAGAGTAACAACTCAAAAAGTTAAAATTTTCAGGTGAAACAAAATTTATTTTATTTTAAATCATTAAAATAATTAGTTTCTCACTCTTATAGAGCGGGCCCGTTAAGTCAGCCATATATAATAGGTACTATATAGGTTTGTAAACCTAGAAATTTGAATCTAGCTAGTATCTAGTTTTGCCTTCACGTGACATTGTTAACTCGGTTCCTACTTACTGCGTACTATAGTATGTATACTGTCGTGTTTCGTACGGTGAGTGTGGAGCGCCGGAGGCCCAATTCCTCCCTCAGGCCCCTTCCTTCTCCTTTCTCCTTCCCTTCCCTTCTCCTGAAATAGGCTCAACAACGCATTTACAACTACTTTGTTATTGCGGATGTCGATGGGCGGCGATAAATACTTACCATCAGTTAGCTCGCCTCCTCGTTTGCCGAGTAATACCAAATAAGTATACAAGTAAAAAAATAAAAGAAAATCTCTCAGGCATGCAGGTTTACTCACGTTGTTTTGCTTAACTTAAATTATGATCAGGACTTCAAAAAGTCAGAGCCTTCGATTCGAAGTCGAACCCTTTGTCTTAGCAGTCCAACGGTCTACTTCATATATAGATACTTTCGTTGATCAAATCCACTACTTTATAGATACTACCTTTCAACTGCAATCCAACTGCAAATTGCAGTTCGGATGCAGTTTGAATGCAGTTGACACGACTGCAATAGAACTGCAAACCAAACGTGCAGTCACAGTTCTGCAATCGGACTGCACGTTAGGTTTGCAGTTGAAATGCGGTCCGTCAGTCTAGAGCGTTACTAATACTTCATATATAGATACTTTTTACACTCGTATCTTTATGCACGATTCTCAATACCTAAGTACATACTATCATATCGCGGTTCGAACGTTCGTATGCGCATAGGCAAACGATTAGCACACAGCGCATGCGCGCCGCAGCGCAAATAGACAGTGTTTGCATAGCTGGCCGTAGAAAGTAAGACGACGTCGCCCGGTTGCGTTATGTGTGACCATTATGATTACTCTTTAAAGGGATGGGCAGTGTTAGTAGAAAAATTTCTAATACTTAATAAACATAACATACCATCACGCCTGTATTCCCCGAAGGGTTAGGTAGAGGTGTTCACACCCACATTTCGCCGGTATGTTTAGGTCCAATGTAATAGGGGCGAGCCTATTGCCATTAAACGGGCACAAACCCAGACCCCGAGCTGCTACTGGGAATTTCATAGAAAAACCCAATAACACTGCTCGACCTGGGAATCGAACCCAGGACCTCTAGCGTAGCAGTCGCACTTGGGACCACTAGACTAACAACGCAGTTAATACACTTAATTCTAATTGATTCTTCATTTTAATACTTACCTACGTATGTATTCATAAGGTGATAGTCAAAGACATATTAATACGTAGTATATACTAGCTGCTTCATTAGTCTAGTGGTCCTAAGCGCCACTGCTACGCTAGAGGTCCTAGGTTCAATCCCCTGGTCGAGCGGTGCTTTTAGTTTTTTCTATAAAATTCTCAGTAGCAGCTTGGAGTCTGGATTTGTGCCCGGTTAATGGCAATAGGCTCGCCCCCTATAACATGGAACCTAAATATACCGGGCAGTGTGACATTAGTACACCTCTGCCTAACTCTGAATACAGGCCTGATGATGGATGATGGTATGAACGGTACAAAAACATAACTTTAGGCAACCGTAAAAAAAATCATATAGGTAGATTCATAACATCAGCACAAAATATAACACCTAACAGCTGGCCATAAATATTCAGAATCGATTACAAATCACAATGACACCTACATTGATTCAGCACTCGATGTTGTGAAATGTCACTCGATACCTACCATTAACTTTACGATTGTAGCGTGGGAACTACGCACTTCCTTCAAGTACTACGCACTACAAAATGACTTTGAAATTGCATGAGCAGTTATGTCGTGTCGTGTCGTAATATCGAGATAATTTTCTTTCATAATGACAGTAGTATTGGTTATTTATAGGGTGCTTCAATAGTGCATCGGATACCCTGCGGTGTGAACAGTAATTGGTACTTAGGTTTCTCAACCGACTTCAAAAAGGTTCTCAATTCGTCTGTATGTTTTTTTTCATGGGATAACTTGGCAAACGAGCTGGCGAGCCACCTTTAAGTAGTCATCGCCGCCCATGGACATCAGCAATAAGGAGCCAAGGAAAAGGAAGGGGACAGAAGAAATGTAGAAGGAAGAGGAAAAGGAGGAATTAGAGCCTCCGGCGTCCGGCTCCTCCTCCATACTCATCGTACGAAACGCAACAGTATGCATACGTACATGTCGTCGATATTCTGCGGAAGAGTAGTACTTCCCCATTCTTGCTGGCATGCCAACGAGACACTACTACAACTACAGAATATCATAATCTAGGGAGCTCAAAAACCCGTTAACCGAGGGGAAACGCTTTCATCATCATCACCATCAGCTCATACTCGCCACTGCTGGATGTAGTAGGCCTCCTTGTGAACGCCACAGAGCCCGATCTTCGGCGAAACGCTGAAAGTCCACTGTTATCATACTCGTACGTAGGTACCCCTGAAATGATGAAAGAGCTTTCCTCGTGAGATTTCCCCCATGGATACTGTCTGGTTGTCTTTAAATCTCGAGTGAATCGGTGTATTCAAGGCAAGCGCGCTCTAACTTAGATCGCAGAGTCGCTTAACATCAGTCGTAGGCTTAATATGAATAAAAAAGAACAAGTTTTACTTCGCAATCGTGTTGAGGAAGTATATCAAACATTTAAACGTGTTGTCAGCATTCCGACTGTCGCCAATTACACAGCACTTGTGATTTATCACTGGGAACTACCGACAAACGCTTTCTTTTGTAAAAACAAAATCGTCTAACTTTCGTACGTTCACATTGGCGAGTGAAATAGCCGTAGTATGAGTGAGTATAGTATACTGTGAATTAAATTAAAAAAATATATATATGGTAGCCTACATACCATCATGCCTGTATTCCCCGAAGGGTTAGGCAGAAGTGTACAATGTACCTACAGCTATGCTTCGCCGGTATGTTTAGGTCCCATGTAATAGGGGGCGAGTGTATTAACCGGGCACAAATCCAATCTCAGAGCTGCTACAGAGAATTTCATGTTAAATCTCAATCGAACCCAGAACCTGTAGCGTAGCAGTCACACTTGGGACCACTAGACTAACGAGGCAGATATATATCTCTATACCAAAATTTATCAAAATTGCTTTAGAGGTCTAGACAGACTCACTTTCGCATACACCTGCCTGATTTGTCTAGTTGTTCAGAAGCGCGACTGCTACGCGAAGAGGTCTTTCTTGGGTTCGGTTCCCAGGTCGAGCAGTATTATTCGGTTTTCTTCGAAATTCGCATTGATATATACTCGGTTAACGGCAATAGGGTCCCCTATTACAATGGACTTAAACATACGTGATGGTACGTATGTAGGTACTTTCGCAATTATAATATTAGTAAAGATTTATCAAAGTGAGCAGGAGTCTAAGGCACATTAGGCCAGAGGTGTACTAACAGCCGTGCTTAGTAATTTCTTTTTTTTTTTTTTTTTTTTAAAAAAGCTTACTAGCAATGTGGGTAACACATTACTAGTATTCTTGTTAACCCCTCGTGCTAAGCTAAATGCTTGTGTTACGAGTGGGTTCACGTCGGTAGTGCAATTGGTGAGGTTCGAACTGGCAACCACATGATCGCAAGTCCGACCCCCTAGTCATTAGGCTACCGCCGCTTCAAGTAATGGGACAATAATCTAGAATTTTAGTTAAGAAATTTATTTCTGTTGCTTTGTATAAACTACTGATACACAGACGCATCTAGTTGGACCGAGATTCGACAGATGGTACAGGTTAAAACATCTTAATACCTGAATTGACTTTACACGATTTCATAGAATTTATTTGAAAAATAATGGAACAGTCCGAATGTTCGAACAATGAAAATCGAAGGAAAACAATTGCGCACACATGTTTCGCGCTAAACGCACGCCATTCTATTGTCTTACGTCTACTTAAAACACATTCAACCTCCTTTTAAACGTATTCGAATTGGGTAAAACGGTCAATTTTCGAAATTGTTCCTAATTCAAAATATATTTATTCGCTTTTGCACGAGTGAGGTGAAATATCCTACGTTAATAAGGAAATAATAGCTGGTACGTTATTGCGTTATAATATTATAACAGTTTTGTAATGTGTTACTGTTACGTTGTGAATAAATAACTATAACGGTCTTGAATGTTGTTTTGAATTGTGAATGGAATGTGGGTGTTTTGGTGACCTGTTCTAACTTTATTACGTCGTAGGTCATGTCTGTTCGAGGAATCAAGGTTATTTTATCCACTCTGGACAAATCAAGATGAATTTATCTAGGAACTCTTAGGGATGCCCTAATGAACGAAGACTGCCTCGAAAAATTCGCGTAATAAAACATGCGTCTGGTATTCTAAGCCAACTTCATCCATCTATCCATCCATCCAGCCATCTTCGTTATCATCCATACCCTTCAAATCTGATCACAGAAACACTACGAAATACAGACATCTTTATTTTCGTGTATTCATCCTAAGGCTATCTAAATTCACGAACATCCTTTGATACTTGTACTAAAAAGCTTTTCATTGTATTATTGTTTAAGAACGCATTACTTATTACCTACTTTTGATGTCTACCCTAAGAAGATTAGTTTTCCCAAGAGTGTATACAAATCATTTTGTTAATTGTTTTGTTTCCTAAATAAGCCAAAACTATTTCTAATTCGCATTTATGGTGATGAAAATACGCTGGAAAATAATTAATTAAGTTGACTTCCATCAAATCAGCATACATGACGGTTATATTAACCAAGCATTCCATTGATTCCAGGTGGAGTCAGGACGCGAGGAACTGAAAAAGGAGCGAGAGATCATGCAGCTGGTGGCAGGCTTGCAGCTTGGGGAAGAGGAGCGCCGGGAGGTGCCACACGTCATGCGTCAGAGACATGCTCCAAGGTAAGAAGAGAGAGATGTAGAGAGAGAGCGGCCTGCAGCTCAGCAAGAGAGAGAACTTGGAGGTACTGGTGGGATTTTAGCTCGGGGAAGAACACACCGAGAAAGGTGCAGTATGCGATACAGACGCTTGACTAGGTAAGAAGAGAGAGATGTACATATCTTACGGCCGGCACGCGACGTGACGGCACGCGTCCAAGACTGGCCCCAAGGTAAGAGAGAGAGATCTTGACGCCGGCTACTGGCTGGATTTAGCTCGGGGCAGATTAAGTTGCAGTAAGACGTGCGTCTAGGTAAGAAGAGAGAGATCATGTAGCTATTGGTGACCCTGCAGCTCGGGGAAGGCAAGCATTAAGAGAGGGGCCGCATGCGCCAAAGACGTGTCCACAGGTCAAAGAGAGATCATAAAACTACTGGTGAGCTTATAGAGAGAGGTATACTAGGTAAGGAGAGAGAGTTGCTTGCTTTGGTTTATGCTTGAATAAGGAGATGGGCTGACTGACTATTGGTGCACATCTTAGCGGGTATATAAATTTCATCTTGCAGTAGGAAGGTACCAAGATACATATCTTTTTTATTATGAACTGCGTTTAGTGAGCGATGGTCGCGATCGATTCTGCCAGATATTTTGTTTGGAAAATCTAGTTCCTCAAGCCACCGTTAGAGGCGCTGTCCACGCCATTGCGAAATCAGTTTTTAAAGAACCCATTTTCCTGTTACAGATAGCACAACGCCACACCCGTAATGGCGCCATCTGTCGGCTGAAGTGAAAGCAGCGCAACATCGGAGCCAACAAATTTTACCTCGATTACGAATCATAACGAACACAACCAAATAAACTGCACACATATGATGTCACGTAAGGGATTGAATACATATTTCGTAGAAATATACGAAATCATGAAGTGAAAGTATCTGATGCCCTACAAATTGGAGTTGCGAACTGATACGGTCAAGAGTGTGTATAGTCCCTAAGGCTACATGAATACAGATTTTATCCATTGCTGAATTTGCTCAAGAAATCGATTACAGCACTATAATTCGCTAACAAAAACAGCAATGGATTAAGAACTGAATTTTATATCACCCATTGTGTACTAAACCGTAAAATAATACTTATCCCAATTTCAAAATGCGAACGCGCGGTATATTGAGCTTGGAATCGAATCGAGGTTTAATCGATTTGTCACGAACGTTCTCTGGTTGTTTCCGATTATCGATTAATTACTTAAGAAATCCGTACCTACGCTTAACAGGGTACCTAAGAAACAATAATTTAATTATTTCTAGTAATTAAATATCGATTAAAATCCATGGGATGTTTAAAAGTCGTTTGAACAGGCGATTGCATGAGTTTTTAAGTCCCTTCGAGTCCGCGCAGGTCCGATTTTTATTGTATTAAGTAAAGTTTTAAAATAATATTGTTAATAAATCATCTGTATATTTCATTTAAATATCTTTAGCGATCAAAATCACGTTTCTAAATAAGCATATTGATTCTATATTACGTCATTAACTCGTTTAAGCAGTCTAAAGTCCGTCCTCTTCAATATCAAGAGATGAGTCATTAAATAACTATTAAATGATGTATTTAAATGGTTTGAATGTCTTATATGGCACTAGGAAATCAAAGATCTAGGGAAAACGTGACAATTTGAAGAGATAATACACGTCGACAATACACCATTTTATTGGAAACGTGTGTTGGAAATTAATTAACTTGCATATTCCTTTTTATAGCAGTATAAGTACGTATTAAAGATAGAGCAATAACGACAGTTATGACAAATATATTGTTAAAGTGACAACATTTTAGAAACTTTTATTTGTATCATTGCAAAAAAACGTAGCTTATATCGAAATAATTATAGTATGATACCGTTATTTGTGTAATTTAATACTAATAATGCAAGACTCTGTCGGCCAGTTTGGTTATTCAAAAATTACATTAACATTTATAGCGATTGAAAGTCGGGAATAATTATAACAAACCAGGCGTAAAAACCTTTTATTTTGGGTATAATTTTTTCAGAATGCGTTTTTAAAAACATTCAGCGACGCACCCTGGTCATATACGGATGTATTCACAAATAACATATAGCATATGACCTTCCAAAATAATCTCTTATACTATTGGTGAATACCGAATGAAAATCTATACAGAAGTTTTTGAGATTAGCCCGAAACACAACCTTACCGCGGCAGGAGCTTTAATATATAATAATTACTGATGATTTGTTTATTAAGAAACGTGTTTTTGATATATACATAGTTATTGCACTTTAAGAATGCGTGTGATCTACCCTCTAAGAACACAAACATAAAGTTCAATTTGGCATACATCACACGCACTCCTAAAATGCAGCAACGATAATATTTGTATGCAACTAGAATAAGAACTATATAGTCATTTATATACCTATTTAATTGTGCCTTAATATCAGAGAAGATGTGTTAAGTTTAGTTTCTATTCCAATCTAAGAAAAGAGTCAGTTTTTTTAACACTTCAAAGGTTTGGTATAATTTTTAATGATTTTCGGAATTATTTTTTGTGAAATATATATGGGGTTCAATTGAATTGAATTCAATTCAATTGAATACGTAGAAAACTAAATGGTCAATGGTATTTTATTAATTAAAGTGGGATTTATTTTTAATTGAAGCGTATTTACCGATTTTCATGGAAATCAGTTCAGAATATTTTTTTTCCTAAAATTAGTTAATAAAAAACTTATTTTCTCTTCGAATCATGAAAATTAATACGAATATTTTTGCACGAACACAGTTGCCTGTTGTCCCACAGAAATCATACGGGAATTTTGGAATTTTATGGTGTGAAAAAAAAAACCTCGGAAAGCGTGCTCGTGCAAAAAAGCACTTATGTACCTAAAAATACAGGATTTTTATCAATAACGTGTGTACAAAACAGAAAACATTAGTCAAGTAGATGGGAATATTGTAAGCTGGTATGTACGAAATAGGTAGGGTGAAAACACCAGTTGGCATCCGCATTAAAATTGTCCTGAAAATATGCGTCGATTACGGTTTTAGGATGATTTTATGTATAAGGTGTAATCAACTGGGTTTTTCGTAAAAATAAAATTGTTACAAGCATTTGTTATGTATTAATATAACAATAATAATCCATATTATTTAATATTATTCACTTGCATGTAATTAAATACATAATATAAAATGAAAACGTAATTTACATACGTCATCCAATTAAGTAACTGATTATTATAAGGGTTGTTAGCGGCAAAATAAAAAAAATCATATTAAAAAATAAATGTAAATAGTAATAAAGCATTATTTTCGTGAAAAATATATAAATGTCAAAACCATCAACATATTTTAGGCTATGAGTGCCATTAAAGTGTTATCATTCCTAGTTAATTTTTTTATAATTAATAATAAGAAACTGTTGTCACATGGGACTGTTAAAGCCCGTTTGACATGACGTCATTCATTGACAGAAAAACAAAATGTAAGAAATTATAATGACGTCACCTCAAAGACGTAAATGCAGAATGTGAAAGCAAATTGCGGGTGGGACTCGCGGTGGCTTAGTTGGTCATAACGCCAGGTTTATCTTACCAGAAGACGCAAGTTCGAATACTGGCCGCAGTCGAATTATTCCTTCACTAAAAAAACTTTAAAAATGAATGATCTAAATTAACCAATACAGTACCATCACGTGTTATTAGGATTTATTTGCAATTGAAAGAGAAGGATGCCGCTCTACATATTAAATAGTTACACCTCTTTCTTACAATTTAAAAATGATCGCTTTACCACGTGGTGGTACAGCCTCGGACATGAGAGTAGTGATATTGAATCTCCATATTAGAAAATAATAGTCAATTAGTGGTCATAAAAGACAACAGGGTAAAAAACCTCCTTTAATGGATCTTTATATGATCTACATATAGATACATTTTTGGCGGGTAGTTTCGTTTGAGCGCCAAATTCAATTCTTTTCGCAAAAGTTACGACTACGAGTATAACACATTCTAGGTTCATTGCAGTGGAAATCGTGACATTAACTATAATGTATTTATAACTAAAGTACTAAAAATTTTGCTTAATTGATCGTTATCTTATTATTAGCAGAATGAAAACAACTTTTAAACAAAAGTTTTTTTACTTACATGTGAATAAGTTAAAATTGATGTCGCAATTTCAACAACCTAGAATATAATATAGATGTACAATTTGTGAACAAAACAAAATATATATATGAATTTGACGCCCAAGACCTAATAATTAGCTACGAGTTCTAAATATGGATTGATTCAAAAATAATTACGCAATGTTATGGAACGGTTACTTTAGATTTTTTTTAACAATGTGTCTTAATATGATATGTGTATCGAAATAGCAATTGAAAGAGAAATCATGATCATATATTTATACGATAGTTTTATCGATTCTTCAATCGATAAAACTATTTTATTGCTCAGAAAATTCAATTTCATTTTTATCGATTGTGGCGAAGGCAAAACTTTCTTTTGCAAGCTTTGTTTAAAAAGACTGTCTTTATGTCTGACGGGCTTTGTGTTAAGACAGTTATGTAATGTCTATTAATTTAATTATTAAATAAATATTTTATCGAAAACTCAATGCAAAATGAATGAAAATTGTACAATATTCTTGTAGATACACGTAAATTAATCTATATGTTTATATTGTATGGTGATTTTTTCAACGAACAGACAACGATGTATTCATTATTATAGTTATTCAATTAAATTGTAGTCTGTAATATATACACAACTGGTATTTTTATTACACGAAGTAATTCGCACGCGAATTCCATGCTTGCGCAAACGCAGTATATTTATCAGAAAAGCCCAATACTGTCACCTCGAAAATTTGCCACCCCGAGCCTATTGCCATTGATAGGCCAAAAATCCGAGTCCTCATCCGAATCGAGCTGCTACGGAGAATTTCAAAGAAATACCCATTAATACTTTGCATATCCAGGGAGCCAAACCCAAAACCTTAAGCTTGGCAATCGCGCGTACGACCATTAAAGTGAGGAAGCAGTTTTTTCAAATTTATTTCATTTATGGCCCAATTTGAGATTTTGACATTACAAAACCTCATTCGCAACTTAAGACTGATCAACAGGCCTCAGTCGTGAATTTTTTTTTTTGGCTTATCGTAATATAGTAGATAGTGGCGTAAATTGTCAATTTGAGCATACTCCTCAGTTGGCACTACTATTTGCTACGATAACGATTTTTAAGAAAAACGGTAGTCGGATTTTCTTTCTCCCTTATACTCTTCCAAGGAGGGTACCTAATTGTAAAAAGTCTGTTGTACACATCTACAAGTTTGTTCTAAATAAGTAAGCCGATCGGAAGTTAGCCGTTCCGAACTACCGCGGTGATAAAATCGTTTAATTAAGTGTTTTAATACATAAATATCGAAATTAGTAAACAAAATAATTAGAATTGTGAAACATGTATGACTCTAATTATCTTTACACCGACTCTTTCTATTAAAATTTACCACTTCTAAACCACTTGCAGACAACTTCCGATCGGCTTACTTATTTCGAACAAACTGTATTTAGTATCACTGGTATCATCACCCTCGTAGTTGATAAATAAACGATAAAATGCGTTGTAAGTCAGAAGTTCTTGGAGTTTAAAAAGTGCGTAATTGCTCATTGTCTCACAAAATTATTATTATACTCAGTGTGCTAATTCGTTTTGTTATTTACTTTTGTGTTCAGTGTTAATGAGTGGCAATTATGTGAACGTAGCTGACAAGAAAGAACTTTGAACTTTCAAACGCATTGGTGAGTACTTATATTCTGGGTATGGCAGAAGAAACATGAAAGTAGAATTAATGCTGTGGAGATGCGTTCCTTGCGAAGTATGTGCGGTGTTACTCGGAATGATAGATTGAGAAATAGTGTGATAAGGGAGCGTTGCGGTTTAAAAGATGATATAGTGACACGCATTGAAAGGGGTATGCTGAGATGGTTTGGACATGTCGAGAGAATGGATGAAAGGCGATTGACGAAAGGGATTTATAAGCGAATGTCAGTGGAGTCGCCGGGAGGGGACGCCCTAGAAAGACATACCACGACCTTATTGGTGAGATCCTTCAGAAAGGTCAGGTGCGTAGTACCCGCAACCGGCGCATGTGTATGACAAGATGTATGAATGTGGACGAAGCAAAAGAGGTATGCAAGAATCGTAGCAGATGGCGTTCTGTAGTTTCTGCCTACCCCTATGGGAAAAAGGCGTGAGTGTATGTATGTATGTATGTATGTATATTTTGATATAATCTTTTATTGTAAGGAGAAGGATGACCACACCGTTGTTTTTGCACTTATGACAGACGAACGGTGGTCAGCACATCGAATTTAATTTCAATTTGGCGAAAAAATCTAAAAATTCAATTTTTAAAGGCTTATCACAAAATTCATTTTTTATACTAAAGAAAAATTGCTGATTCCTTTATTGTGGTATAGATGTCGCTACTTGACTACAAACACTTCATGCAGCGCCATCTATAATCACTATTTCAGTTTATGTTGAAGAGTAGCTTGCAAGATTTTCAAAAGAGAAAGGTTCTTCGCTACGAATAAATAATACTCGTTCTTCGTATCTTTTTTGTATATGGGTAAATTAAAACTACACATAGATGTCACTAGTGACGATAATATTAAATGTTTGACCGAAAACATGATTGCTAAGTTGTCTAGGTTTATTAAATTAGCTTTGGATAGTTGGTTCAAATCCAGTCATAGTGCATGCGGCTGTAAAATATTCATTTTAATTATATAAATCATCAACCCATTACATTATCCCACTGCTGGGCACGGGTCTCCTCTCAGAACGAGAGGGATTAGGCTATAGTCCACCACGATAGCCTACTGCGGGTTGGCAGACTTCACATGCCGTCAAGGGTTTCCTCATGATGTTTTCCTTCATCGTTTAAGCGAGTGATAATTAATTATTAATACGCGCATGACTTCGAAAATACAGAGGTGTGAGCCCTGGATTCGAACTCGAGACTTTTGACTTGGCAATCCAATGGTCATATTATCACAAGGCTATCACTGCACGATAATTTAACACACTTTATTTTAATAATCAATACTTATCTTACTGCAGGAAGTGCAGGATCAATGAAAGTGGAAAAAGTAACCTAAGGTAATAGCTATAATTTATAGCTTAAAAAAAAAAGTATCGCTAAGATTGATTGATACTTGATAAGGTATGAGAACCCTGAACCTTCATTGAAGAAGTAGAGACGCTTCATATATTATGTAGAAAGGAGATAAAAGTACCTATAGACGATAATCGTTACATTTACCCTACTCATATACATAGACTCTACTAATAATTTATTACTTACCTTAGTTATTTTAATCCTTTAAGTTGTATGGTAACGTAAATTATAGATAAACTAAACATATAAAAAAATATATAATAAACCTCTTTGTAGGACTCGCTTTAAAACTCATTGCTTAGCTCGATCATCTAAAAAATAAACACTTATTATGGACATAAGTTTACATAATCCTTCTGTAAGCGCGTAAAAACTAAAGCATTTACGTCATAACCATTACATTATGTACACAACGCTTCAGCCTACTTTCTTTTGCCTATTTGTCTCACATTTATATTAAATTTGGTAATTAACGCGGTTTTACGGACGTCGTTGATATCCAATTAACTTGTGCTAAAAGTTCTTTAATTAAAAATGAGATCATTGAGCTAAAAAATAGGATATAAACACTGCTACATGTCAAGTTATAAAATACCAGTTTAAGCTGATCTAGCATTGTATAGGATTTCTGTACAAGAAGAGGTCCGCTTAAACTGGATTTGTCTAGTTTGATGTGTAGCCGTGCGTACAGACGCCATCAAATATATTGGAGCGAACAGACTGTTCATAATTATCTGAGCAACTAGGAAAATTAAACTTTATCTTAATGGGGTAAAATACATATCTATCAGAATGACAGCTGCCGTGTGTAGTGTTCATTCTGAAATAACCTTTGTATCGCTGAGATATAGTTTAATTTCTCTAGTTGCTCAGATTGATATATTTGATGGTGACTGTACCAATCAATTATTACAGTCTCATTTTATCGCACACTAGAGTTGCCCGCAGCTTCGCCCGTATCGGATCCCGGTTATCCCGAGGGATAATAAATATTGTCTCTTGAATAGTATATAGTAGCCGCGACCAGGGAAGTAGTACCCTCCGTTAAAATCGACGTCAAGTAGCAGTATGCTTACTGTTGTTTCGAATGGTGAATGTGAAGTACCGCCGGAGGCCCGATTCCTCTCTCAGTTCCTTTCCTTCTCCTTTCTCCCCTTCCGCTCCCTTTCCCTTATATAGGATCGGCAACATATCTGCAACTTGATATTGCAGATGTCCATGGGCGGCAACTACCTACCATTAGATGGTTGTCACCTGCTTGTTTGCTGAGTTATACCATAAAAAAAGCTTATATCTCAGGTTCAGGGATACCGTTTGAGTTTGTTCGTTACCAACATACAGAAATACAAATCTTTCCTCTTTACACTGAAGATGTAGATAAAGTGAGACTGACTTATCTTCCATTAACAATTTGGAGTATTTGTCCAAAATTCCTTATCATCAGTCACTTCGTTTAAAAACCCGTTCGTGGGCTGTACTTTTTGAGAAAGTGGATTATGGGTGGTTTATTACCCTGCGTTTCAACTGACGACAAAATATATTGCACACAGCTACCTATCCCACTCACCCTTTGAGACTTAGATATAATAAGATAGCTGTTTGCAACATGTTTTGTCGTCAGTGAGAACGCCGGGTAAGATAGATATTTTCAACTTGTTTTGTCGTCAGTGGAAACGCAGGATTACATAAATAAGTCTGTCAACTTTATAATTGTACTGTACAGTCACCGGCACCAATATCATCATCAACCCATTACATTGTCCCACTGCTGGGCACGGGTCTCCTCTCAGAACGAGAGGGATTAGGCTATATAGTCCACCACGCTAGCCTACTGCGGGTTGGCAGACTTCACTTGCCGTCAAGAAAGTCTCTCAGGCATGCAGGTTTCCTCACGATGTTTTCCTTCACCGTTAAAGCGCGTGATAATTAATTATTAATACGCACATGACTTCGAAAAGATAGAGGTGCGTGCCTTGGATTCGAACTCGAGACCTTTGACTTGGCAGTCCAATGGTCATATCACAAGGCTATCACTGCACTCAGCACCAATATACATTCAATAAAATTCAACAACGATTTTTTCTGTAACTATTCATTACAATTATGAGATGTTGTGCTGTCAGAGCCTTTTAACACATACTTTACAAATTTCGACATTATTTCGACATTATAGTCGATGCTCTAGAAAGACAGCCAGCACATCAGGTTTCCACAAAATGTCAAATTTTCTCAGTCCATTTTGAACTTAATCAAACACATTTTAAGGTTTAAAATCACTTGGAAAAATTTGATAGATTTGATTGTACATATTTTTGCTCTTGTCTGTACAAGTACTACGGAATACTCTTGAGGACATTTTTGCAATGAGGTTGTTTGCAACGCTTTAAAGTTCAAAACAGTGTCAACTCTGTAATTGTCAGGCTCTGAGAGACGAGTATATGTGTGTAAAATTACGTGAAATATTACGTTATATGTGAAAATTCACATGGTATATTAGGAACAAGTTAATGTTTACATGAGTTTTTTTATAGGACACACATCTATTGCCTGGGGTAGCCATGGATTCATGATATTTGGCATGACGATAACAGGCTATTGTTCGGCAAAGTATTTTTTATTAGTTAGAACTTACATACATACATACCATCACGCCTGTATTCCCCGAAGGGTTAGGCAGAGGTGAACTTAATGTACACCCACAGTTCGCCGGTATGTTTGGGTCCCATTTAATAGGGGGCGAGCCTATTGCCATTCACCGGGCACAAATCCAGACTCCGAGCTGCTACTGAGAATTTCATAGAAAAACTCAATAACACTTTGCTCGACCTGGGGATCGAACCCAAGACCTCTAGCGTAGCAGTCGCGATTGGGACCACTAGACCAACGAGGCAGTCCAGGCAGTAGTTAGAACTTAGTAGATAGTATTTTTTTTTATGGAATAACTCGGCAAACGCGCAAGCGAGCTACCTGATAGTAAGTAGTCGTCGCCGCCCATGGACATATGCAATACTAAACGGCTTGCAGATGCGTTGCCGAGTCTATTTAAGAAGAAGGAAGGGGAGAGAAGAAAAGGGGAAGGAAGGGGACTGAGGAAGCAATTGGGCCTCCGGCGCTCCACACTCACCACGTCGATATTCTGCGGGAGGGTAGTGCTTACTTCTCTCGTCATACCGACCCATTCATGCTAGTATGTAGATATGCCAGCGAGGCATTACTACTACAAAAAGTAGGCGTCTACATGACTTAATTCGGCTCTGACTGGACCCCATCAATACGTTGAAATATCTAATCAATCAATGATTAAATCTCACGTTTAAACAACCGTTACTCGCAATCAAGCAATCAAAATAATTCATCACGACTCAAGAGAAGCCATCAATTTCCATTACCATAAGATCTAATTACATCGGTCATCTATTGCCTTAACGCATACGTCTGTCATAGCTCATAATAGTTAATCGTACGTGTTTTGCAGACCGGCAAGTAAATGGGTGGCGTATGCACATAATTAATAACAGTACTAGCGGTGCGCGCGCATGTGTGAACAAAGATTATTCAAGTGTAGACAGGTATCCGGTTAATGGGAATAGGGTTGTCTTCTTTTAATAAAACACCTAAAACATTCGTCGATTTGTGGGTTTATCTGTGACAAAGTCTCTTCGAGCGTCACGCACGCCGTAAAAGTCTCCATAAAACCCGTTTTCTATCGGATTCCCTTAGAGACAGTCATTATTATTGCCAAACTAGCTTCTGCTTGCGAGAAACCTTAACGAAAAAAGTTTTTTATGTGTTAGTCCAGGTTATACGCTAGTTTTTGTTTCACCGAAAGCCGACAGTTCAGAATCAGTAAAGAAAATCGATTGCGATGGTTTTTAGGCTATGTTATATTTTTACGTTTATAAATTCCCATTCAAGAAAACACCGAACGGGGAGGTCAATCACTAGCCTGTGCCACCCGGCGCCCTTAGCTCTTGGTAAATTAGAAAAAACTTTTGAGCTTGTCACCACGTCCATCCATCCTTTTTAATTTTTTTCTTACTTTTCAAATCAAAGTTGGGGTTGCTTTGGCTTTAGGGTAAACAAAAATTATCGTTGTAAACTGTCTGTGTGCCTAATTCACTTTAAGGTTAGGCAGTTAGGTGGACTTGCGTGATGATATATTATGTCGAATCGTGTCTGGTCTGCATATACATGATCTACACAGTATATTCTTGACACGCTGCGCGGGTACTCGCAACGGATACTTGCGGTGATAGCGGCGCGCTTTCTGACCGTCACTTCTGCGCAGGCGGCGGCATACGTCATCTAGATTGATGCGTCTCGTATATAGCTAGTAGAGATGCAGTTATTAGTACTAGGTAATATAATATACTTAGCTAAGAAGCTTGGCGAGGCGATCTGGATGCGTTTATGGCTGACTGGCAGGAGAAAACGATAGACAGGAGCACAGGAGCACGTTGAATGGTATGGGGGAGACCTTTGCCCAGCAGTGGGACAGTATAGGTTAAAAGAAAAAAAAAACATAAAAAAAAGAAGCTTGAACAATGACTTATGAGACTTAACTAAGATCATTAAATGATAATTGCAGGGGGCGTAAAATATGCCACTTTTGAATGATACGCACTTTCAGTGTTCCCAGCCATACTGTAGGATTGAATCGTAACTAAAATGCTACCTAAGAATTGGAGCGCTAAAATTATCTTGATAAATCACAGGTATATAATTATGTTGAGAGTACCTACTTGGATGAGAGTGGCACAGGACCGTGGTGGATGGCACAAAGTTAGGGAGGCCTATACCCAGCAGTGGATGATTTCAAGCTGTGATAATGATTATATAATATGTATAATATAGATATTATAGCAAACGCCGAGCACCCTAAACCGAAGGTCATGTGTGACGAGATTAATGAATGTAGATAAAGCGAAAGTAGTGTGCCAGGATCGTAGCAAGTGGAAATCTATAGTCTCTGCCTACCCCCATGGGAGACAGGCAATGACATGGGATGACAATGGGATGCATGACAATATGTATGTATGTATCAGATGCTGGAGCAAATGAGTTCTCAAGTGAAGATCGCGTTAAAGCAAGCGTAGTGTAAGGCGCTCGCCTGCAAGAAGGAAAGCCGAAGATCGGTCTCTGTGGCGTTCACTAGGAGAGGCCTTCGGCCAAACAAGAATATGAGTGATGATGATGATGATCCTTAATATCCATGTGCCATAAATAATCACCCTGATAGCCCCGCGTTGACATTTAGATCGATCTGATATAAAACTACCCTCTATTGTAGTCTGGTTAGTGGCCATAAATAACCCGTAGCGTTTCCCCAGACTAATACATAAGTATACTAGGTAATAGGTATACTATGAATGCTTGTTTCTCTACATTGAATGGGCCAGTCTCTTGGGTACTTTCATGGTCTGGAGTCCACAAACTCAACTCTCGAACCGGCTTTCACGTTTAATCTATTCGTTATAGATCGATTGTTAGGTGAAGTAGTAAGTGAGTTAGGTGATTAGGGAAATTCGTCTTAATGTAAAGAATCATAATGTTTTCTCGACAATGTTACATATGTCTACATCATCGAAGAAAGTTTTTTTGTGGCCAGTAATTATGAATAATATTGACAACTAGACAAGTGAAAGTATGGCATACCACCATTAAACTTTGTCAAATTAAAATAATTGAAGGTAGGCGGGCATTAAGTACGCTGTTTGAATAACGAATTGAAAGAAAATGGGAGAAAAAGTAATTGAAAATAAGTTTTTATTAGGCTCAATTTAAAATTTCGAACTGGTTACCTTTTTTACAAAATAAACCAGTCTTAAAACTCAATTACTTATTCTTTTAACCCTTGATAAACCAAAGTACCGGAATCGAAAAATGTAATTTAAACTTAATTTAATAACAGCAAATTTCACTTGTTTTGAGATTGGAA
This sequence comes from Subacronicta megacephala, assembly GCA_958496365.1. Classification (NCBI taxonomy): domain Eukaryota; kingdom Metazoa; phylum Arthropoda; class Insecta; order Lepidoptera; family Noctuidae; genus Subacronicta; species Subacronicta megacephala. The sequence goes on from OY292534.1 coordinate 1,415,744, forward strand.
TCGTGGATGTGCATATGTCGAAACGAACTCGAAGGCAGTTGACCACTGGCCGGCACGATCGCTGCACGCATGCGCGATACACTTCCAAGCACCGACAAAAAAAATGAACGTCTATGGCTCTTGCGCGCGCAAATTATTTTTTTATAATCTGTGATGTGTAGTGTAATATAATTTTTGTTGCAAGTTTTGAATTAAGTTGCTCGAATATTCGATATTTGGATTTTTGTGGTGATTCCTTTGGACTTTATTATGGTGAGTTATTTTTTTATTTTTTATCATCTAAGAGGAGCTGATTTACTTTACATGTAGTATATTCTTTTAGCTTTAAAAACAAATACCTCCTTAAAATATTACGAACTCATTAAAATAACAAATTTTCAGTTTTTAAACTTCGAAAATGCTAAATTTTTTTTAGTTATCTAAGCACATATATAGTTACATTGTCATGCGTGATTACCGTCATTTATGTGAAAAAAGTCTTTATTTATAAATGTCAACTATTATTGTTAACATTATAATATAATTTTATCTATATCTATTATTTTATTATAATATATTTTTATTGTTCTACAATTTTCCAACACATAACACATTGGCTCTCGAAAGTTTTCGTCAAGTAAAAGTTGCGAAGACTGGGCTCTGTGATTTACCAGAGTACCTAAATATCTCAACTTTGTATACCACTTTCTACTCTATCGCGTGTGGCATAAGGTTGAATATTACGTATAGTTTTGATTTTAGTATCAATTTGTAGGTAGTCATTGCCGCTAATAAATATTAATAACGGTTACGTTTGCTTAATTTATTGCGCATGAAGAAAATAGTTGAGGGGGGATGGATAGAGAGATCCTATTGTAAGTTGATTTTAGTTCAGTTTTAATTAAGGCATTGCATACATGACGACACGTTCGTACTTAAGTAATAACTAAACTGGTCGACATATTTGGGCGGTTAAGCTGCGTTTGGCGCGGTCAGTATACGGATGGGTGACCATTCTTCACAGATCGCGATACCTTCGTGCCTTGGAGAGCGGAAGCCTATGGAAGCGGCGGTAGCTTAATGGCTAGGGCGTCGGACTTGCGATCATGTGGTTGCCGGTTCGAACCCCACCCATTGCACTACCGACGTGAACCCACTCGTAGCACAAGCATTTAGCTTAGTACGAGGGGTTAACAAGAATACTAGTAATGTGTGACCCACATTGTTAGTAAGCTCTTTTATTTAAAAAAAAAACACTTAAAACGATCAGTCGCAATTGTCATACAAACACCAAGACAAGTTAGTGGCAGTCAGAACATTAAAAAGCCAGTTCTGATGAGACTAGAAGTCGATCCCAAAAGAAAAGTCTAGGGGAGGGTACACGAAACAGTTTGACCTTTGCAAACGTATGAGGTAAGTGCAGTGATAGCCTTGTGATATGACCATTGGACTGTCAAGTCAAAGGTCTCGAGTTCCAATCCAGGGCACGCACCTCTGTCTTTTCGAATTCAAGTGCGTATTATTAATTAATTATCACGCGCTTAAACGGTGAAGGAAAACATCGTGAGGAAACCTGCATGCCTGAGAGATTTTATTGACGATGTGAAGTCTGCCAACCCGCAGTAGGCTAGCGTGGTGGACTATAGCCTAATCCCTCTCGTTCTGACAGGAGACCCGTGCCCAGCAGTGGGACAATGTAATGGGTTGATGAGGAACCGTATGAGGTTATAAGGTCCCCCGTCCCGGAGACTTTTTTCCAGGAAGAGAAACAACACAATACATTCATTCCAAGTTACAAATACACTTAAACAGATAATTAATTCTTAATTAACATACAATCACGCCTGTATTCCCCGGAGGCTTAGGCAGAGGTTTACTAATATCCACCCACGTTATTGCCTTATTGGTCATAGATATTCTTTTATTTAATATGTTGAAAGATAATTTACCTAATAGCTTCTATAATGAGGTTGACCCACTAAAAGCATGTTGTAAGATTTGAAAAAGCTTTTCTTTACACAAAAAAATACGCAATGAAAACGAACTTTATACAATTCCTGTCATACTTTTTAATAAAGAACAAATATGCTCAATCTGGGAATTGCAAGGAAGAGGTCACCATAAGGCCACCCACTATACTTAGGTATATTAATTTATATATATGTATACCTACTTTATATACTTTATTGCACAGTCAGCCAGCACGTCAGCTTATACAAAACTGTCAAATTTCTCCAAATGATTTTAAACCTTACAATGATGATGATTAAGTTCAAAATCAACTGAGAAAATTTCTCATTTTTGTGGTAACTTGATGTGCAGCTCACCGTACACCAATAAAAACACAAATAAACAGGACACAGTTGTTCATAAAAACATACGATGCGGCCTTATCGCAGACTGCAATTTTTTCCAAGCAACCTTATATTTTTTTATTGCAATCGTTTTTTTCTTTTGGTGTACAAACGGCTACACATCAAGCTATAAAAACCAGGCTGGCCTTGAATTATGCGGAAAACCTTTACAATGGGAGATCAGTAGAAACTGGTTTTGTATAGCTTGATGTGTAGCCGTGTGTGCAATATATTATAAAAAAGTAAATTGAACTCGGGACTCGGCAGCTGCACTTGTAGCTAATGCATTAAACATAAAAATCTGCATATAATATTTAAATTAATTTATATAAGCAATATAGATTTTAATTTATTATACTCTTTATGTAAATAACGGAAAGGAAATGTAGGAAGTTTTGGAGGGTATGAAGCGAATCATAAGTGGAGCAACTTTCACGATAACTTAGTATATCTGGGTGATCAGTAAGAAATCTTCATTATTTTCCTGTTACACATAACATAACATACCATCATGCCTGTTTTCGTTGAAGGGTAGGCAGTTGTGTACTAATATACCCCTGAAGCCAGACAACCAGAGTTTGTAAAAGTTTTTCTCAAAGTTACTCACATAGTAACTTTAAAATATATATATTTAAGAAGTGAGTAATATATATATGAACTAGCTTTGCGCCCACGACTTCGCCCGCGTTGTTTCTCGGCTTTTCTGTACTATAATAGGTCTGTGTATACATATAAACCTTCCTCTTGAATCACTCTGTCCATTGGTGAAAACAGCATGAAAATCGATGCAGTATTTATCGAGATTATCGCGAACGGAGAGACAGACGCGGCGGAGGACTTTGTTTTATTATGAATGAAATTATCATGTGAGAAATATATGCATATAAATTGTATATGTAGGATATTTGGATACGACCTGAAGAGTCAGTCTTGTCGTCAAGTCGTTAAAATTAAACGGAAGTTCAAAACGTTCTCTCTTAAATACGTGCGATACAAAACCACTTAGCCTAAGATCTAATTGCTAGATGATTATACACGCGTGGGTGCCTACCCTGTTGAGGTATTACACTAGATACGATATAGCAGAGCAATTTGTTGCTACACGAGTTGTGGAGTAAGCGCCACATCTCAATCGATCGCTGCCTCGCGAACTTGATCATGACACAAATACTGTACTGTATTCTTGAGAAAATTCTAAGTTGTCTTCTCTGTTTACTATATCTTCTTCTGCCTAACATTCTACAAAAATAAAGTCATGATTCTTTCTTACATTTTGTCAACGAATATGATGTCTTAGTGTAGATAAAACCTAGGTTATGGATTAACTTTCAACTAACTTAATCTTGTGCACAAATTTTTGCGCGGCTGCTCTAGTACGATAGTACATTATACCTCAATTTCCTAACCAGATACACTGACCAGTCTTTACATAACCTACCAAAAGAAAAATATAAGTGGCCGGTCGTTAAAATTCTTGAATTTCTTTTTAACAACTATGATCCTTTTTAAAATCTTTTAATTGATCTTTCGAGTTGATTTTTGATTAGCTCGGATTACTCAAAACGGGGTTGTGTTCATATTTGTTATTTAAATTGAGCTCTACTGAGCAGAGGCTGAGTCATTTTTATGCAATCTTTAACCAGTTACGAATTACTCTTAAACTATTCGCATTTGTTGGAAGTTATGAAACGAGAGAATATTAACAATTAGTTTGTTTGGCTGTTGAGTTCGCTTGGCTTCGTGCCATCGTATTGCCAAATAAATAATAATATGCTAACAATATTGTTTTCGAATGTAGCTAGTGGAATTTCTGAGCTCTTGACATAACGAATTAGGTAGTGGGTTCTCACTCACTCACTGGTGTTCCTGGCATTTATATTCAAAGTCGAAAAATATTTATGAAAGATAGTGCTCTTCGAACAGTGAGGATGGCGCTGTGTAGGTCCCTTAAAAAAAAACACAATTTACACTGCTGAAAGTTTGGTTTATTGCTAAAATTTAGATTAGAAAATAAGATTACAAAATACTGAAAAAGAAACGTATAGATCGGACCACGGTTGGTAATCGGCTCTCTCGAACACAACTCTGGAAACAGTTTTATATAAAATGCAATTGCACATGTCAGCGTTTACTGCATACAATGACAATACATAACAGAACGTCATTTTTACATTATAGACAGCCCTTAAAATGGCCGTCCTTCACCGCTCAAATCAAATCAAATCAAATCAATTTATTTGAAACATAGGTTATATGATAGATGGATCTTAAGAACTAAATAGTACGCTATGTCTTGTCAATTATGACATACAAATATTCTAATATAATAATAGATAGCTCCTAATGTTTTAGCTAGGAAGAAGAAGCAGCGTAACATGCTCCGCAGCGACACATTATTGTCAGTTTATACTTATGTTTTATGTTCTAACTAAGACGTTTATTTCTCTTTAACAATAACATTTCATTTATCACAGAAATACAAGGATATCTTATTCTATGGTTAGGTTATATTAACAGGTGTCGGAACACGTAAGTATTTATATTACCTACACTAAGAAATATAATAATAGAAAGGTAATTAAGTAATGTTAACATATCTCAAATATAAACAGTTAAGTAGGAAGATAAAAAAAGATAGAAGACAAAAAAAAAACTAATTGTAGGTAGTTTTAAAACAAATTGTAAACATTGCACAGCCAAGACTGGTTTAACGCGATACATCCCAGAGTGACGTTACTTCGCGTTACAATTTACATAAGTCTTAGTAGTATACCTGCGGTTAACGCTTATCTGGCGGCCCGTATATTTTTATTTTTTTATGGTATAACTCGGCAAACGAGCAGGCGAGCTACCTGATGGGAAGTAGTCATCGCCGCCCGTGGACATCTGCAAAACCAAAGGAGTTGCAGATGCGTTGCCGAGCCTATTTAGGGAAAGGAGAAGGAAGGAGATTGAGGGAGGAATTGGGCCTCCAGCCCTCTCGCTCACCGATCGAAGCGCAGTAGCGAATGCTACTACTCGGACGTTGGTCTTCTGCGAGAGTGTGGTACTTCCCCGGTCAAGCCGGCCCATTCATGCTGCGAACAGCGTGGCCCTACCACAACAAATACCCTGTTACACAGGATAAATCATAACAATTTAACATTATATTATGTGAAAGCAGATTTCTCTGGCACTAGAGATTGCAAATAAAAATTCAAATTCGATGCGTTTCTTTATAGTGCTCACGATGAATTTCTTAATACCAATATTCTGATTGACTAACTCATGTTGGATGATCAATATTAATGGTAATAATTAATTTTAAGACTGGATATTATAACGGATTGAAAATGTATATTATGTTTTGTATTTGTATATAAGTTTCAGAACAGTTAGTTAACAAGGTATCTGTCTCATTATCATACCATCACGCCTGTATTCCCCGAAGGGTTAGGCAGAGGCGTACTTAGTGAACACCCAGAGTAATACGGTAATCAATGCCAGTAATATTGTCCAAGCATGAATGGGTCGACCAGGGAAGTACTACTCTCCCACAGAATATCGACGTGAAGTCGCAGTATGAAACTATGCATACTGTTGCGTCTCGTACGGTGAGTGTGGAGCGTCGGAGGTCCAATTCCTCTTTCAGTCCCCCTCCTTTTCCTTTTTTCTTTCCCCTCCTTTACTTTACAGGGTCGGCAACGCGCGAGTGATACCCCTGGTGTTGCAAGCGTCCATAGGCTCCCACGCCTGTATTTCCCGAAGGGTTAGGCAGAGGTGTACTATTGTACACCCACACTTAACCGGTATGTTTAGGTCCCATGTCATAGGGGGCGAGCCTATTGCCATAAATCAGACTCTTCACAAATCCAGTCTCCGAGCTGCTACTAAAAAAAAAAAAGAAAAAAAAAAAAGTCAATAACACTTTGCTCGACCTAGGGATTGAAGCCAGCACCTCTAGCGTAGCAGTCGCGCTTAGGGCCACTAGACTTATGAGTCAGTCAGTTCATGCGCAGGTCCTACTGCCATAAACCTAGAATTTGTTATAGACGAATTATTTGTAAAAAAAAAAATGAATTTGGCATCCGAAGTAAGACGATTTACCTTAAACTAGTTATTACAAGTCTGTTATACTTAAATTTCTAAACCAGTAACGTTTGCCTGCGAACTGTGTTCTAGTTTTAGTAGATCTACTTTCATACCCGTTTTGTCTTCTATTGTCGCTGGTAGTTTAGCCAAAGTACCTCTTTTTTACAGGTTTATGTCGGCAAACGAGCAGGCGAGCTACCTGATGGTAAGTTGTCATCGCCGCCCATAGACAATTGCAATACCTAAGGAGTTGTAGATGCGTTGCCGATGCGTTATTAACAGTGACTGACGATCAAACGGCACACCTGATAATATGTGGCAACCGCCACACGGAAAAAGGGAGGAAAAGGAGAAGGAAGGGGGCTGAGGGAGGAGTTGGGACTCTGGCGTTCCATACGCACCGAACGAAACGCAGCGGTACGTTAAGTTTTTATGTAGGTACTGCTACTGTACTTTACGTCGATATTATTCGGAAGGATATCTAGTACTTCCCCGGTCGTGCGGACCCATTCATGCTGGCATGTAGTCAGATGTAAACAATTAAAAACATTGACTTGTAAAAGTGTTTTTAAAAGATCTATTTACAGAAATATATATCAATTATTATTTTATGAAATTCCCAGTAGCAGCTCGGAGTCTGGATTTGTGCCCGGTTAATGGCAATAGGCTCGCCCCCTATTACATGGGATTTAAACATAACGGCGAAATTTGGGTGTACATTAGTGCCTAACACTTCGGGGAATACAGGCGTGATTGTATGTTGTTGTTGTTATTATTTTACCCTACGGAGAATACGGGCGCGATGGTTATTTTATGTGTTGCTATTAAATAATTACTGCTACATATATAACATATCATACCATCACGCCCGTATTCCCCGAAGGGTAAGGCAGAGGTGTACTATCACCCACATTACGCCGGTATGTTTAGGTCCCATGTAATAGGGGGCGAGCCTATTGCAATTAACCGGGCACAAATGCGGACTCCGAGCTGTTACTGAGAATTTCATAGAAAAATCCAATTACACTTTGCTGGACCTGGGGATCGAACCCAGGACCTCTAGCGTAGCAGTCGCGCTTTGGACCACTAGACTAATGAGGCAGTCTACTAATAATAATCTTACTTAAATTAATTTGTGAATGATTTTTTTAAAACAAGATTTGTTTAATAGTCCTGAATAAAAATCAAGATCTCACTTGAAAGTACGGTAATTAATACTTACATTATTAAATAATCAGTTATCGTATTTATAACTGGTCAGTCAGTGATATTTAAATGAAAATGCCATCAAATATATAGTCATCGTTATCAAACTAAATTAGAAACAAATTTCTCCTGAATGCCTAGTTGGTCTAGTGGTCCCAATCGCGACTGCTACGCTAGAGGTCTTGGGTTCGATCCCCAGGTCGAGCAAAGTGTTATTGAGTTTTTCTATGAAATTCTCAGTAGCAGCTCGGAGTCTGGATTTGTGCCCGGTAAATGGCAATAGGCTCGCCCCCTATTACATGGGACCCAAACATACCGGCGAACTGTGGGTGTACGTTAAGTGCACCTCTTCGGGGAATACAGGCGTGATGGTATGTATGTATGTATGTATGTAGAAATAAATATCATTTATTATTTAACCCTATGGAGAATACGGGCGCGATGGTTATTTTATGTGTTGTTAATAAATAATTACTGTTAGGTACATAACATATAACATAACCCACATTTCGGCGGTATGTTTAGGTCCCATGTAATAGAGGGCGAGCCTACTGCTACTGAGAATTTCATAGAAAAAACACTTTGCTGGACCTGGGGATCGAACCCAGGACCTCTAGCGTAGCAGTCGCGCTTTGGACCACTGGACTAATGAAACAGTCTACTAATAATAATCTTACTTAAATTAATTTGTGAATGATTTTTTGAAAATAAGATTTGTTTAATAGTCCTGAATAAAAATCAAGATATCACTTGAAAGTACGATAATGAATACATTATTAATTAACCAGTAATCATATTTATAACTAATCTGTATGTAGAGTGATATTTAAATGAAAATGCCATCAAATATTATAGTCATCGTTACCAAACTAAATTAGAAACAAATTTCTCCTGAATTCTTGTTTGTTTAATTTTGTTCTGTTCCATAATATAATTACTGACTAACGCCAGTTGCAATATACATACACATAAAAAGCTATGTATGTGGTTACATTACAATCATTATAACTATGACATTACAATTAATCTTTGCACTTAATAACATAACATAACATACCATCATGCCTGTATTCCCCGAAGGGTTTAGGCAGAGGTGTACTAATGTACACCCACATTTCGCCGGTATGTTTAGGTCCCATGTAATAGGGGGCGAGCCTTTTCCCATTAACCGGGTACAAATCCAGACTCCGAGCTGTTACTGGGTATTTCATTGAAAAAACCCAATAACACTTTGCTCGACCTAGGGATCGAACCCAGGACCTCTAGCGTAGCAGTAGCGCTTTGGACCACTTTTACATACAGATAAAAAGCTATGTATGTGGTTGCATTACAATCATTAGGTATAACTATGACATTACCCGTAATATTTGCACTTAATGTTACTATTAAATAACATTTATCTTAGTACTTAATGCTAGTGTTACATTATTTTTATCTTATCAGGAAATATTTACAGTGATTGTTTATACTTGTACTTATATGTACAGAGGGTTATAGCTGTTATCTGACCCACCGAGACCCCACCGTCCCACCCAGGGTGGGTCAAGTAACAGCTATAACCCACGTACACTATACAATAACTTTATCTTAAGCGTAACAATACATTTATCCTAGCACCAAAATGTTACCGTTGAATTACATTTATCTTAATACTGGTTGTCTGATTGCCTGATTTCTGCTCGGGTAATTCGCTCGCACCCTATTACATAGGACCTAAACATACAGGCGAACTGAGGATTTATATCAGTACTCCTCTGCCTCAACCTTTAAGGAATGCAGGCTAGACGTCATATTATGTATACCACTAAATGCTACAGTAACATCAAGTTTATCTTTACCCTTTCGTTACATTACATTTATATTAGCACTAAGTATCTCTGACATTTAACACTGACTAATTATGGCGGTTTCTAATTTCGGATTCGGAGGCAAATTTTTCAGGAACCCTCCCTTCAGGTCATCTACATCTAGGAAACAATTTCGTGCTAATGCCAATAATAAGGGCCAATAATGTTAAATATTATTTTTTTTTCGTATGTATTTAATAGTATGTGTCACGATGGGTACCCTAAATTAATTATTTTTCTTTATTTCTTTCTTTCGTGCTATTTTCAAGGACTGTTTAACACATTTGTGTCTATACTAATATTCTAAAGAGGTACAGTTGGTGAGTTTGTGGGTTTGTGAGTTTTCGACATTGTAGGGGATAATCTCTGGATCTACTGAACCTATTTTGAAAATTCTTTCACCAATAGAAAGCTACATTATTCCTGAGTGACATAGGCTATATATTATCCCGTAAAATGAAAAGAAACATATAGTCCACGTGGGCGAAAAGCTAGTAAGATATAAACATAAATGAGTTATGCAAAGGTCACCTAAGATGTTTAAGCAAGTTCAAACGGTTGTTCAAGCTTTGTTGGTAATGTCAAAGGGTTAATAACCTGCCACTGCTGCTAGCAAGTCACTTGGACACTCAAGCTTTTGTTTGGGCATTGATTGGTTTTACTTTTAAGAGAAACTTGGTGATGATGCTGTTTGTAGATGTGTTTATCTTGGACGATGTTAAGTAGCTTTTACTTTCTGTAATGTATTTAATCAAGGATTTATTTATTTATTTTAACAATTGCTTACACTTGTACATTTATAATATTCAAAGTCAAGTTCAAATGTTTTTATTTCAAATAAGCCTTTACAAGCATTTATGAAACGTTATGACTCTAGTTGCACGGTTCCAAAAAGTTGATCCTATGGAGAAGAATCCGGCAAGAAACTCCGTGGACACTCTTTTAAAATAAGAGGTATAACATTTTTAACTGGTACATTATGGCAATATGAGGATGTGAGAACATTGAAGGTTAATGTCTGAATTAGCTTTAAGTCAATATTAAAATCAAAAGGTTCCCAGCAACTGAGAACTTAATTTCATCCTAAAAATAAGAAGTTATGTGGAAGAATCCACATCATCAAACAAATAAACTATAAATTGTATCTAATCAGACATGAACGGCTAGATTGCACTCACATTTACAGTCCATTTTTATAAGTTGTGGTAAACAATACTAACCATATGAAGACATCCCGAGATATGAATAATGAATATATTCTGGTAAAACATGCCATTGAAGTATATTAATTTGAACCAGTATGTAAATGAAGACAAAAAATAAAAATAAATTGTGAGTATAATAGCCTCAATCAATCAGTAAATCAATAAATGTAACCTCAGGTTGCCAGGGAGGCCACAGGTGCGTCCGTATTTTGACACCACACGTTACTATCGTCAACGTAGTCCTTTATTTTATAATATGCTTTCTCAACAAGAACCGATTTAACGTAATTTTTAAATTTCTTGCCAGTGAGATCAGTAATAGATTTCGGGAGTTTATTGTAAAAACGGTTATTACGTCATTACGTCAATTGAAACGCAATAACGTTTCAATTGATGTAATATTGTACTAGAGTCAATTAATTAACTATGTAATAGATAACTAAGGTTATACCATATGCTCATATGCAATAGTGACTTAGATATTAATGGGTCGAAGAGGTTCAAGCCCTAGTTGAAAAGATAATGAGGTCCATAATATACTGCGATGACCATCAGGTGGGCCTTATGTTTACGTGACATAGTGTATAAAAATACTGTGTGACTATTATGAGATGCTACATATGATATCATCCCGCCTGTATTCTCCGAAGGGGTTGTCAGAGATGTACTTTATGGACAACAGATCGCCAGTGTGCCGCGCTGCTGCTAAACCACGGTTATTTATGTCGGAAAAATTCAACTTGAGCAGTTTAAGGCATCTTTTTTTGTCCAAAATGTTTATAGCAGAAGCGCGCATAAAAGAAAGTTTAAATAATGACTAGGCATATTTAAACGTTCTAGTAAAACTTGCCTTAAAGCTTTTTGCCTGACAATGCAGTACAAGTCTCCAGTTTATGTTTTTTGCGCGCATTAGACAAGATTAAGCGCTCCTTAACTAGAAATTGAAATGGTGATAATGACTGCATTAGTGGAAATGTGTCTGTGTTGCCAAGCTTGTTTTGTGTGCAAAGTGGTACTTTATCATAATTGTTATGTCTTACTGTATTCTTTGGAGAAACTCGTGGCTAAGTTGTGAAGGTAAAGGTTAAAGAAATCAGGAAGGCCGCTAGAAAATCTCTTAAATTAATTGGCAAAATCATCTCAACGTTTCTCATATAAATTTGTATATTTTTTTTAAAAGGCTTTCTCGCAATGTGGGTCGCACATTACTAGTATTATTGTTAACCCCTCGTGCTAAGCTAATGCTTCTGTTACGAGTGGGTTCACGTCGGTAGTGCAATGGGTGGGCTTCGAACCGGTAACCACATGATCACAAGTCCGAGGCCCGAGCCATTAGGTTAACGCCGCATATAGTTTTAATTTATTGTATATAAGTACCTATCATCATCATTATCGACCCATTACATTGTCCCACTGCTGGGAACGAGTCTCCTCTGAGAACGAGAGGGATAAGGCTATAGTCCACAACGCAAGCCTACTGAGGGTTGGCAGACTTCACATGCCGTCAAGAAAATTTCTCAGGCATGCAGATTCTCTCACGATGTTTTTCCTTCACCGTTTAAGCGCGTGATAATTTGACTTGGCAGTCCAATGGTCATATCACTAGGTTGTCACTGCACTACGATTGAATATGATGAGAAATTCGACAACATCATTATTAACGATGCTAGTACAGTGAATGGGATAGCTTTTCGTTGTTCAACCCGCTTTCGGAATGACTCGGTGTTTTAAACTCTGTAGGTCAAATGAGTAGTTAATAAATTAAATATAATAATGAGTATGTAGCTTTTAGAATTGTCTGAATGTTTTTGAAATAATGTAGAATGTGTATCTTGAAAATCGAGTTTTTAGTAGCAGTAGTGTCTCGCTGGCCTGTGTAAATGCCAGCATGAATGGGTCGGCACGACCGGGGAAGTGCCCTCTCACAGAATATCGACGTCAAGTAGCAGTATTCATACTGTTGCGTTTGTTAGAGTATGGAGCGCCAGAGGCCCAATTCCTCCCTCAATCCTCTTCTTTCTGCTTTTCTTCTTCCCCTACCTTTTCCATAAACAGGCTTGGCAATGCATCTACAACTTGAAATCGATGCCAAATGCATCTACTTTTAAAGCGGCGGTAGCCTAATGGCTAGACCGTCGGACCTGCGATCATATGGTTGCCGGTTCGAAACTCACCCATTGCACTACCGACGTGAACCCACTCGTTATACAAGCATTTAGCTTAGTACGAGGGGTTAACAAGATTACTAGTAATGTGCGACCCACATTGCAAGTAAGCTTTTATTTAAAAAAAAAACTTTGGGGCGGCGTTCAGCAGTGGACAGCAATAGGCTAATATGATGATGGGCGGCGATGACTACTTACCATCAGGTGGCTCGCTTGCTTAACCCATAAAATAACCTTAAGACCTTAGGGTATCGTGGATTCGATTCGATTCGTGGTAGAACTTTACTGCCGGGTTCGTCTGGGCTTATGTCCGTCGCATTGCCAAATTCTGCCGTTAACCTTTCAGGGATACAGGCATCATACCATCAATATGATCGATTATTTTAGTGAAGGAAAATACGACTGAGGGCAGGATTCGAACCTGCGTGCCCACTAAGCCAACGCGAGTCCCACCAGCCAAGTTGAAATTAACCTTCACATTTTTTTTTTACGTCTTCGAGGTGACGTCACTGACATCTGTTGTAATGCGAGTTTTTGCATCTCAACCGACATGACATGTTTTACAGCAAGTACGAAGTCGTACGATGCCACCTTACCTTTTAACAATATTTTTGTATGTTTTAGGCATTTTCCATGCAATGATTATTAAGTTATTTTATGGAAAATGCCAAAAAATTACAAAAAGATGATATGTTCGATGTTTCACAAAAACATTTTTTACAATGATCGAGTGGGCAGCATCATAAAACGTTTACGACGATTAAAAAAAATATGGTTCGTTAGTTCTAATTTAAGTGCGTGAGTTTTCAGCATACAACGTATGCGCGTGCTCAGCCTTACATTGTTCGAAGTAAGGTCAGTTATCGCAGCCCATTCACAGTTATGGGCAGTAACTGAGAAAGTTTTAACAACAGTGGTAATTGAGATAGAAATTTATGGATTTTCTTGAGAATTTCCATAATTAATGTGTCTGATATGTAGGTACTTACTGCAAAAGCCCGCGCTACGGTAAATCTTTAATGATAAAATGATAAATCAAAATAAAATCTTTAATTAATCATAAAATAATTATCATTCATTACCGATTTTATAGTAAAACCTAAGATTGATGATAAAATCCTGAAATGCTCTGTGATTACTGCCTCGATGGTCTAGTGGTCTCAAGCGCGACTGCTACGGCCCTGGGTTCGATTCCCAGGTTGAGTGTTATTGAGATTTTCTATGAAATTCTCACTAGCAGCTCGTAGTCTAGATTTGTTAGGCTCGCCCCCTATTACATGGGACCTAACTACTTTACCTAACTTACTAATGTACTATAGACCAACATTTTGTGAATCAAATCAGAACATTTATTTGCCTGAAATTATGGTGGATACACGAGATGTTAAATTAAGGCTCTAGACAGATGGACCGCATTTTAACTGCAATCCAACTGCAAATTGCAGTTCGGATGCAGTTGACACGACTGCAATAGAACTGCAAACCAAACGTGCAGTCCGCTTGCAGTTCAATTGCAGTCGGCGTGCAATCGTGTGAACTGTGACTGTGACTGTGCAGTCGTGTCATCTGCATTCAAACTGCATCCGAACTGCAATTTGCAGTTGGATTGCAGTTGAAATGAGGTCCGTCTGTCTAGAGCCTAAGATATAGGACTTATTTTACCCTAATTGCAGGCAACTATAAGTAAAGATTCGCAGGCCAGGTCGAACCAAACTATGAGCCTTAAGAAACATAAGCATAAAATGTATGTATCGTCACAATGTAGCGGTTGATCGATATAACTGTGTTGATCATGGCAATGAACACACGCGATGACCTACTTCATACAAATGGTCTAAGATCATACCCGTTCTGTGCACAAAAACGCCGTTAAATTTTAACCGAAGTAATGAACCAAGAAATGGAAAGTGCTGTATGATTGAGATTCAATTCGGGTATGAGTTGTTGAACGACCTGTTGATGTGCGGATTTTTATTTTATTTTATTTGGAAAACTTATAGCTAGCATAAATATAAAATACAGGAAAAGCGAAGGTTTTTGAAGCCGCCGTAGCGTAATATAGCTAGGGTGTCGAACTTGTGATCATGTGGTTGCCGATTCGAAACCCACTAATACAATCATTAAGCTTAGAACGAGATTACTATGTATGTATGTAATATGTATTGAAGAAGACTATTACGTGAAGTAATAAAAAATTTAATAGTTTAGGCGTCTTGTTAAGCTTTAGCTCTATAAGGAATGCATCTCTAAATGGTAATGCCGTGCATTTCAAGAGGCCATCTACCTCGTTAAGATGGCCACTGAATATGGTCTCCACTTAACTGGGAATTACAGCGTTTTTATTTTCAATGCATTACTTAGACATTACCAGATCGTCTGTCCATCTTGTTGGAGGTCGTACCACACTGCGTTTTCCGGTGCGTGGTCTCCACTCGAGAACCCTTTTGCCCCAATGGCCATCAGTTCTACGAGCTATGTGCCCCGCCCACTGCTACTTAAAGTTGCTTGGGAGTCGTTGGATGCGGCATATAACCAGTCGTTGTGGAAGTCTATGGGGGAGGCCTTCGTTCAGCAGGGGACTTCATTTGGCTGATATGATGATGATGTTGATGAGACATTGAAATAAAACTACTTTTTACGGAGTTTATCGCGTTATATTTATATTTTCAATTCCCGACGTTTCGGATCCTTTACAGCATCCATGGTCACGGGTGGACTGAGATGTTGGTCGTCCTATCGATGAAATCCGTAAAAAGTAGTTTTATTTCAATGTCTAATATTCGCGTAAGTGTTAGAAACCAGTATGACTTAGACATTTTTATATTAGGAGCGATGGACAACCAAAATTGAAATCTAATTACTTGTTAGTGATAGTTAAAATTTAGATAGGCATGTATTTAAATGATCGTTTTAATTTTACATAAACTGCAAGCAAACAAACCTAAATAGTCTTCTGTTTTAATGATTGATACTCGTTCTCTGAGACATAAAATAAATAAAATCAATCGATATTATAATCAGTTTAAAACTATGCAAAAAAAAATATGAACACGATTTGGTTCTGGCGATGTGTTGTCACAGTTCTAACCTAACCTATATATATGTATTTAGATTTTGCTGCTCAATCAGTAATTTTGTCGTTCAATCAGTATTCTTGATGTGCGGTTTATTATACCCCATTTAAATATGCATATAAATCTTAAACGTAAGTACAGTCTGCACATCAGGTTATACAAAACTATCAAATTTCTCCAAAAATTTTTAAACCTTAAAATGTTGACTGTTAAGTTCAAAATCAACAGAGAAAAATTGACATATTGTGGTACCTATGACTAATATGAAGGCCATATAAACCATAAATAATTGCAGGTACTTAATTATTTTGTACCTGCAAGTAATTTGTACTTTTGATTGATTTTATTTAAAATAAATTATTGTTGCTCCCTCTCTCTGATTAAATATAGACATAAGTACTCTCTTTCGGTCCAAAATTAATTTCTGTCCGTCTTGTGCTAAGCTATTGCAATATAGGTACATATTAAGTAAACTAGCACATTTTAAAAACTAACAATTTCTTAAATGTAAACGTTTGCATGATAGTAAAGTTTTAGACTTAGCACATAAAAATTTAGATGTTAGAACTTGCTACTGGTTATAGTCTAGTCGTTGACAAAACCAGATTTGCTTACAATTTCTCCTCGGCAAGGCGCCATATTGTTCTTATTACGAATGTCAGCGTATTGTCACTGTCAGCATTTGGCGGGAACGTGGCCAAGGATTCAACACATTCAGCCTTTCTTTATTTTCTGTTTCAAGTTCACGATGACGAAGCGGAAGTTTTATTGTTATTTTTTTTTGTTAAGTGGCAGCGAAAGTAAGGTTGAGAGCTGCGCTTACAACACTTTAGTCGATACCTCCTTGCGATTTTTGTTTACAATAGATCATCATGGAATTTTATTTTGTTTATGGCCAGTCATGTCACTATCATTTCGGATTAGATTTAACTTTCGCTGATTGTCGTTTAAATATCGAATTGTGAAGAATTACGATTGATTAGTCGAGTTCCGTTTATGTTGGCGATGTTATCTTAGATAATGTAGTATTCGATCGAGTCTCAGCTTTCTATGCCGTCGGAAATTAATACTTTCCGTCGGATCTCCCGTTCGTACGGTGTACCAGATACGAGATTACGTGAAATGCGAACGTAATGCTAGGAAATTGAGAGAAAAATCTGTATAAGCATCGTCAGGTCTTATTCAAATGGAGCAAGATGATAGGCGTAAGGTTTAAACGACTCGTAATCACTATGTAGAACTGTGTGATGATATGTTGCGAGCTAAGCTGCCTTGTTAATAAATTCTATTGGTCAAGTTAAATTAAAGTAGAAAACAGATAAATTATGGCAACATTAACATCTAATAAGTTCTCTTTCTTTTAGAAAATTCAATTTCAACTCATCGAAGTCATTATTATTGTCGCGCCTGTCTCCCATGGGGGTAGGCAGAGACTATAGATTTCCTCTTAGATCCTGGCATACCGACTACTTCATCTTCGTTCATTAACGCAGACTTTCGTGACGCTTATTTATCGTCTTTGCTTTAGGAAAAGAAATCTTAGATCGTAAACTTATAATATTTTTAAAATTAAGTATGTAATGTTATTTTATGCTCGTTATAACTTTAAATATAAAATTTGAATGAACACAAAATGTCTGAACAACAAATCAATATTATAGATTTATTAAACTGTTATTTTGTGCAAATTTTATGATATATACGAAAAGTTTGGGAAAGTATTCGAAATATTTATAATCTATTGCATAAAGATACCTGATTTATTATTTTTGTTAATATGATGACTGCCTCGTTAGTCAAGTGGTCCCAAGCGCTACTAATACGTTGAGGTTTGGATTCCCAGGTCGACAAAGTGGAATTTTCCTATGAAATTCGCAGTTCGGAGTCCGAATTTGTGCCCAATTAATGTCAATAGGCTCGCCCCCTATTACATGGGACCAAAACATATCAGAAAAACGTGGGTGTACATTGGTAGACCGGCCTAACCGCTGTGCAATTATGTTAATATATAAAGTAGGAACTAGTTTTTGCCTGTGACATTGCTTGTTCGGATGTCTAGTCTAGTCTAGACGCTATCAATTGGAAGGTTAAGAATAACTTATTAATTCATGCTTCTGAAATCATAAGTATTTATTTTTCGGGGTGAAAAGTAGTAGAAGACAAAAAAATATGTGTTTCTAATTACATCGAAATTGGTTTAGTTTTGCAAGTGTTGTTCCAGCAAAATGCTATTGAGGTTTCCTTTGAAATTTTCAGTAGAACTCGGAGAATGGATGTGATGGATGATGTACCTACCTGTTTGTCAATAGGCGAACCCTATTTTATATATTTATTTTTTATTTTTAGTGCACCCCTGCCTAACCCTTTGAGGCAAATCAAATAACATGTCCTTTGTCTTCTTCTTCTTCTTCGAAGTGCCTCTCCAATTACAGTCCAGTTCCAGTCCTTTGTCACAAGTATCTAAATAAAAAATTACTTTTAATAAAAAGTTAAACCGCCTTCAAAAAATAATAAAATAATTTTGTCTAAAACAGTTTGGGAAGTCGGTGACTTCTATTTGAGTGTGTATTTTATTTTCGCCACCGACTTCCCAAACTGTTTTAGACAAAATTATTTTATTATTTTTTGAAGGCGGTTTAACTTTTTTGTTAAAAGTAATTTTATTTTGTAATTTTTAGCGGAAAGTTTGTTTAGAAGTACTTGTTAGCCAACTAAACGCACTGCTCCAATAAGACAGCGATGTTTCGGAGTAAACGATAATATCATCGATGTAAACAAATTTTAGATTTTTGTTGATATTTTCAAAACTGCTTAACCGATTTCCATAAAATTTGAACGGGACCACCTCTGAAGTATTAACTACCAAACAATAAAACAATCATTAAAATCGGTCCACAACTGGCGGAGAAATCGCGTAACAAACATACAAAAAAAAAAAAAACATACAGACGAATTGAGAACCTCCTCCTTTTTGAAGTCGGTTGAAAATCAACCCTTCGGGGCTTGTAGGCGTGATGGTGTTGATATGTTTCAATATTCGAGGATTAACAATATTAGATTTTTTTTATTTTGTCATTTCAATTTATTTACTTTAATATCTATTTATATTTGAATTCGCCAGCGGAAATGTGTATTCATTAAAAACACCACTAATTATAATGTTAATTGCATTATTTTTAATATAGCATTTATTTTTTATTACGACATCAATTATTACCATTATGTTTATCTTTTATTATATAACTAATTAACAAAAATACTATACGTTAGAATATTATCAAAACAAATAAAATAAACATTATTATACAGACTGCCTCATTAGTCTAGTGGTCCTAAGCGCGACTGCTACGCTAGAGGTCCTGGGTTCGATTCCCAGGTCGAGCAAAGTGTTATTGGGTTTTTCTATGAAATTCCTAGTAGCAGCTCAGAGTCTGGTTTGTGCCCGGTTAATGGCAATAGGCTCGCCCCCTATTACATGGGACCTAAACATACCGGCGAAATGTGGGTGTACATAAGTACACCTCTGCCTAACCCTTCGGGGAATACAGGCGTGATGGTATGTAATATGTAATGTAATTATTATACAGAATGTATCTTGAATGGGGGAAAGGATATAATGTTTATTATATTCAAAAAATAGTTTTTGGAATAATCCTATCCATTTTGAAGAAAAAAAAATAAAGTTTAAAATTATTTTTATTTCTGATAAAAGCATATTTGTAAAAAAATATATTATACATAACTATTTATTTATTATTGAATTTATACTTAACGACATACATAACTTCAATAATGCACCATAAGATGTACGTTCATTATATTATAACTTAGTTAATTAGGTGCCCTGTTTTCACGGACATCCTGTATATTTATAAAACAGCAATTAAATAACATCTGAACGAATATACATAGGTATTCTTTGGAACCATTTGCCATTCAAATTCCAAGGCAGATGGCTCCACAAAGGGTAACCTACTTTCAATTCTGGCTGACCTTAACTTAAAAGCTTCTTATGCATTAAATTTAAATACTAAAATCTGCGTACGGCATATCAATTAGGTATTGCTTGTTCAAATCTTAATTAATAGGCTAGTTAAATAATATTTTTTGTATGTCCAATAAAAAAGTATTTTTTTAAAAAAAAGCTAACTTGCAATGTGGGTCGCACATTACTAGTATTCTTGTTAACCCCTCGTACTAAGCTAAATGCTTGTGTTACGTGTGGGTCCACGTCTGTAGTGCAATGGGTGGATCCAGAACCGGTAACCACATGATCGCAAGTCCGACGCCCTAGCCATTGGGCTACCGCCGCTTGTGAACTGAAAAAAAAACGAAAATATTATTTTTTCTCACATAGGCAATGATGACATTAACTTACACATTATTGCTTATGCTTGGCTTGAGTGGAAACTCACCATCTTACCAGTAGGTGAGTTTCTACTTTTTTATATCGTAACCTCTTCTCGTTGGCTATCTATCAACACATTAAGAAGTAGATAGATAACCTTCATTAATAATTAATTACCTATAACTAGCTTAAAAGGTGAAGGAGACATCAGTAGCGTGTGAAGTCTACCAACCAGCAAATCCATAGAATCGCTCTGATTCCGATGGCTACCACAAGTAGCATTAAACCCTATGAAACTCTATGAGAAAGGGAAATAAGGTATTGAACGTTGGGAGGGGCGAAGAATAAATGTTGAAAGAGATCGACGTCAAGTAGCAGTATGTATACCGACTGTTGCGTTTCGTACGGTGAGTGTGGAGCGTCGGAGGCCCCAATTCCTCCTTCAGTCCCCTTTCTCCTTCCCCTCCCTTTTCCTCTGCAACTCATTTTGGTTTTGCAGATGTCCATGGGCGGCGATGATTACTTACCACCAGGTAGCTCGCCTGCCAGTTTGCCGAGTATACCATAAAAAAAGTGGTTGCCGTGATGAGTTGGGATACCTTCTTATTACATTACAAACTTCACGGTATCATTACTATTGTAAGTGGTGATTAATAGCTGCCAAGTCGTAGATGCAAGCGTCAATCATGCGCACGTAACGGATTAGGAGTGAAGTGAGTTCCTAGTAGGAAGTGTGCGCTCGCGCCGATGCATTCGCGCATGTACTGGTGAGTACAGCAACGAAATTGATTGAAATGAAATGAAATAAAATGAAAAGATATTTATTTCTGTAAATAGATCTTTTAAGACACTTTAACAAGTCTTTTTTTTTTGAAACTAAAACAATTGCGTCATAGTTTACGTTTGAGCCGTGACAACGACACTCTGTTTCAAACTTGAATGAACAAAGACTAGTGAAGTGCAGATACGCAACTTGTGACTATATGCTATCCTTGTTTTATTCCGTAATAATAATAATAAATAATTTATACTTTATTGTACACCAGAAAAAAATAATAATAAACAAAACAAATATGTAAATGTCCGTATGCTGTGAGCAAGCAAAAAGCGGGATGGATATAAGTTTAAATATGCTAAAAATAAAAAATTAAAGCAGGTAGTAAACTGCCTTTAGAAGGCCGGTCGATAGACGCGGAATTATGCAATCGACCACTCAGTGGTCGATTGACACACGAGGGGTAGGTTTTTGGTGTGCAATAAAGAATATTCTATTCTTTTCTAACTACATCAGGTGCCGTATTACCACGTATTAATGCCATCATTTTTACGTTGTGAAAGAGGGACGCCACTATATAACCTGTAGAGCGGCATACCTCTCTCACAACCTAAAAATGATGCCATTAATACGTGGTAATACGACCCCTGTACTCTACCTAAGGCTTGGAATAGATGAAATATTATAATTACTAGATACTTAAAGTATCGTGCGTGCGTAGCCCCTAGAATTACTGTAATAAACAGTATTGATAACTTAACCAGAAGCAATGAGTGTATTAGTATAACTAGCATATTATTATCTTTACTCGACTAAATAGGTGTTATTGCGTGCGCGATAATACCTAGTGTGGAAAATTAAATAAATAGCATTAATACGGAGAGGAGACGGATAGTAGTAAATATGTGTGCATCAGGTAGTAGTTTTATGGATCTGTGCTTCAAAAGGTAAAAATAACCCTTATTTTATTTATTTATTTATTTTATTTTTTATTATGCTGTCCGTCTGTCTGTTAAGGCCCTTTTTTCGGGGAACGGGTTTAGTTTTCAAGTTGGAATTAATTATTACGTTGTTTGTGGTGGCGGTTGAAATGAAAAACCAATAATATAATTGAAATTTTAAATTTTGCAGGTGTGCAACTTTTATGCCTTAGTAAACGAACAGAAAGAAATGTGTTGCTAGGGAATTTGTTGCGTTGCTTTTTATTTCAACCTAAAACATTAGGAGGCGGTGAAGGGCTGTCTATAATGTTAAAATGACTGTTGAATGCTAGTCACTACATAATATAAAACAAAGTCGTTTCCCGCTGTCTGTCTGTCCCTATGTATAGATCTTTAAAACTACGCAACGGATTTTGATGCGGTTTTTTTAATAGATAGAGTGATTCAAGAGGAAGGTTTATATGTATAATACATACATATTATAGTACAGAAAAGTCGAGAAAATACGCGGGCGAAGCTATGGGCGCAAAGCTAGTATATAATAATATATACTAGTAAACACCGTGTGAAGGGGCTAAGTGATTGGCTTGGGTTGTGGGTTCTACTTCCGCACGGACAAATATTGATTTTAAGGTTTATGTATATTGTTACGAGCTGGGGTTCGGGATAAATTAATTAAACCAATTTACCAATAGATAAACTAACACTTTAATTAAGTTCGCAAAAACACAATAGAAATTACCGCAACGTCCAACCGTAACAATATTATACGTATAACTTAAAAACAAAGATGATCAATGTGCAAAAGTCTATCACTTAGCCACTTCGCCAAACGCAGTCAAAACATCGTTGATATCTCTCAATCAATATAGTAGTGTGAAGAATTCTCAATATTGACTGTAATGTAAACCATGTCGATACATTACTCTCTCTATAGGGATGGCCAATTACGAAGTAATCACTAATTCGTTCGGCTCACTTCGGAATACTTCGGCAAAAACCGTTTGTCCGAACGATTTGAAAACTTGGAATCTGTATGTGGTTCATTTCTCCACGTACTTGATACCGTTAGCAGTATCTATCATATTTTTTAAAGCTTGATGTTCTTACGTTGCTGTGCTTGCCGCGGCTAATATTTTGATTGGGTGATAATTTTTAACATACCATAACGCCTATATTTCCCGAAGGGTTAAGCAGAGATGAAGCGTTGAAAGGAAATGTTGTATGCGTCTTATTTATGCAAATAAATCTATTTTCTTTCTTTTTTTCTAGATGTATGTACTATATACGCCCACATTTCTTCGGTATGTTTAGGTCCCATGTTATAGGGGGCGAACCTATTGCCATGTACTTCTGAGATTTTCACAGAAAAACCCAATAACTCTTTGCTTGATCTGGGAATCCAAGCCAGGAGTCCAGGACTACTATATTAGACTAATGAGTGATTTTTCGATATACCTAGTGTTTGTTTTTGTTTTTGGTTCGGCGCATATGAATAGGTAGTATTAATGTGGAAACTGTTTTGGATTGTGTATGGTTTACTTTGTATTTTTTTTCTTATAGGTGTAATAAACTAATGTATCAGTTTGTTTCCTGATAAACAAACAAATTAAATTAAACAGACGAGCTTGACACCGCAGCATTTTAGCACTCTCCCGTCCCACTAAGGGGCCCGCATATCCGCCATATCCTAATTGAGCCCGTTCCGTGCGCTAAATAGTCCAGATTGGGTAAAATCTCGATAATCACTAATCAGTCTACCCTCAGAATATTGGTATTGCCCAGAAATTGGGCTGCGGAGGTCTGATGGCAGTTGCTTCGTTCGGAATTCATAAGCTTTTATAAACGGATACGTTCGAAAAATGCATCTCCCTTAGCTCCAATTCGCGTGGCTTATATTCACCGTTTTTTTAATCTGACAATTAAACGATGATCACCATCTTACTCAATGGTATTCAACATCTATATTTAAGTATGAAATATTGCAATTATCCTGAATGTCAACGTCTTCTCAACCGGTCCAAAGTCATCTTAAGCTGTGAAAGTATTTTTAGTAATATGACCATCCATATTGGATTAACTTTCTACTTAAGACGATGGCACTTCGTTAAGGATGAGGACTTTTGCTTCAGAATGTCGTCTCTTTTTTTTAAATCTTACTAGCAATGTGGGTGACCCATTACTAGTATTCTTGTTAACCCCTCGTGCTGGTGTTACGAGTGAGTTCACGTCGGTAGTACAATACCCTAGCCAATAGGCTGCCGCAGCTTTTTTTGTCTCTGGCAAAAGAGACGACGTAACTCCGAATTATGTAGTTTTTAGTAGTAGTAGTGTCTTGTTGGCATGTCAGCATGAATGGGTCGCACGACCGGGGAAGTATTACACTACGACAGAATATCGACGTGAAATAGCAGTATGCGTTCAGTTGTGTTTCGTACGGTGAGTGTGCTGGAGGCGCAATTTCTCCCTCAGTTTATTTTGTTCTACTTCCACTCTCTTTTCCTTAAATAGACTCGGCATTGCATCTGCAATTTCTTTGGTATTGCTAGATGTCCATAGGTGGCTCACCAGATCGTTTGTCGAGCTAAACCATAAAAAAAGGGCTCCATTGATGTACGCGAAGGCACAGTCCGAAGACCAAATATCCGCACAACGTATGGCGTAGAAATTGGGTTGCCAAAGGGTATAAGGATGAGGATGGAAATAGATAAACTCACACGTTCATATTTTGCTTCCATTCGAACCTCATCCAATTAATTAGCATTAATTAAGACACAGCCAGTGAATTCATTATTTAATTCGGCGGTTTTAACCCGATTATTATCTAACTAATATCTAGTTTAGATTCGTTGTTAGCCTTTAAGTAAGTTTATAGAAATAAAATGAATATGAAAATAATACAAGCAGATGGATACATGTACAGTCACAATTGTTTTAATATTCGTAGATCCAACGAGATATGGGGTGAATCTATCGCCATTAACCGGGTGTAAGCCAAACTACGATCGGATACTGCGAATTTCATAAAACAATCCTATAATATATGCTTGACTTGAGAATCGACACCATGAAATCACGCTCAGCAGCCGCGCATGACACTAATAGATCAGCGGTTTTAAAACTTTATTTTATTCATGGACTACTTTCAGATTTGAATAAAATCCCAGGAAATGTCGAAGAATTTTTTTGGTAACGAAACACGAATTGTCTAAATTTACCTTAACAATAAATGTTAAGTATGAATTCAATGGACCTGCAGTGTTGGGCCCCTTAGTGGTCTGTGGATCCCCCTTTAAGAAGCCCTGGTCTAGACTAGAGGCAGTCATCTCTTAAAATGTTATGCATCTAAATATTGTTACAAATATCATAATACACTACCTACTTCTCTCTCTCAAATCTCCGGCTCGTAAAACAGTGAATTAATTAACAAAGCATTAAATTTAGTCTTCATTACTTTCACTAAAAAAAGTGAAACAGACAAACGTATTCTGATAACATTAAGGCTAACGAAATCGAAATTTTTGCTTTGGGAATACAAGCATAAATAAATAAATTAAAGGTTGTTTAGTAACTTTGACGTTTTAAACTGAACCGGTATCAAATCAATGGTTGTTACATCCATAGGCGTAAGCTTGTTATGCTAATATATTCATATATATCACTATTACCTACGTTATATCATTTATATATAAATATTTTCTCTTACGATAGAGAGAGAAATGAGACTGCCTCATTAGTCTAGTGGTCCTAAGCGCGACTGCTAGGCTAGAGGTCCTGCGTTTGATCGATCGAGTAAAATATTATTGGGTATTATTACATGGGACCTAAACATACCGGCGAAGTGTGGGTGTACATTAGTACACCTCTGCCTAACCCTTCGGGGAATAGAGGCGTGATAGTATTTTATTTTAGAATAATACATATATATGTTTGTCATATGTCATGCTCTGCTCTAGCGTAGCAATCGTGCTTAGGACCACTAGACTCATGCGGCAGTCATGTATTATTCTATAATGTACAAAACAAATAACTATTATCATCATCATCATCATCAACCCATTAAATTGTCCCACTGCTGGGCACGGCTCTCCTCTCAGTAGGAGAGGGATTAGGCCTCTACGCTAGCCTACTGCGGGTTGGCAGACTTCACACGCCGTCAAGAAAATCTCTCAGGCATGCAGGTTTCCTCACGATGTTTTCCTTCACCGTTTAAGCGCGTGATAATTAATTATTAATACGCACATGACTTCGAAAAGTCAGAGGTGCGTGCCTTGGATTCGAACTCGAGACCTTTGACTTGTCAGTCCAATGGTCATATTACTAGGCTATCACTGCACTATAACTATTATATTGCATCCTAATCAAGCTGTGTGAATGCTCACATTATACTATAACATATTTAAGCGCCTATGAAATGCCGTGTACATGAAAACGGGACGTCCGTTTTCATATAAGTACACTGTATAAAGATAAGAAATCTAAACAAGTAACAGAGATTCCAGTACTTCAAAGATAATGATCTCGAAGCTATTTAGACCTCAATTTATAAATAAAACCAGCTAACCCACAACTCACCCTACACATGCACCGTTACGGCAAAATATGGCGCCACAGTACAGTAAGGTGGGCAGTGGGTTTATGTGTTATCTTACTGGTTCTTACTAGGCTGCGGCGCTTGAGTAACGCGTCTTTTGTGCGGTTGTGAAGCAATTTTAATGCAATTTAAAATTATAATTTATATGTAATTATTCAGAAAACCACAGAAACGTAATGTCTCTCGAGGTTATGCCAGTTTACACCCAACTATAGTATTAGTGATACTTACCATCTATCATGCTCGTATTAGGTTAAGCAGAGTGGTATAGTTCCCGGCAAGTATCTTGGCAAAGATAGAAAGAGATAGCTGACAATGAAGTATGATAGTCCATTCTACACAGCACTAGCCGTCTCTTTCATTTTATTGCCAAGATGTTAGCCGCTCACTTTACTGATGTTATAGCCAGCGATGGCGAGCCTATTGCCAATAACCGGACGCATTCAGAACCTACCTAGTACGTTAATTTTAATTTTTGTTAAGCAAAAATTAAAACATTTACATGTAAAAGTGTCCAACAAATCTCAAAGTAAGACTTAAATGTTTTGTTGGGTTAAGTCTCTCTTGGTCCCAAGAAAACGTCACGATTTTGCACTAAGTATTCGCAAAGCGTTTTCAAAAACACGAGGCTATTTACAAATGTTAATTTTCAATTTCTAATTTCTATTCGTGAACATTGACAAAGCGACATACATATACATTGATGAATGAATACCGTCATGAGTTCATGACATAAGTTCCTAATACGAGAATCATGGAGTTTCATACAACATCAAAGGCACATACAGAAACACTTCCTTTCACATATTTAGAGATCGAAATTCTAAAGTAATATCATCATTTAATTCCCTTGACGTGTTCAAATTGTGATTAGGATAGTTTTCAGTTGCCTCTTTAGTCTAGTGTTAAGCGCGACTGCTGTGCTAAAGGTCCTGGGTTAGACTCCCAGGTCGAGCAGTGTCATTGGGTTTTTCTCTGAAGTTCTAAGTAGCAGATCGGAGCTTGGATTTATAAGCGAAATGTGGTTGCATGTTAGTACATCTCTGTTTACCCTTTTTCAGTCAGTCCCTTCTCCTTCTTGCCGTCGATTGAAAAATAATGTGGGAAATAAGCTCTTTGTTTATTAAGTCGGCAGTTTCATAGAAAAGTGTTCTATGAAACTGCTGACTTTTTTTTTCACGATTTCAGGGTTGGTCCTATAGTGAAAATTGTTCATAATGATGAATATGATGAGGCCCTCTCGTGTGTAACATGACTAAATTATCACGGTGTATAGCTATACAAAACCAGTATAGGCTGGTCTTGAATTGTACGGAAAACTTTTACAATGGAGGTCACTCTATACTGGATTTGTGGATTGACTTCATACGACGTCGAGAAAAACGCTCTCTATGTTAATTAAGCCCTTTTCAACCGACTTCAAAAAGGAGGAGGTTCTCAATTCGTCTGTATGTTTTTTTTTTTTTTTTTGTATGTTTGTTACGCGAAATCTCCGCCAGTTGTGGACCGATTTTAATAATTGCTTTTTTGTTTGGTAGGTCATACTTCAGAGGTGGTCCCGTTAAAATTTTATCGAAATCGGTTGAGCAGTTTTGAGTATATCAACAAATATCTAAAATTTGTTTACATCGATGATATTATCGTTTACTCTGAAACATCGCTGTATTATTGGAGCAGTGCGTTTAGTTGGCTAAGAAGTACTTCTAAACAAAACTTTACACTAAAAAATTACAAAATAAAATTACTTTTTACAAAAAAGTTAAACCGCCTTCAAAAAATAATAAAATAATTTCGTCTAAAACAGTTTGGGAAGTCGGTGGCGAAAATAAAAGACCCACTCAAATAGAAGTCACCGACTTCCCAAACTGTTTTAGACGAAATTATTTTATTATTTTTTGAAGGCGGTTTAACTTTTTTGTAAAAAGTAATTTTTATAATTAATTAAAATGCTAGAAACTTATTTTCTTATCGCCTTCTCGAGCTAAACTATAAAATAAATAAAGAAGAATGTGTTGCTGACTTGATAACTATGTACTTACATGTTAATAACTTCACTTAACGCTTTCTAAGCAAAAGTAAGGTCTTTACTATAAAAACGGCGCTTCAGCTGAAGAGAAGACAGTTTTATTTGCATGCATTTTAACCTGGTAACAAAATCATTCTGTCATCAGCTAGAGCACCTCTAGAGCATCTCTAGAGCCTCTAGGCCATATCTGCCGCATGCCGGATGAACTGTGGGCTTTTATTGCACAGAACTAGAGCCCTGAGACGGTTAACCGAAAACGCGGCAGACCACGGAGGAGATGGCGGGATGACCTGGATGCCTTTCTTGAGAATTAGAAGGAGATGGCACGGCACCGGGAAAAGTGGAAGAAATGGGGGAGGCCTTTGCTCAGGAGTAGGACAATACGGGTTAATAAAAAAAAAAACTTAATAATTTGAATGAACTTGGCGGTCAATTTCAACCCACACTCTCCGAATGTACCCGATAGAACATCTTTAACCTTGCAACTCTTCGAAGCTCTGAAGTCTCGCTTTGACCAATGCATTGTTTACGTCTTTGAGGTGACGTTAGTGACATCTGTTGAAAAGCAAGTTTGCTCCAACCGACATGACTTGCTTCAAAGACGTAAATTCGGCAAAATTTCGCCCTGGCGGGTGGGACTCGCGGTGGCTTAGTTGGTCATAGTGTCCGGTATATTTAACTAGAGGATGCAAGTTCGAATTCTGCCCGCAGTCGAATTTTTCTTTTACTAAATTAACTTTATAATCTTAGCATGTATAATGCATAAAAATACAAAAAGATTTAAAGTCAGAAATACATAAAAAATACCAATAAATAAAGAGTCAAAAATCATAATCAATGCATGACATAGCTCGATTTAGCAATGTCATTCATGTGAAAGTTAAGTGATTCAAAGGTGTGAAAGCATGTAAATATGACCACTCGTGTGACCGCTTGCCGTAGGCTCTTGTGTAACCTTGTAACAGCGGCCTTGGTGACAATAAAATGAGAAGGTATGGAATGTTTGGATTGGTAGCAGTTTCTCGAGTCGCGTCTCGCGTTCCTAAAGTATTTCATTAGTAGAACTCGGCTTTTAGGCGGCTGCATCAGATTTTAAATTAGACCTCAAGCAATGCAAATGTGATCATTGCATTTATTACCTCGTAGAAGATTTATTTTTAATTTATTATTACATTTATTCAAAGTTAAACCACATTATTAAATATTTTTATAAAAAACTTTTTTTTAAAAAGCTTACTAGCAATGTGGGTCGCACATTACTAGTAAACTTGTTAACCCCTCGTGCTAAGCTAAATGCTTGTGTTACGAGTGGGTTCACGTCGGTAGTGCAATGGGTGGGTTTCGAACTGGCAACCACATGATCGCAAGTCCGATGCCCAAGCCGGCTACCTCCGCTTCAAGATAAAATAAAAACATTTACCAGTGAGAGGAACCTTATTTATTTATTATTATGAACCTTAAACACAGGATACCAAAAATACATGACATATCATATTAACAGTATTCTTCTTAATAAACGGTGTGTTCTCCCACTTAAAGAACGGGGCAAGGATGCACTTACAATCTAGGCGAACAAAGCGTTTTATAATATAACTAAGGTGGGATTTTGGGAAAACTTCCATGGAATTAGGAATAAAGTGATTTTCGCCGGTGAAATCGCGAGTATATCATCATCATTATCATCATCGTCAGCCTATACTCCTCCACTGCTAGGCGTAGGCCTCCTCTAGTGAACACCACAAATCTCGATCTTATACGAGATCTAGGGGCCTAGACAATGTTACATTTCCATATCGATAATGTGATGTATTTAATTGGCATGACCTTTCGATATGTCACGTGATGAAATTATGTTAAATCCATACATCTAACCTCGTTATCGATAATAAAGATGTGACGTTGTCTAGGCCCACTAATCTTACGCAAGTATATTATAGTTCACTGCGTGATTAAACCCTCCTTAAAATAAATAGATTAAAAAAAAAAAGTATATTATAGTTGTAAAGAAAAGTCTAATCTTTTCTAAGCACTGTTTACTAGCACATAATTAATGGAAATTAAATTAGAAGGTATTATTTAATAAATAAAATGACGTCACGTAATAAATGTTTAGAAATAATCACGTTACGCTAATTGTATCTAATCAACTCATGCGCCGATGTAATTTGAATTAAATATTATTTTGTAGGCAAATAACTCTTAATAATGAGTATTATGGCATAGAATAATGAATGGTACCTCTTTTATTTATGGTTGACCTACTACCCGGTTCAGGTTCAGGTTCGGTTCAGAGAGCGGACCAATTTTTTTTTCTTTTCTTACTTTTTATTATTTAGTCTTGAGCAAAAAAATCAACGAGCTACTCCTGAGAATGTCAGTAAAGCTCAATAACATTTTGCTCGACCTGGCAGTGCAACCCACGACCTCAAGCGTAAAAGTCCTAGTTCTGAAGGAAAAATAGGACCGCGGTCAGGATTCGAACCTGCATCTTCTGGTTAAGTACACCAGACGCTATGACCGCTAAGCCACCACGAAGTCAAAATTTGCCTTCACATTTATAATTTACGTCTTTGAGGTGACTTCAGTGACATCTGTTGAAAATGTGCTTCTGAACCGACATAACATGCTTTACAGCGAGTATTGACGGTTGATAGACTAGCTTTCCGCCCACGGCTTCGCCCGCGTGGTTTGTCGGATTTTTCTTTTATAATTATATGCATGTATAGTACATATAAACCTTCCTCTTGAATCACTCTATCTATTGCTGAAAACTACATTAAAATCCGTTGCAATGTTTAAAAGATCTAAGCGTACAAACATCGGGAGTGACTTTGTTTTATACTGTGTAAAGAAATATAGATAAATATATTAAATATGCAAATTATCAACAGTGTTCTTATTCTTCATTGAATGCCATTGAGGAAACCAGTTTTTAAACCAATTTATTCAATTTAAGGGCAATCTATCGATTGGAAAGTCAATATGCCACCATAGGTTAGAAGATTATGGAATACATCGTAACTATTTCACGAGCGAAGTTGTGTAAGATATCGATTCTATAAAAATATTTCATATTACCTCAATGTTCTAATCGAGATAAATTTCACAATGTTTTATATCTTCGTTTTTTTATGGTATTGGTTTTCGCTATTTTGAGTTCTTATTGGACTGCTCGGTGAGAGGTACTTGGTTCGATTACTAGGTCGAGCAGTTTGAGTTTTTCTATGAAATTCTCAGTAGCTTGGAGTCTGGGTTTGTGCCCGGTTACTGGCAATAGGCTTGCCACATATTACATGGGCCCTAAACATACCGGCAACTGTGGGTGTACATCTCTGCCTAACTCTTTGGAGAATATAAGAGTGACGGTATATTCTATACATCCACGGGACACTACATATACTTTCTATACATCCACGGGAGCAAAGCCGCAGACAAAAACTAGTGAGGCTATAAAAGCAGAGGATTTTAAATTTGAATCGATTACAAAATCTGTGGTTTGACATAAAAACATCATAACATATATAATAAATATCCGTATTTATAAATACATAATGGAAATATTTTAAAAATGTTTCCATTGTCTGTGAATTATATAACTGTTATTGTAACATACTTAATTAACTATTCAATTATTATATTTATGAATTATTTTAAGCACATCAAAACTCCTCAATGTCCCTTAGAATCATCTAATTTATCTGAACTCCTGCAAAGAAGGATGGCGAGATTGGACCCACACGTTATAAATTAGAAGCGAAGCGCCGTTCATGTGCCCGTTTATATTGAATATAATAACAAGTTTATAAAAGTATTAAAAAAAAATAAGTCCTTAGGGGTTGGGAATGAAAACTTAGAAATAATAGTGATTTATAAAAAAATTGGTAATTGCGCAGTTACGATACGCAAGGTGTTTGATTACATTTCAATTTTAATTATGTTTTTTTTTTCAATAAAATAAGGTTCAAACAGAAGAATATAAAACGCACTTTATACATAATTATAATAAATCCTAATTTCAATACGTCAGGGGAGCTAAAAAATCAAAAAGCCACTTTTAAGTCTGTTTTCCCCAGGACCGGTTCAGGTTGACCTCGCCTTGTATATGTGTTCCAAAAACTAAGAGGTCTATCATATTATAATTCTTCATAAGTGACCATTTTAAATCCCCCCCCCCCTCTCCTGTAGAAATAATACAACATGTAAAAGGAACCAAATATTTAATTAAATATTTTCTATTTTAATAATTGTGTTAGGTAATTATAATTTATGTACATTTCGTGATGTTAGATAATTTAGCAATTAAGTAAATTGTATGTAGTATAATCACTCTATTTAACTAGCTGTAAGCTATTGTTGTTTAATCGCTAGGGTTGGCACTTTTCCAATATAAACATGACAGATAAATAATATACATAGTAGTAAAGATGATCAACGTTTCTCTGGTCGAGTTATTTTGGGGTAAGGGTTAAATAGGTAACTCAATTGAAATTATATTCTGTATTCAGACACTTACACAAATATTAGACACTAGCGGCCCGACCCGGCTTCGCACGGGTGGAATTTTTTTTTCTTGCAATTAAAATATGCTTTATTAATCAGTGCAAATGTAGCATTCAAATGGTGAAAGAATTTTTAAAATCAGTCCAGTACTTTTTAGCCTTGACTGCCTCGTTGGTCTAGTGGTCCCAATCGCGACTGCTACGCTAGAGGTCTTGGGTTCGATCCCCAGGTTGAGCAAAGTGTTATTGAGTTTTTCTATGAAATTCTCAGTAGCGCTCGGAGTCTGGATTTGTGCCCGGTGAATGGCAATAGGCTCGCCCCCTATTACATGGGACCCAAACATGCCGGCAAAGTGTGGGTGTACATTAAGTGCACCTCTGCCTAACCCTTCGGGGAAGACAGGCGTGATGGTATGTATGTATGTATGTATGTACTTTTTAGCCAATTCGTTATAAACATACTTACATACAAATATTTCCTCTTTATAATATCTATTAGTATAGATTTAAATAAAACTGATTTAACGGGTTTAATTTGGTTAAAGGAAGAAACAATCAAATAGGAGTCGAACCCGTCCCCCGTTTTATTCAATTCAATTTCCTAACTTGAACAGTTGGTTTTCCAATAAAATATTAATTAATTATCTTAAATGCGTTATATAAGTACACGGCCACACATAAAGTCATACAATTCCATTCCCTATTGTAAACGCTTTCCGCACAATGCGAGACCAAACTATATTAGATTTGTATAGCTTGATGTGTAGCCATGTGTACCAGTACTCAATTGCGTAGAAATAAGTTAAAGTTATACTCATTGAATACATAATAACAACTATCCAAGTTACTCGAAGTCACTTAAGCACTTAAGCTTACTTTCCTTCAAGAATCCTATCCATAACTTCACAAGGCCAAACCAGTAATTTTCCTGAGTAAGGAAAAGCAGCTATTAATCAGAACATGCTAAATTACTGCAATTTAAATACTACTGACAAATTAATGATAATTTTTCAATAGTATTTTAAGTTTCTCTACCTAGAATTATTTGTATGTAGAAGTAATTTGTCTGCTTGTCACACAGAAGCTTTCGCTTTTGAAAAAAACGTCGTCGTGCGCAGTAGCTTTGTATTGAACGATTCCGCCCGCAGCTTCGCCAAACCGATGGGGTGTTATAAATTTGACGTGTCGGTGTGTGTGTGTGTGTGTCCGTCTGTGGCATCGTAGTTCCCGAATGGATGAACCGATTTTGATTTATTTTTTTTGTTTGAAAGGTGAATTAGTCGGGAGTGTTCTTAGCTATGTTTGATGGAAATCGGTGGAGATATAATGCAATTGTCGGAGTTTTATAATTTTTAAATTTAGTAGTTATCTTATTGTTTAAACAATGCTAAGAGAACACAGCCAATTTTATGAGCCAAAGCCATTTACGATCAGGTGGGTTGCTCAGTCAGTTGTTCGTCTGCCATAGTAAATTGTAAAAAAAAACGTCTGTGGCAATTTTTTTATGACCGCTACTGTTTGTTGAGAATGTACCTATCAGCCAAATATCATAATTCTTTTATTCAATATAAACCGTCATTAGTCTCGTAGTCTCCTAGAGCTCTTGGGTTCGATCCCCGATCAGGTCGAGCAAAGTGTTTTGTTATGGACAGCAGTGGATTGCTATCACAGTTATGATAATGGTGACAGGCACACTTCAAAAACATCCCATAATAATAACAGTTTAAATAATAAACAATCTTGTGACAACCCTATCGTACACGCAACTCGATCGTTTTCACGCGCCCGCGCAGCGCGAGCCGAGAATATCCGAACGCGATGTGTGTTTGTGAAACTAAGAATTAGCACGTTTTTGCCTTTTGAGGTGTTGAGTTAGAATATTAAGGCAGCTTTTTGTTTTATTATAATTTGATAAGCAACAATTAAAGTAGTTATTAGCAGGATTGTATTAACAATTGTATTGAATTCACGGACTGCCTCATTAGTCTAGTGGTCCTTAGCGCGACTGCTACGCTAGAGGTCCTGGGTTTGATCCCTAGATCGAGCAGTGCTATTGAGTTTTTCCACGAAATTCTCAGTAGCAGCTCGTAGTCTGGGTACGCCCGGTTAATGGCAATGGGCTCACCCCGAAATGTGACTGAACATTAGTACACCTCTGCCTAACCTTTCGGGGAATACGTGATGGTATGGTATGTGAAATAAATTCTGTGTTTACAACAAAGAATTGAACTTTTTCTGGTCTCTTGACGTTTTTCTCCGTAAGACCCACTTATTTAAATTAAGAACAAAAACTAGTTGAGTTTTTGCAACATCAATTTACCGCAAAAAATAAAAGTAAAATTTAAATCATCAAACATTCTCTTAATCATAATACGTCATATAATAAGATTGTTACTCCCCGATGTCTGTACATACGAGATAATTAAGTAAATATAATATAAGAGAGTGATGATTTGCGAAAGGCTGGCAGAAGCTGGATATGAAAAGTGGAGGACAGGCTGAAATGGCACACTTGTTTAAGAGCCCGTGGCTGCCAGACCTTAATATTAAAAAAAAAAACAAATCAAAGCATCATTTATTTGCTGAATATAAGTGATGATTTGATTTGAAGGTCTGGCGGCCACGGCTTCTCACACAACTAGTGTGTGCCATTTTATGCTGTCCTCCGTTAAAAGCTGATAGTTTCCTAGCGCATGCCCTTGACAGATATGAACGATAGCATAACCCCTCTGATTCTGAGAGAACCACCCGTGTCCCACAGTGGAACAGTAAATGGGTTGATGATGATCTGTCTCTGTGTTTGTACGCGCAAATATAATAAATATGACGGCGCTTTGTACGGGAGCGGCTGTAGTTGTCAACGCAAGTGACAGCTGTCAGCACTCTGGTGAAGTGTCGCGTCGATGGTAGCCGGGCAGCCATGTTGGTTTTTGGTTGAAGCTCGGACCGAAGGCAGCCCGCGCACCGTTTTTGCGACAAATCGCCGTAAATCTTAACAATCTGTTTAGTATTATAGTATTAATTGTATTCTTGGACATTAGAACTTAATTTAAGTTATAATAGTGCGTAAATCTTGCCGATTAAACGTGATTCTTGTAATATACGTTACATTTGAATTGTGTGCTACGTAAACGGATATAAATCGGACTAAACCCACCTCGCTCACGACAAATACAGATAAAGGCCCTCCCCACGCGCCTTTAAATATAATAGTCACGCGAAAATAAATGCACGAAATTCAATGCGATTTTCACAGTGGTATGTTGGAGGTAACTTAAATTCGGTGCGTGTTTCATCTTGATACGCCGCCTAGAACTGAGTTTACTAATTAAATCCTTTTGGGCTCAAGCGAAACCACGGGTAATAACTATAGAGACTTAGAAATCAATCGCAAACTTTCGTATCGGAATTATATTGACATCAGGATGTCAATTAACATAATGTAACTTGTACATTCGACTCTCTATGTTCTGACACAAATTAATTTGTTATTGAAATCAACAATTTGGCGACAAAGTAATTTATAAGATTCCGTCCAATTAGATCCTATTTTTTTTTAGATAAAAAGAGTGTTTTCATTAATTTAAGTATGTTGTTTGTAATAACAAAATAGAGACGAATCACAGTGACGTATTAATTGTATAAATATCTGATACCTACTAGCTGGATTTTCGGCTTTTCTGCATTAAAATTTTCCCGATTTAGCAAATTTTTTCATTTATTCTCCGCTCCTATTGGACTTAGCGTGATGATATATAGCCTATACCCTTCCACGATACATGGGCTATCTAACACTGAAATAATTTTTCAAATCGGATCCGTAGTTCCTGAGATTAGCGCGTTCAAGCAAACAAACAAACTCTTCAGCTTTATAATATAAATATAGATGTCATACTATCACGCCTGATTTCCCCGAAGGGTTAGGCAGAGGTGTACTAATGTACCTACAATCATATTTTACCGGTATGTTTTATTCAGATGTCAGAGCCGATGTGCGATGTCGATGTGGAGAAGTGTGGGTGTACATTAGTACACCTCTGCCTAGCTATTCGTGGAATACAGGCGTCAATACCAATATTGTGCGTTGTTGAGCTTCGCATTTCGATTAAGTAACATAAACCTAATTTTCATTTATCATTTTTATATAAGTACGGCGGCCAGCACATCAAGTATCCACAAAATATCAATTTCTCTCAGTTGATTTTGAACTTAACTACCGACATTTTAAGGTTTAAAATCATTTGGAGGAAATTGACAGTTTTATATAACCTGATGTGCTGGCGGCTGTACCAAATTAAATTTAATATTAAATGCTCATAACTTGAATGTTTTAATTTCCTCGTTACGACTAGATATAGGCCGCATTCGATCGAGGTAAGTAGGGTAAATGTAACTGTTCTCGTCCGCGCAGGGTAGCTGCACCAGTTAGCGGTGCAGGCGCCGTTATCACGAGCGATTGAATGCTGGCTATCATTCTTATATGTAGCGGGATTTTTAATTCTCTCGGTATTTGTGGATTTATTTGTTATTACGCGGTTCTCTCACTCACTAACATCTGGAAAGGACTATTTAATATTTACTTGTTGGAGAAAATTTCGTTTGTTACTTTTCTCGTCTTAACCGCTAAACAGAAATAGAATGCATCCGTGAGGAGGGAGCAACATTTGTTTTTTACTAATACTTAGGTACTTAATGAACTTAATTTGGCATTTTTATTAATAGTATCTGATGTAATAGTTATATACATAAGTTTATGTGTTTTGTTGGAAACTTAGTAGGTACTTATTTATATATAAAAATCTATGTGTGTATGTTTGCATGGAATCCGAAAGGGCTAGACCGATTTTAATTATATATTTAGGCAATATTGAGACTAGGGCACAGCTCTAGCCTAGCATATAATAATAAACAAATAAAATAATTGAAAACAAACGAAAATACATTTTAATATACATATGAAGTCAAATTAATGGGTACGCGCGATAGAATAAATCCTAGGATACCTGGGGGCCTAGACAATGTTACCTTTCCATATCGAAAACGAAGTTAGATAAATTTGAAATGAATGGAATTGGCATAATCTTTCGATATGTCACGTGATTAAATTAAGTATGTCAAATCTATACATTTCGGATATCTAACTTCGTCCTCCATAATGAAGATGTGACATTGTCAATCCTAAATAAACTTGAAGTATTATCACCAAAACACATGTCATCTCTACTATATAAATATGTAAATAAAAGTTATAGCCTAAACGACTAACATTGATATTAAATAGCCTGTAGATATTATTGTCATTATTATTTAGGATAGGCTCTAGGATATTTAAAATGATTCCTAGAAAAATGACTGATTATAAATAATTATCAGCTCATAAATGGATATAGTTTCTTGCGTAACTTGAAATTTCGCGTTAACTTTCACGCGCATGAAATTTAATAGTTATTAGACTATGAACGGTTTTATTGATTTTATATTATGGTTTTAAATGGAATGATTGAATAATGAGTCTCGTTAACTATACATAATTATTTTTTTTATACTTTATTTATTTTTTTGACTGCCTCGTTGGTCTTGTGGTCCCAAGCGCGACTGCTACGCTAGAGGTCCTGGGTTCGATCCCCAGGTCGAGCAAAGTGTTATTGAGTTTTTCTGTGAAATTCTCAGTAGCAGCTCGGAGTCTGGATTTGTGCCCGGTTAATGGCAATAGGCTCGCCCCCTATTACATGGGACCATAACATACCGGTGAAATGTGGGTTTACATTAGTACACCTTTTGCCTAACCCTTCGGGGAATACAGGCTTGATGGTATGTTATGTTTTTTTTTTATACTTACCACTAAGATGGCAAACAAGCATACGGCCTGCATGATATTAAGCGGTTACCGTAGTCTATGGACGTTTGAGACACCAGAAGTATCGCTCGCGTATTGTAAAGGAAAAGGAAGGGGAAGGAGAAGGCTTAGGGAGGAATTTCCTCAGGCGCTCCACACTCACTGTTCGATTGCAATGCAATGACGATGCTACAGTATGCATACTGTAGCAGTACGCATTCACGTCGATATTCTGTGGGAGGGCAGTACTTCCTCTGTCGTGCCGACTTATTCATGCTGGCACATACACAAACCAGCGAGACATTACTACGTTATAAATTTATTTATTTCATAAAGACACTTTTACAAGTCGACGTTTTACATTTTTTTTTAAACTAGAAGGATTTCTTATCTAATGACCTCTGCGAAGAAACGCCGAAAAAAACTCAGAGAATCATGGTCTCGTTTAAAGTCTAGATAGTAGTAGTACAATGACGAGCTTTACAATGTAGGGCAGTGTCTGAACAGACCTTCTGAAGAAAAAGCCATAGTGGTTTTGAGCTGATCTGTCCTAACTGACGGCACGCATACATCAGTCCACGTGTAGCTAACCAACCATTAACAAACCATGATATTAACATTATATACTTATACATATAAAAAGCTTATGTACTAAAATAAGCCGTTTTGTTTTTGCTTTGAGACGTTTACGCAAAACAGTAAATAAAAAAGCAGCAATGACTGCTTATTACGGTTACGTTCAGTCTATACTTAGATACGGCCTACTCTTATGGGGTAACTCAATGGACACATCTAAGGTATTTATATGCCAAAAAAAATGTGTCCGTGCTATAGCAAACATCGAACCCTTAGACTCATGTAGACCAGCATTTAAAAGCCTAAAGTTACTGACCCTCACCTCACTTTATATTTTGGAAATCGGCTTATTCGTGAAAAAACATCCGGAGCTATTCAAAAAGGCCAGTGATAATAAAATTCGTTGGTCCAGAGATGTAACAAAACTTATTTTACCTAGCTGTAGAACTACTCTTCATCAAAAGAACTCATATTACATGACAGCAAAAATTTACAACCACATACCGAAACCCATAAGAGTACTCACTACAAATAAATTTAAAAATACACTGACTAAATGGCTTATTGAGAAATGTTTCTACAGCGTCAAAGAATTTCTTGATGATAACTAAATAAGAAATACTCTAAATAAATTCACATAACTTACAAATAAAAACATTTAACATGTAGTTATTATAATGTGATATCAGAATATGATTATTAATTAATATTATTGTGAAATCAACATTTCTTATTGTGTCGATTGAATATAATAATAATTATGTATGTCCTCTGATAATCTGTCTGAAATAATTATTATAGTGATATACTTCTCCTCTTTTGCTACTTTATAATTTTGCATGCAGAGAAAACTGCGAAACATGCTGAACTAATCACTAATGTAACATCATTGTACCTGACCGTGTTTCGAGCAATAAATGATTTATTGATTGATTAGTTACTATTTATCCACAATACTATGAAAGTAAGCTAAAATCATCATCCTAGCCTTAATACACATGAACGTGCTTTTCGAGGCACGGAACCATAACGTATCATCACTCTTGTATTGCCTGAAGGATTAGGCAGAGGTATACTTAATGTAAATCCACAATTTGCCAGTATTTTGGTACAAATTCAGTGGTACTCCTACCACAAATGCCAATTACATTTGTGCAGAATCAGTTCTTGTGCAGAATTATAAGACAGATTTCCTACATAAAACAAATATTTTGCACACATTTCCTTTACATCTCTGTAACACCCGTTACTCAGTTTACTTAGCGAGATGACTCGACCAGTCTCAACTCTTTTTAAAATAAAATCCGGTCAAGTTATATGCAATCAAATTACTACAAGACAGTGGCCGAAAACAAACATTGTGAATATAAGAATATATTACTTATGCAAATTAAGAATATGATTGCTCAATTCTGTGAGAGACGGAAGTGGTTTATTTTGCTCATGTTGATTTAAGGGACATATGCTGTCACGGAGATATGACAACTCGCTCCCGTGACCCCAGCAAAAGTGAAGCGAAACACCCTTGTGGTTTTAGTCGGAAGGGCGGTCACCGTGAATGAAGTCTGGCACGCCCCGTCGACTTCCCCGGCAGGCTGTAGGTCGTGAGGATTGCCACACGCAAAAAAGGGGCTTATGCTGTTGCGGAGGTATGACAATTAGCTCCCGTAACCCCAGCAAAAATTGGTGAGGCGAAACACCCGCGTGATTTTAGTCGGTAGGTCACCCACTGTGGGTGAAGTCTGACACGCCCCGTCGACTTCCACGGGTGGGGGAAGACCGTGAGGATTCCCAAATGGGAAAAATAAATAAGATGCATCAGTTCGAGATCCATCCGTGGCTTATTTAATTAGTTCAAATTCTATATCACTTAGTTTTGTTTCTGAATAAAATTACAGCTTGTTCGAAATAACTGCGCGCGTCACGGCTGCTACACTGTTGTCGTTCGCACATGTCGCTTGATTAAGTGTTTTTATTCATTTAAATCAAAATTAATGTAGAAAATAGTCGCAAATGTGAAACATATACGACCCCAATTATTGCCATTACACTAACTCTTTCTATTAAAATTTACCACTGCTAAACCACTTGCGGATAACTTCCGACGCGCTTAGATATTTCGAACAAACTATGTGTTTCTTAACACAACATGCCAGCCATTCAATAATATTAAATCTAGCACATTAAATTTATGTTTAGCTTGTAATGATTAGAGTACTTACACAATCTTATTGTTCTCAAATGTGAAATGGAAAAGCACGAGTTGTTAAATAATAACAGTGGAAACAATAAGGTACAGCTAATAATTCAATTGTGAAACGTTGCTCCAACGTTCGTGCCGTTCAAAATGATAATTTTCATAGTAAGGTAATGAAATAAAATGATATTTATTTCTGTAAATGTGTCTTTTAAAGTCACTTTTACAAGTAGATTCTTAGTTTTTTTTAACTAGATGGCGCCGACGTTTCCTATCTGACGACCTCTGAGAAGAAACGTCGAAACAAACTCAGAGAATCATGGTCTCTTTTAAAGTCGTCACTACCGACGTAAACCCACGCGTAACACAAGTATTTAGCTTACTAGTAAGCTTTAAAAAAATCTAGACTAGATTTTAAGTTTACTTCAATCAGTTCCTTATAAACATTAAAATATATTAAGGTGGCCTAGTGGAAACGGCCGCGTCTTACGAGTTGTAGGTCGTAGGTTCAACGCACACCCAGACAGGCGCTTTACTTAGTGAATATTATTGAATGCGGCTCCCAAAACGGTGAAGGAAAACATCGTGAGGAAACCGGCATGTCCGAGAACCAAAAATTTGAAGACACGTGACATCTTCCAGCCCGATCTGATGGTGAATTCGGCCCACCCCATCTCACCGAGAGGAGGCCTGTGTCTGTGTCCCAGCAGTGGGAATATTTTAGG
The DNA here is from genome assembly GCA_958496365.1 of Subacronicta megacephala. Classification (NCBI taxonomy): domain Eukaryota; kingdom Metazoa; phylum Arthropoda; class Insecta; order Lepidoptera; family Noctuidae; genus Subacronicta; species Subacronicta megacephala. The sequence continues at coordinate 1,458,162 of OY292534.1, forward strand.
CCGATTTTGCTATTGAATTCTATCTTTTTGTATTTTTTAGGCATTTTCCATACAACGATTATTAAGTTATTTTAGTGAAGGTCACCTCAAAGACGTAAATTAAAAGTGTGAAGGCATATTTCGACTAGGCGGGTGGGACTCGCGGTGACTTAGCGGTCATAGCGTCTGGTGTACTTAACCAGAAGACGCAGGGTCGAATCCTGTCCGCGGTCGTATTTTTCCGTCACTAAAATAACTATTTTATTATAAACATGAAATAGCAACATATCGCCGCGGCACTTTCACCTTCTCATTTATGGCTAGTTTGCATAGTTAAGTCAACAACGCAACTCCATTGAGTTTTATAGTTTGATGGTGATAATAATATGGCAATGGGCTGCGGGTTATTAACCCGGGGATATGGTCATTCCTTTATATGGAATGATTTATGGGCAATTTGTCGCTTAATGCCATACGCGTTCAGTAATGCCTTTTGAAATTGAAAGTACACTACATTTTCTTCTTTCTTTGGAAATTTACGCAGTAAAAAATGTGAAGGCAAATATCGATCTTGCGGGTGGGACTCTCGGTGGCTTAGCGGTCATAGCGTCTGGTGTTCTTAACCAGACGACGCAAGTTTTAATCCTGCCCGCGGTCCTAGTTTTCCTTCACTAAAATAACCTTTGCATGGAAAATGCCTAAAAATACAAAAAGATTGCCTGAATTCTTTTTTTTAAAAGAAGATTACTACCTATGTGGTTTGCACATTACTAGTATTCTTGTTAACCCCTCGTGCTAAGCTAAATGCTTGTGTTACGAGTGGGTTCACATCGGAAGTGCAGTGGGTGGGTTTCGAACCGGCAATACTACGATCGCAAGTTCGACGCCCTAGCAATTAGGCTACCGTCGCTTCATCTTTTCTTTCTTTCTTTAAAAATCATTGGTACAGACGTTATCCTGTCTTAGCTATGAATTTTCAATTCGAACTGGAATAAATAATAAAAACAATCGCGCGAAATTCAAATAGTCTTTGTGTTATAATATTTTACAATTTTCTAGTTCTATTGAAAGGAAATGTATATCTTCGTAGATATTTCACATTATTCAATACCAAAATACTTTATATACCTAGATACGTTTTCTAGATTATCTTTCCTAACACATAATTTTTCAAGTGCATGGTCTTGTAAAGGAGATGACAGTACTTATTCCTACACATCTCCATAAAACAATTTGTGGTCATTGCAGGATGTAGCCATTATCTTCTAGTCCCACTCACCGCAAATAGAATAGATAATGTTATTTTTTTATAAAATAAATTTGAGACATTATAAGTTTGTCTATAAATTGTCAAAATTCATTTGAATATTTTAAAAGGGCTAATGGCTAGGGCGTTGCACAGGCGATCATGTGGTTGCCGGTTCGCAACTCACCCATTGCTTTACCGACGTGGACCCACTCGTAAGGGTAGCAGAGGTGTACACCCACATCCCGTCAGTATGGTTAGGTCCCATGTAACAGGGTAGGGGGCGAGCCTATTGCCACCAATTGAGCACAAATCAATTCTCCAAGCTTATACAGAGAAATTTCATAGAAAAACCCAATAACTTGGGAATCGAATGGTCGCGCTTACGACTACTAATGAGGCAGCATTAATTAATAAGATAATTATTATTGTTTCAGGTGTTCTGGATAGTGAATGGTGAGGGTGTGTCAAGATGCTAATAAATATTGGGCCAAAGGCCCACCGACTTGTCAAGAAGTAAGTACTGTTTTTATGTCATTCACACGTCTTCTAATCCGAGCAAAATGCTCAACTTTCGCGTTTACTTTTCAAACTTAATAGATGAAGAATCTATACTATTATATAATCGTAAAGAGACTGTGTCCGTACCTACATGATTATTACAAAAACAAGTGAGATAATACGTCCCTATACCCAAACAGTGGTTTTTGCAATTTTTGTCTGTTTGTAACCTCGCTTTCGCACTGACGACAAAACAAGTTGCAAATATATATCTTACTCTATCTAACTCTCAAAGAGTGAGTGGGATAGGTAGCTGTTTGCAACATGTTTTGTCGTCAGTGGTAACGCGGGGTTAGGGTATGGCACAAAGACCTAGTAAATAGATTTTACTTTTGGTTTAACTGTTAAAAACCATATGCTTCAAAGTAGAAACAGATCCTCAGAGAGAGCTTAACCTTTCTGCTTTAAGTAAAAGGGATTTATTTTGAATCCCAAAATTGCTTCTACATTCACGTAAGCAAAGCAGCGAAAAAAAGTTAGTACGAGATAAAAAGCGAAAACCAGTACCTAAGCAAATTATTTTATATTCATAAATGAATGATAGTGATAGCCTAGTGATATGACCATTGGACTGCCAAGTCAAAGGTCTCGAGTTCGAATCCAAGGCACGCACCTCTGACTTTTCGAAGTCATGTGCGTATTAATAATTAATTATCACGCGCTTAAACGGTGAAGGAAAACATCGTGAGGAAACCTGCATGCCTGAGAGATTTTCTTGACGGCGTGTGAAGTCTGCCAACCCGCAGTAGGCTAGCGTGGCGGACTATAGCCTAATCCCTCTCCTACTGATAGGAGACCCGTGCCCAGCAGTGGGACGATGTAATGGGTTGATGATGATGAAATGAATGAAAAAGTCGTGAAGTGATGTGTGAAATGAGTGAAGCAACAATTACACAACTACAGTTATCACTAGTGGATGGCCTTATTTAAATTCTTGAATACGCCTCTGGAATATTTTATCAGTAAAGAATACAAAAATCTAAATTGCGACTCGCTAGCAAAATTTGCTACTTACATTCAAACTTGTGACGTCGCTTACCCGGAAGCGGAAAGATTGCTATGTATATTGATATTTAAGATCAAGGCTATTATTTGCTAATATTAGCTTAATTACAATATAGATGCCACTATATTGCGCAAGAATAAAGAAAAAACAAAATCACTGCATATTAATAATAATCCTCCGCCGCGTCTGTCTGTTCGCGATTAACTCAAAACATCCTGCAACGATTTTTATGGTGTTTTCACCAATGGATAGCGTGATTCTCGAGGAAGGTTTTTATGTATAATACATACATATTATAGTACAAAAAGGTCGCGAAATCACGCAGGCGAAGTGGGCGGAAATTTACGTCGTAGGGTTACGGAATTTAGCTGATTAAAATAATCTAGATATTTAACTGTCGCATTCAGACCAGCTTTCAAAAAATGATAGATTATGTATTTAAATAGATTCTATTTTTGTATTCTTAATGAATACACGGGCTACACATCAAGCTTTACAAAACCAGCATAGGCTAGTCTTGAATCAAGCGGAAAACCTTTACAATGGGAGGTCAGTTTAAAATGGTTTTATATAGCTGTGTGTACATTAAGAATACATTTTTTTTTTTATGGGATAACTCGGCAAACGAGCAGGCGAGCTACCTGATGGTAAGTAGTCATCACCGCCCATGGACATCTGCAAAAGCAAAGGAGTTGCAGATGCGTTGCCGAGCCTATTTAGGGAAAGGGAGGGGAAGGAGAAAAGGAGAAGGAAGGTGATTGGGGGAGGAATTGGGCCTCCGGCCCTCTCGCTCACCGAACGAAGCGCAGTAATGAAACGCTACTACTCGGACGTCGGTCTTCTGCGAGAGTGTGGTACTTCCCCGGTCGAGCCGGCCCATTCATGCTGCGAACAGCGTGGCCCTACCACAACAAAAATAGAAGCTATTTCAATACTATAATATAATTTATCATTGTTTGAAAGCTGGTCTGAGTTAAATATCTACGTGTGTACCTATTTTCCCAGACAGAATATCCCGTGTCACAAAAACACATTAGGTAGCTGATAGAGACGTTTTACATTTTTATGAAAATTACAATAATTTAAATTCTATTATTATGTTTCTAAGCTGGTCTGAGTGAAATAATTAAATATCTAGATTAGATATTTAAATTGACTTAGATTTAATAATCTTAGCTGAGTTTAATACATAATTAATATAATTATATATTGATTCATAGATAAGTTAGGTATTTAAATCAGCTCATTTAATAATCTAAGCTGATTTAAATACCTAATAGTAAGAAGAAGAAATAAAGAAAAAGTTTTTATCTTCGCACAAAATAACGATGCACGACACTTGGACTAAAGGCCAATGTGTCAGAAATAAAAACTTAAATAGATATTGATTAATCTCCTAAAACACTTGACTGCCTCATTAGTCTAGTGGTCCTAAGCGCGACTGCTACGCTAGAGGTCCTGGGTTCGATCCCCAGGTCGAGCAAACTGTTATTGGGTTTTTCAATGAAATTCTCAGTAACAGCTCGGAGTCTGGATTTGTGCCCGGTTAATGGCAATCGGCTCGCCCCTATTACATGGGACATACCGACGAAATGTGTAATAGTACACCTCTGCCTAACTCTTCGGGGAATACAGGCGTGATGGTATGTATGTATGTTATGTGTCATAAAACATACGAAAAGTTTATTAAAACATTTAGTTTGTTTTATGTTATTGAAAACATCAAGATTACAAAAATATTGTGAGTAGTAGTGTCGCTCTGGTATGTCTACATGTCAGCATGAATGGATCGGAACGACCGGGGAAGTACTACCCTCTCACAGAATATCGACGTCAAGTAGCAGTATGCATACTGTTCTGGTGTTTAAAACTTTATCCAAATTGCGGAAGTTCTCAAAAAAGGTCAGATTACGAGCGTCTAAACAGACGATCATGCATGACTTTAGATGAAGCGAGGTGTGCCAGGATCATAGAAAGTGGGAATCTATAGTCTCTGCCTACCCCCATGGGAGACAGGCGTGGCAATATGTATGTATTTAACAACAATCAGCATCAGCAACCCATTACATAGTCCCACTGCTGGGCACGGTTCTCTTCTCAGAACGAGAGGAATGAGGCTATAGTCCACCACGCTAGCCAACTGCGGGTTGGCAGAGTTCACACGCCGTCAAGAAAATCTCTCAGGCATGCAGGTTTCCTCACGATGTTTTCCTTCACCGTTTAAGCGCGTGATAATTAATTATTAATACGCACATGACTTCGAAAAGTCAGAGGTGCGTGCCTTGGATTCGAACTCGAGACCTTTGATTTGGCAGTCCAATGGTCATATCACTAGGCTATCACTGCACTTACAACAATATACCTATCAAAGCTGTCAGACGACCGGCTGATTGCAATTAGGGAAAATTTGGTAAAGTCGGTATAATTAATTAATACAGGTATTACTTAATAAGAAATTATGAAAGTCTATTTCAGTCTAATTGTTAAAGGTTCCAGTGAACTGGCACAGTTATTCGTATGTGAAGGTATTTAGTCATATTATTACAAATATACCTAAGAACTACAACTTGACGTGCCCTTAATTTTTGTTTGTATGTTGATTTAGACATTAATTTATATGTAACTTTTTGTATTTTTTTGGCAATTTCCATGCAGAGAGTATAAAGTTATTTTAGTGAAGGAAAAATTCGACTGCGAGCAGGATTCGAACCTGCTTCTTCTGGTTAGGTACACCAAACGCGATGGCCACTAAGCCACCGCCATGCCTTCACATTTTGAATTTACTTAAGAGGATAGTATCCGTTTCGCGCTCCATACAAACGTAGTTTGGCCCTATTTTGAATTGTTACAATCTTATCATTATAGTACGTGTTCCTTGAATGTAAAAATTCATTTAAATACACGGTTAAAAAGTTACATGAGCTCAAACATTGGTAATTTTACATGAAAACGCTAACCCAACTTTTTGCCAATATTTCAAGATAATGTATCAATTCAGAACCACTTTGCCTCACGGGGAACCCAGATAATATAATGAATATCCTTTTACAAAAAAAAATATCTACGTATTAACTATATAAAAGAGTAATTCTCCAAATTTCGGAACAAGAAATACGTGCGGAAATGTTGTAAATGTAATTGTTGTTTTATCACCCGGGCACGCGTTCGCATCGTGACTTCGTGAGGTATAGAGACAGCGACAACAGTGCAACATTGTTGCGTTCACTCCTCTTAAGATGACGTCAAAGGCGTAAATTCAAAATGTGAAGGCAAATTTTGACCTTGTGGGTGGGACTCGCGGTGGCTTAGTGGTTATAGCGTCTGGTGAACCTAACCAGAAGACGAAAGTTCGAATCTTGCCCGCAGTTGAATTTTGCTCCGTTCACGCAGAATGAGCCGCTGAAGAAGATCAGTCAGTTCCTACCACCTGTCAAGTGTCATATACCTCTACAAGGAAACTGCTAGGTACTTCAACTTTATAGGAATTAAACCCGGGATCTTTTTCTTAGCAACCGCGTTTGCGAGCGTTTTTAAATGTGGCATATTCCTAAAATTTTAGGAAATTCAATATAGGTAGCGTATTACTTAATACCTTATTATTACCTGGATAAAATAAACTGAACGGCTTACACTGACGGAATCACCGTAAAATCTTCCGCCGCCATCTTGACATCGGAAGCAAATTTCGATCAACAATAATTTAATGTTCGAAATTTGATAATTCGAGATTTAAATTATTCAAATCTATTCTTGACATTCGTTCCCATTTTCGTTTTGAGACACACCTCACAATAGTTCTGACATTGTGTGGCTGGAAAGTGATGAGTTCGCCCGCCGTCAAAGAATGAGTTGCACATTTTAGTGTTAAAACTATTTGCAGTATTCGCACACAATCATAATTTGTGGTGAACCCAACCCGCTATTGTTGGATGCCAACGCGCCTTCAAAGACTTAAAACTCTCACATTCTCGACTTCAGCTTACCAATAACTCGGGAAACAGACTCATGTTGGCCCAGTATGTTTTGCACCAATATGTTGGCTTTAGAGACATTAGTTTCATACCATCACGCCTGTATGTCCTTAAGGGTTAGGCAGAGGTGTACTAATATACACCCACATTTCGCCGGTATGTTTAGGTCCTATGTAATAGGGGGCGAGCCTATTGCCATTAACCGGGCACAAATCCAGACTCCGAGCTGCTACTGAGAATTTCATAGAAAAACCCAATAACACTTTGCTCGACCTGGGGATCGAATCCAGGATCTCTAGCGTAGCAATCGCGCTTAGGACCACTAGACTAAAGAAGCAGTCGGCCAGACTTAAAAAAACAGAGACCGGTCAATAAAATGACGCTGGTGCCAATTTTGGCAATTGGCATGTCGATTGAACGATTGACAACCAATATTGGGGCTATCAGTGTGTATCATTTATCATTCACAGCTTTTAACATCCCAAAACTGGGTATAAGCCATCTTTCTTTTATGTCCATTAATTTTGTACACATGGCTACACATCAAGCTATACAAATCCAGTATCGATTGACTTCGCACTGTAAATCCACTGTAAATCGTGTTTTTCCTTCACTAAAATAACTTACTGTTATGTTTTTTTTAATTACAGCATTTTTATTTTATGTAAGTACCCTAGTTTTTGACAATTATGTCAAAAACTAGGGTACTTACATAAAATATAACACATTGATTACAATGTGTATCAATTTGCCGGAATGGCATCAAAGAATAAATGGCTGAGCCATAATCATAAATAAATAAATAAATAAATAAATGCTTTCCGCACAATGCGAGACCAGCCCTTACTGGATTTGTATAGCTTGATGTGTAGCAGTGTATACCTACCTTGATTTGCTCATTCAGTTTCCTCTGACTATAATTAAATAAAATTCACCCGGGGGCCTAATATGCCCTTCTTTTTTCTTCTTCTTATTACAGCCTATTTTTTAACATTACTTGGGCCCAGTAGGTTGACAAAATAGTTGCAGCTTCAGTGGCATTTTTCAGGTGCTCAAAGGGACACTTTGAACAGTCCAGCTAGTCAAAGTATAGTCACTATTACTAACTATATGCAGCTTTCCTTACGATGTTTTCCTTCACCGTTTAAGCGTCTGATAATTACTTAATTATTAATACGCAAATGACTTTAAAATGTTAGAGGTGCGTGCCTGGGATTTGAACTCGAGATCTTTGACTTGGCAGTCCAATGTGCCTAATGCCTTGCACGTATAAAGAATGTTAAATAATGTAATGCGAAACATAATATCGGTTTCCGACATAAGCGATAACTCAACATCATTACATATCGCAAAAAGAGCTGTTATGGAGCTATCAATCAATCCATCGAATCAAATGCTGTAATCGTTTTACGTATTTATGTCAATGGAGCGGGCTTATGGCTCAATTGACTACATGAGATGTTTGATCTCTTGCAGTCCATCTCTGCGTTACAATCCTCATTGTTAGCCGTGGGCACATCAATTAGACACTGATATAAAACACATTTTTTATAAATTTTAGCATGCGTCTTTAACAGCATGACAACTTTAACACTTCTTCTGTTTATCCAGAAAGGCGAAATACTAGTAATGTACGTCCAACATTGCTTAAATAGTGTAGGTATATATAATATTTATAATAGCTTTTTTTTTAAATCTACGGTCCTTGATAAATCTACGTCCCGCGTCCTCCTAGGTAACCTTTTTTCCAATTAATTGGGTAAATGTTTTTGTGTTCGCACTTTAATACTAAAATAAATAAAAAAAATTAAGAATTATTATTTTTCTCTGGTAAGGTGTTTGTTGAAATAAGTAAGCCGATCGGAAGTGGTCTGCAAGTGGTTTATAAGTGGTAAATTTTAATAGAAAAAGTCGGTGTAAAGATAATAATTAGAGTCGTATATGTTTCACATTTCTAATTATTTTGTTTACCAATTCCGATATTTATGTATTAAAACACTTCATTAAACAATTTTATCACCGCGGTGGTTCAAAACGGCTAACTTCCGATCGGCTTACTTATTTCGAACAAACTGTATGTTACGAACGCATCCGTAACAATTTAACTGCGTTTGCATAGAACGCGTCTTTAACTTTCTGTACCATAAATAAGTGCATAGACAATACTTCCTTTTACCAAGGAAAATTTTAATCTACCTTCACTTAGTCTTAACGAACAATCATCTTAACACAGCTAACTTAAAATAGACAGCACCTGTCTGTATTGGCAAGCATTAATTTCTTTTCATTAAAGCATTCATGCAAGCATTAAAGCATTTTCTATCGTATCAGTGCCTTTTATTAGTATAGTATCTATTCTACAACATCCAAGAAAAAAACAGGTAGGTATAAGTTCCAAAATAACTTTAATTTATATATTAAGAATTATTAATTAGTCAATTACCTACGTTGTGGTCAGCAGTTTAACCGAATGCGTCTGATTAACATTACTTTCCAAGAAGCGACTACCTGTAAACCTAACTACGTTTGGTTTATTGTGTTGAATGTCATTCGCTCAGATCAAATAAAAAGTCAAGATGGAACTCTGCGAACAAAGAAGTGAGGCCGGCTAAAACTACGCCTTGCCGTGTACAACACGCAATTACACGCACACATGTATTAGTTAACTACGCCTTATCTTGTCAGTCGAGCTTTCGATAGCTCGATAGCTCGGCTGGCAAGATAAGGCGTAGTTTCGGTGTACGTACGTGCGTGTAATTGCGTGTTGTAGACTGTAGGTAAGGCGTAGTTTTAGCCGGCCTCACTTCTTTGTTCGCAAAGTTTCATCTAAACTTTTTATTTGATCTGAGCACTGACCATGTTTGGTTTATTGTTACTTACTGAATTTCAACTTAATAAACTAGTAACCTCTTTGTTACTAGATGGTGACTTGCGACAACCAGAGCGCGCCTGTAGGCGGGTTCCGCCTCGGCGCGCGCGACGATGAGCCGCGACGTACGCGCGCGCCGTCCGTGTCCTCCCTCTCCTACAAACACAAGATCGACGCGCTGTTCGACGACACCAGGTCCGTCAGCAGCCAGCCTTACGTGCCGGTACAGCATCACGACAGAGACCCAAAGGTAAAACTAGATTGAATACCATACTACAACATACCATCACGCCTGTATTCAGAGTTAGGCAGAGGTGGACTTATGTTCACCCACATTTCGCCGGTATGTTTAGGTCCCATGTAATAGGGGGCGAGCCCATTGTCATTAACCGGGCACAAATCCAGACTACGAGCTGCTACTGGGAATTTCATAAAAAAAAACAAATAACACTTTGGGAATCGAACCCAGGACCTCTAGCCTAGCAGTCGCGCTACACATCTCTACTATGACTATGTATATGATGACTTGTGATGATGTTCGTTTGCCGAGTTATCCCATAAAAAAAACTTGAAAGACTACCTCATTAGTCTAGTGGTGCTAAGTGCGACTGCTACGCTAGAGGTCTTTGGTTCGATCGTTCGAGTAAAGTGTTATTGGGTTTTTCTATGAAATTCTCAATAGCAGTCTGGAGTCTGGATTTTTGTCCAGTTAATGGCAATAGGCTCGCCCCCTATTACTTACATGGGACCTAAATATATCAGTTAACTGTGGATGTAAGTATATTAGTACACCTCTGCTTAAATCTTAAGGGAATACAGGCGTGATGGTAGCAATGTTACTTTCTTAATTAATATTTTATTTTAATTTGCCATTGTTTATTGCTTTTTTTATTATTTTAGTATATTAAATAACATTAGTGCCAAAGCCTTTGGAGAATACAGGCGTGATGATATTTCAAGTATGTTGACAGAATTATTTTCGTAACTATTAGAACTTTTAGAAGGGTCGGTAGCCTAATGGCTAGGGCGTCGGACTTGCGATCATATTGTTGCCGGTTCGAACCCCACCCATTGCACTACCGACGTGAACCCACTCGTAACACAAGCATTTAGCTTAGCACGAGGGGTTAACAAGAATACTAGTAATGTGTGACCCACATTGCTAGTAGGTAAGCTTTTTTTTTTTTAAAAAAAAAACTATAATATTAGTAGCTAGGTATGGATTAAGAAATTTTACAATAAAATTGCGGCTAACAAAACAGAATCATTAATTCATTGGCCTACAATTGTATTGCAAGGGTATTAGATCAAGACGGCTTACAATTACATATAAGTTTGTTACGTGTTACTATTACAAAACTGAGCCAATGGCGAAATTATAATTAAGTAATCATGGCCCTGTAATTACAGTTAGTCTATTCAAATTGTAGTTCAAATTTCCGTCTATACTTACCCAGTTTAAACTGACCTATCATTAAGTTATTCTAGTGAAGGAAAAATACGACCGCGGGCAGAATTCTAACCTGCGTCTTCTGGTTAAGTACACCAGACGCTATGACCGCTAAGCCACCGCGAGTTTTAATTTACGTTTTTGATCTTTGCATGGAAAATGCCTAAAAAATACAAAAAGATAGTGACCTATCATTGTATATATTTTCGGTACAATGGGAGGTCAGCTTATACTGGAAAATATAACTAGAACTGCCACGCGTACCTACTGGCTTATATATAATGTATTTAAATAGAAAGTATCTATGTTCTTAGGTACAGTCGCCAGTACATCAAGTAACCACAAAATGTCAAATTTTCTCAGTAGATTTTGAACTTAATCATAAACGTTTTAAGGTTTAAAATCATATGGAGAAACTTAATAGATTTGTTTATACTAATGTGCTGGTGACTGTAGGTACATATACTATATCGGTATAATGTTATGATGAAATGATTGTGAAAAGTCAGAGGTGCGTGCCTTAGATTAGATTTTTAAAACTCGAGACCTACGACTTCAAACACCAATGGTCATATCCCTACGCACTTCTTATATAGTTAGGATATGATAAGGATTCATAGTATCTATTTTGTACCAGTCGTTATCACCTATTACTATTCATAACATACATGAAAACAGTGACAATAGAACCATAACAAATATTCATCTTCTTGTTGGCAGGTGAACACAACGCACGAAGGCAAAGTAACGATCTACGAAGATGACGACGGCTACTGTCAGAGCAAAATTAGTAATATGAATAACACCGTGCAGGATCGCATAGAGCGCATGTTCGCAGACATGGCGGGCGAGTCCAAGCAGCCTATAGAAAACATCGGCGTGCACGTCTTCAACGTCCACTACCTGGGCTCCACGCCCCTCCACAGCAAGGTCACCAGCCTCTCCGGCCTCCAAACTCCCCTAAGAGACCTGTACTTCACGTACAGAAGAAATTACCGCCATAAAAACAACCTCAACGGACGACTGGAAATCTCAAAGAGTGGACTCAAAGTCAAATACAAAGTAGAGAAAGGTGACATGGAACAATTGAACCCCTTCCCCACGATAGCAGTTTGGTCGGCCGTAAAATTCGTAGTTCAACCCTCCGAAGATGTCGAGCAAGATTTATGCTACGCCTTCCTGCCCCTTATCACTGATCCTGATAACATCGACCGACAAGCCCTTTTCAAAACTTTAGAGTCATCAGACAAGAAGTATATCCTCTCCCACAACGAAAACTCGCATTCACCTCTTTTCGCTGTTGTGATGAGGAAAATTGGCGTCGCGAAGCAGTTGGAGTGTCATGGGTTTGTATGTCAGACGACAGAGGACGCTATAGTTATAGCGGCCACGTTATACAAATCACTGATGGCGCACATGAGCCGGCAGGGTCACGGTGACAAGAAGAAGCTGAAGAATAGAAACGGAGTCAGCTGTATGAGCATTGGAAGTAGCATATCGCCAAGCGATCTACCGATCAGGCCACCACGCAAGAAGAGAAGCACATCTTCCTTGAGTGGCGACAGTGATAGAGCCGATGGGTTCTCCGCCTGCGAGTCGTACACAGAAAAACCCAAGCTGGAAAGAACTAAAAAGCTTTCCTTAGAGAGCCTGCCGCGCCTCCCCCCACCTCCGTCGATCCCTCCCGCCGATGTGAAGAAAATCACAGTAGAAGAAGTGAAAGCCAAACTGGATTCAATCAAACAAAACGACACTAGTGGTAGTGATACGCAGGGTTCGAAAAAGTCCTCCAAAAGGGCCCAGAATCCTGCCTTGCGTCAGATTCAGAATCTGAAAAATGCGCATAGTAGTGAATCGTCCGTTCGAAGTAAGGTTTCTGAGAAAATTGAACTGTTCAGAGAGTTGGAACGACGGAAAAGTTTGCAGAGACCACCAACTTTACCTCCTCCGATACCGATGAAGCCGCCTTCGGAAGCCCCACCGGAGATTCCCGAGCCTTTACGGAGAAGTCAGAGTGGCAGAAAGTCTATAAATGAATCTGGTGATATACTAACAAAAGTAGCCATTCCTCGCTCGGGTAGCTTCCTAAACGCGGGCGGACTGACTAGGTACAAGTCAATTGGACACAGGTATGTATTTCTAAATTGTTCTAGTTTATAAATCAAGTGTTGAAATTGAGTTGTAAGCTATTTCGTTTGTACGCTTGAGTTGTTATTTCCTTTTACCCGAGTCACACTGACATCTTAAGTTTTTCACATGATCAATACGTTCGTTCAAATTGCTGTAACGAGAGGCGAATAGAGCGTGCTTAGTGGAGTGTTTCGAGCACTCGCATGCCCGTAATTGTGGCAATGCAACCGCGTCCGCTACATTCCTCAGATCCAATACGCCGCCGAGTTATTTTTAACCACCTATCATTACACTTGCAACATCCTTATTGAGAAAGCCAATGTACTTTGTTTTTTGGTTGATCTTCTTTGCATTTATGGAGTGTAAATTTGATTAATGACAGGATACAGTATTGTGCAAACTTTTAATCCATAATATTTGGCAGCGTGGCGCTTCATCGTTAGATACTCGTAATTTTTTCTTACAACACTCTCCTCTTAATTAGGTACTTACTGAAGAATAGCCTTTTCTCTAATTATTTAATAATTTATTTTCCAGAAACAACGGTAAAAAGGGAGGAGGTTCACCGTTAGGGTTCAATGAACTTTTTAATGAATTCAAAGTTCAGGAGAACTTGCATTCGATGGATGAGATCCTGAGCGCCATAATAGATGCTGAAGGGATGTCCTTCAATGACCTCAAGCCGATATACAAAGAATTTCTTCTAAAATTAGCTGTGACATTGACAAAAGACGAGATTTTCCAGCACAGCAAAGCGATAATGAAGAAACAGAAGAAGAAGATACTAAGAAAGAATAGCACGTTTCAAAATAAAAGACGGAAGATAATGAAAGGCGCGAGCGGCCTACGAATGGTCTTCAGACTGCCGTTCGGCAAAGACTTAAGAAGTAAAGAGAGTAAATCGCCAGACCCCCCAGATTTACCGAAAGATCCTGTCTCCGAAAGCTCTGTATCTACCTCCAGCTACGATTTGAGGCAGTTTCGTCCCAAAGAGCCAATGCTGCCGCCACCAAAGCGACAAGGTTCACGACAAAGGCATTCAAAGCGTTCAGACAAAGTCGTCCATGTTTCCAAACGAAGTGGAAAGTCCAGGCCAGGAGAGAGGACTTCAACGTCTGAAGATTCGGATTTCCTCACCCTAAGTAATAGAATAGGATGTCAGAACAGGAACAGCTCTAGTGGGTATGTTTCTTGTTCGGAATGCGAGTCCGAGAGCTGTGTGGATCGGTGCTATTGCTCATTAAAAGGCGACAGCAGGTCCAAGTGTTATTGTTCTGCTATGGATGCCAAGGATACTGCTAAGTCCAAGGTTTTGAGCAAAAGCAAGAGCTGTAAAGACTGTTCGAAGTGAGTATATTTTTATTATTAATAACATAACATACCAACACACCTGTATCCCCCGAAGGGTTAGGCAGAGGTGTACTCATGTACACCCACGCTTCGCCGGTATGTTTAGGTACCACGTAATAGGGGGCGAGCCTTTTGCCATTAACCGGGCACAAATCCAGACTCCCGAGCTGCTACAGCGAATTTCTTAGAAAAACCTGGGAATCGAAACCAAAGACCTCTAGCGTAGCAGTCGCGCTTGGGACCACTAGACTAACGAGGCAGTCACATAACACATAAGTTTAAAAATAAATTACTATATTTCTCATAAGAATAAACTTCTAACACAATATAATAATATCATATAATACTCAATTTATTGATTTCGTTGAACGATAAATATTTCGCAAACGCTCAAAGAATCGCAAGTAGTTAATGATTATTACTTTTCAAATGGTGACTACAGTCATTTAAATACTTGCGGTTATAGCCAAGATAAAACTAAAAGATAATTGACGCAATCGTAGACATCTTTATATATCATATCATTGACATTTCGAGTGACCGTGTGGACTGGACTAAAGGTAGGGACAGACCGACGATCACACGTAAACCACGTATAGCACGCAATATGACATAAAAAAAAACTAACAACATGACAACACATGCGGTTTCATTCACATATCTTTCAAAGGGCTTTTTGTGATAAATGGTGGCCTATTTTATTATAGCCCTTCGTCAGGATGAAATATATCTCTTTCTATTTTATCGAATCTTTTGAGCGGTTTAAAATTTTCGTGAAAAGGCAACAGACTAACTAATTAGAGTTTCGTTAGGATTATTAGGATATTGAATGCGGTATTATTATTATCATCAACTTATTTTATGGCCCACAGCTGGGCATGAGTCTCCTCCTCTCGTCTCCTCAGAGTGAGAGCGGTGAGCTTATAGTCCACCATACTAGCCTACTCAGGCATGCAGTTTTGCCATCAAAGTTTTAAGCGAGTGATACTTAATTAATTAAATCAATATGCACATTATTTATTAAGAAAATTTAGAGGTTGGGTTCGAATTCAAGACCTAAGACTTGGCAGTTCAATGTTCATAATATCACTAGGCTGTCACTGCTTCTTCATACAACCGCATAGGACAAGTATTTTTTTATGCAAAACCAAAGTCAGAAATCAAAAAACGTTGCATGCGTGGCATCAGTCTGTCTCTAGCTTAAAACGTGCTAAAACATTAATAGTATAACATAATACTCAGAATATTAAACAGATTATTTCGTAGTGGAGTTCAAATGTATGGTTGCGTCGATAGTGAAAGTAATCTGATATTTTTTTGTGTTTTTCCTTGTTGTGTATAGGGCCTGTTGTTCCAAAATATTGAACTTCAAAAATTTACGTTGGGTTTACGTAACACGTTAATAAAACTGTCTTTTTTTACTTCCTTTACTCCATTTATATATATTTATTCATATTAGAAAAAAAACATAAGGCCTCAACTAAGCTTCGTTATTTCAAGATAAATCCAAAGGAATGCAATCTATTTACCATTGACAAAGGAACATACATAATACATACTAAAATGTAGTCACGTTCAATCGAAAATCGATCTCACTAGGTCTCATATCTGCAAAAAATCGTTTTCTCAATTTTCACGCTTATGCGACAAACGGAATAAATCTATCTAGACAGTTTCATATCACAGCTCGGTCGTTCAGATAGGTAGGTATTTCTAATAATCTATTTTTTTGTAAATCTTTGTCGCGCTGGCATGTCTACATGCCAACATGAATGCGTCAGTACGACCGGGGAAGTACTACCCTTCCACAGAATATCGACGTCAAGTAGCGGTATGCATACTGTTGAGTTTCGTACGATGCATTTGTAATTCCTTTGGTTTTGCAGATGTCCATGGGTGGCGATGACTAGTTACCATCAGACTTACCATCAGGCATGCCTGCTCTTTTGTAGAGTTATCCCATAAATAAACTAATTATTTAGTGAAATTAATTCCTAAATTCATCTGCAAATAATTGTTAATTCAGTTCAGTAACTCACACACGGTCCCAGCCGTCTTTCATGCTCTGATTAACTACCTCACATTTCATTTCTATTACGAATCGTTTAACAACTAAAATCAACCATAAACAAGACACATTAAGGTCGAGTTTCGCTTGAGTAAAAGGATATATAATATAATTAATACTATCTCTGATACTCCTATTGGTCGAAGTATCCGTTGAAAGTAGAGAAATTTTTCATTATAAGATAATGTGAATTGTTTTATATGAATAATTATGATAATTTACATAACTATGATATAGTTATGTTTGAGTTTTCTTAATTTTGTTGTTGGGTTATTAATTGCAGTTTTCTCGCCTCAAATTGATTAACTTACCATGTCAGACCTTTCATCGTCGAGTATTCACGTAATCAGCGTAATGAGAGGATTAATATTTTTTTTGTTGCTTTCGTAACGTTTTTAAATGAATATTTTAATAATATTATTAATTGCATAATAATTAAATCGTCAATTAACAAAATTTTGAACTCAATAGGAAATATATCGTTCTCGGGCGGGAGGCGAGGCGTGTGAAGACTGTTAATAGCAGCAGCTGCAGTAGGCTAACGTGGTAGACTTTAGCCTATTCTCTCTTGTTCTGAGAGGACACTCGTGCCCAGCAGTGGGACAATGTAATGGGTTGATGATGGTGACGTTATATTCGCATATGTGTGGGTTTTGTAGGATTAAGACACTCTAACTTTAGTACCAATTGCAATATATGTATTTGGACAGAGTATGACAAGATGTATGAATGTGGACAAAGCAAAAGAAGTATGCAAGAATCGAAGCAGATGGCGTTCTGTAGTTTCTGCCTACCCCTATGGGAAAAAGGCGTGAGTGTGTGTATGTATGTATGTATGTAACATCGTACCAAGTAATAAAAATATTTGAATGAATATTTCATTAACAACACCTCATACTAGGGTATTATTAGTTTATTTTTATATTACTGATGAATACTAAAACTTCAATTTTTCCTTCACTAAAATAACTTACTAAAACTTATTTCTTATATCTTACTTCTTATTATAGGGTCCCTATTTATACAGTTTAACGAAATATTTATTGAATAATTATGTTTTAAGATTCAACAGTAATATAAAAATAAACTAAATGATTAAATATTAATTTGTAGTAATAATTAGGAGTAGGTAAATTACTACACTGCCTCGTTAGACTAGTGGTCCCAATCGCGACTGCTACGCTAGAGGTCTTGGGTTCGATCCCCAGGTCGAGCAAAGTGTTATTGGGTTTTTCTATGAAATTCTCAGTAGCAGCTGGGAGTCTGGATTTGTGCCCGGTGAATGGCAATAGGCTCGCCCCCTATTACATGGGACCTAAACATACCAGCGAACTGTGGGTGTACATTAAGTACACCTCTGCCTAACCCTTCGGGGAATACAGGTGTGATGGTATGTATGTTAAATTACTATGAAATAATTTATAGCTGTTATCAATAATCATAATAACAAAAAAAAAATTGCAATAAAATAACACTTGGTAACACTTGGTTATTGTTTATTTCTAAACTCGAGATTGTTTGAAAACGCTTCATGGAAAAAATCATCATCCCTATCCTATCCCAGATGATCTTTCTATCCAATTCTTAACATCATCCTACGTAATTCCAGGGAGTACTACGATGGTGACTTCAGCTACTGTTCCTGTGACTCGGAGAGTTGCGCCGACAGCAACAAATGCTACTGCCCCGGACCCCGGAAGATGCAGGCCTCCCACAGCATGGAGTACCTCCGCAGTCCCTCCAATAACTACTGCGACAGGACGACACGAACGCAGGACGACAAGAGTGGCAGAAATAGGTAAGATATTTATTACTTACTGATATTTTTGTCGCCAGAGTATAAACGTATCGCCGTACCCCTGATGCCAGGCCACTTTATCTGTCAAATTACACAAGGTAGTGAAAACACACTAAAGTAATGATTAAATTGATTATTTCATAAAATGGGCGACGTATATTTTGTCATATATTTGTGACGTTGGCGTTCAGGGTAAGATTTCGTTTGTCACATATATGTGACAATGGCGTTAAAGGTTAATGGGCCGGCTTGACCGGGGAAGTACCACACTCTCGCAGAAGACCGTCGTCCGAGTAGGAGCGTTTCGCTACTGCGCTTCGTTCGGTGAGCCAAAGGCCCGGAGGCCCAATCCTTCCTCAATTCCCTTCCTTCTCCTTTTCTCCTTTCCTTTCGCTAAATAGGATCGGCAACGTATCTGCAACTCCTTTGGTATTGCAGATGTCCATGGGCGGCGATGACTACTAACTATCAGGTAGCTCGTCTGCCCGTTTGCCGAGTTATCCCATAAAAAAAACTCATATTTTTTTTTATTAATAATAATAACATACCATCGCGCCTGTAGTCCTCGAAGGGTAGAGGTTTACTTATGTATATTACGCCCAAAGTTCGCTAGTAAGTTGAGGTCTCATGTAATAGGGGGCGAGCCTATTGCCATTCACCGGGCACATATTAAAACTGAGCTGCTACTGAGAATTTCGCTCGACTGGGACACTTTTCGACACTTTGCTCGACCTGGGAATCGATTCTATGACCTCTAGCGTAGTCGGGCTTTTGACCAATGAGGCAATAATAACAATAACTTTATTATTCGGAATCTTCTTGCGATTTTCCCAATTTATTTGTGGTCGGCGCAGCCTGTCGTTTTCTTCCATTCATCCCTATTAGTCATAATCTCATCATTCAATACCTTTTCCATAATATCTGTCCATTCATCCATCTTTTATTGATCTTTCATTATTATTACATAATTATATTAATTATTTAGAGGTTATCATTAAAAACAGTTCAATTATTATTTCTAGCCGGTGGGGTTCAAGTGCGGGCGGGCGTCGTCGCTCGGATCGAAGTCGGCGCGCGCGCAGCTCTGACAGCGTCGCTCTGGACTACGAACTGCTGCTGCAGAACAAACCACGGACGCGGAACATGCAGCGACTTACTGGTATTAATACTAAGCTTATTATCTATCGTTTGGCATAGGATAACAGACAGCATAAGGACCATAAGCAGAAGATATGCTTAAGAGGCTATCTTGTTATCCGCTCCGCGCTCCATACAAACTTAGTTTGGCCCTATCTTAAATTTTAACAGATGAAAACCATTGAAATTTAGTTGATATTGATTTCCAGCGACGTGTAGCGTCATTTGCAGTAACAATCTTATACTTAAAATACGCATTTCTTGACTGTAAAAATTCATTTCAATACACGGTCAAAAAGTTACACGAGCTCAAAGATTGGTTATTTTCGATGAAAACGACCCAACTCTAAGCTAGTATTTCAGGATAATGTATCAATACAACGGCATATGGTTCTGTATAGAACCATTTTGACTCATGGGGAACCCAAGTAATATAATGAATATCCTTTTACAAAAAAATAATTTGCGTAATAACTATATTAAAAGAGTAATCTCCAAATTTCGGAACAAGAAATACGCGCGAAATGTTGCAAATGTATTGTTGTTTCACCTCTCGGGCACGCGTTATCATCGCGAGGGATAGAGACAGTGCAACATTGTTGCGTTCGCGAGGGACACTCCTCTTAAGAGCATCTAACAAGAGCATTATAACAGGGATTGATTTCCAAGCTAACCAGATGAGGTTTCACATTGTAGCAACAATTTTATACTGTAGGCGTCATTTTAGAACGGATTTTTCGAAATTCATCCCCTAAAGGGATGAAATGGGGGTTTAAAGTTTGTATGAAACTCTGTCATTTTTAATTTGCAATGAATGAAATTTGGTATTTAGCCTCTAAATATAAAATAATCAAACATGTCTTTAAAGATTTTTTAAAATTTCATCCCTTAAATGGGTAAATAGGGGTAAGATAAAGATAAGCTAAATTATTTATTTTTTGATATTGTAATCGGAATTTTTTCTAACATCAACATTTATTTTAGGAAAATCGATTTTATTAGAATCTTAATAAGTACATTTTTAATGTTTGTACATTGTCACCCTGAACCAGTATGTTTTTTATGCTGTTTTGGTTCGTTTTGCGACAAGTTGAGCCTTTTCATTCCTCCGTTTCTGCTGCTAACCCACTGCAAATACTTAAACGACCTTTTTAAATACGTTTTTTCAATTAATTTGGTCAAACATTACCTCAAAAAGTAATTTCATTTTTCATCTCGGAAAGGCCATTGTAGATTGTGTTGAATTTTTTGAGGATGTATTAAGACATGCCATCAAGTATTTTAAAAGTGGTTTGATAAAGACACAACAATGTTGAATTCAGTACGTTTGTCTATAGTGCCGTGGGCATTCTCCTTTAACCCCTTAACGACGCAGAAAGAGTAATTATAACGTCGGGTCGAGTCGAAAGTCGAAAATCAAGTCGTTAGTCGAAAGTCCAGAGTCCGTCTCCGTATACGTGTCCGTGTCCGTGTCAAAGTCAAAGTCAAAGTCAGTCTTGGACTTGGACTTTCGACTTCTGACTTGTCTCTTGACTTGACTGTCGTGTCAACTGTCGACTCTCGACTTCTCGACTCCAGACTCAAGTCGTGAGTCGAGAAGTCGAGAGTCGACAGTTGACACGACAGTCGAGTCGACAGTCGAGTCGACAGTCGAGTCGACAGTCGAGTCGACAGTCGAGTCGACAGTCGAGTCGACAGTCGAGTCGACAGTTTAGTCGAGAGTCGAGTCGTGAGTCGAGTCGAGAGTTTAGTCGTGAGTCAAGTCAAGAGTTTAGTCGAGAGTCGAGTCGTGAGTCGAGAAGTCAGAAGTCGGAAAACGAAAGTTGAAAGTTGGAATTGTCGAGAGTCGAGTCGTGAGTCTAGTCGAGAGTTCAGTCATGAGTCGAGTCGAAAGTCGAGTCGAAAGTCGAGTCGAGAGTCGAGTCGAGAGTCGAGAAGTCAGAAGTCGGAAAACGAAAGTTGAAAGTTGGAATTGTCGAGTCGTGAGTCTAGTCGAGAGTTCAGTCATGAGTCGAGTCGAAAGTCGAGTCGAAAGTCGAGTCGAGAGTCGAGTCGAGAGTCGAGTCGAGAGTCGAGTCGACATTCGAGTCGACAGTTGCGTCGACAGTTGAGTCGACAGTCGAGTCGACAGAGTCAACGGTTGAGTCGACAGTTGAGTCGACAGTTGAGTCGACAGTTGAGTCGACAGTCGAGTTGAGAGTTGAGTCGAAAGTCGAGTCGAGAGTCGAGTCGACAGTTGAGTCAATTGTCGAGTCGTCAGTCGAGTCGTGAGTCGAGTCGAGAGTTCAGTTATGAGTCAAGAGTTGAGTCAAGAAGTCAAAAGTCGGAAAACGAAAGTCGAAAGTTGGAATTGTCGAAAGTCGAGTCGAGAGTCGAAAGTCGAGTTAAGAAACGAGTTGACAGTCGAGTCGACAGTTGAGTTTACAGTCGAGTCGACAGTTGAGTCGACAGTCGAGTCAACGGTTGAGTCGACAGTTGAGTCGACTGTTGAGTTGACAGTCGAGTCGACAGTTGAGTCGAGAGTCAAGTCGAGAGTTGAGTCGTGAGTCGAGTCGAGTTCAGTCGTGAGTCAAGTCAAGATTTGAGTCGAGAAGTCAGAAGTCGGAAAACGAAAGTCGAAAATCGAGTCGAAAGTTGGAATTGTCGAGAGTCGAGTCGAGAGTCAAGTCGAGCGTTGAGTCGACAGTTAAGTCGAAAGTTGAGTCGACAATCGAGTCGACAGTTGAGTCGACAGTCGGGTCGACAGTCGGGTCGACAGTCGAGTCGACAGTTGAGACGAGAGTCGAATCGAGAGTCGAGTCGAAAATAGAGTTGAGAGTAGCGTCGTGAGTCGAGTCGGGAGTAGAGTCGAGAGTCGAGTAGAAAGTCGAGTTGACAGTCGAGTCGACAGTTGAGTCGACAGTTGAGTCGACAGTCGAGTCGAGAGTCGAGTCGAGAGTCGAGTCAAAAGTCGAGTCGACAGTTGAGTCGACAGTGGAGTCGAGAGTCGAATCGAGACTCGAGTCGAGTCGTGAGTCGAGTCGAAAGTCGAGTTGGGTC